>CM033356.1:5000-605000 GCA_019395295.1 Osmanthus fragrans | reverse complement strand
ATTTGATTAGTGTTCACTAGAAATTTATCGAAATTTCAATTGTCACTAAATTTTATAAACTTCAATTTAATTTCTAAATTTACACCTACCATCCCTGAATTTCAAAAGTTTCAATGAGTTTATGCTTGTTTTTTCTTCTCGAGGTAAGGATATGTTTGAGTCCCATTTTTTTAATTAGAATATATTTTGAACTAGTAGATTGATTAAAAAAGTATAGTTAAAAAATAAGAAATTTTTTTGAATTCACAGGTAATATTATTTTATTAAAAAATTTGTGATTGAAAATAAGAGAGTGAAAAATATATTTAACAAAAATGAGAATCAGATAAGAGCTAAATAATTATTTTACTGGATTCAACTCAAGAGGTGATATATTCTTGCTTGGTCCCATTTGTTTGTTAGTCAACTAGCCTAACTCCATTTTTTTGGTCCATGTGTTGCAAATGCTACTAATTAGTGTGATCACTTTTTTAAGGATCTAATTATCATCTCTTTGATTGCTTTAGCCGTGCATGAAAAGTAGGGGTAAAAGCGGATCAATTTGGACTATTCGTGTTATATTTTAAACTCAAATCATTTTATGCGATTTGAAATTTTTTCAAACTATTTTATTTTTCAAATCAAATCAAATCAAATCAAATCAAACCATAATTTGCAGTTTGGTTCAATTTTAACTGCGATTTACATATTGACATTATAATAATACATTTAAAATAAGTTAATGTATAAGTTTAAACGAGAATTAATAATGTTAAGTGTTAAATTACATTCATATTTACCATGAAACACATGAATAAATTATTTTCAAAGTTGGTTGCTAAAATATGTTAATAGAACAAATACATAATTATTCATTTTTTATTTATCATTTCTTGTTTGCCTTTCATATTGTCACATAGCGATTCGTAATTGTAGAATCACATTCTACTATTATAATTTGGTTAAAACTCCTTTTATCTTACTGATGAGATGCTAAATAAGGATTGATCAGAATATGTTTAGATGTATAAAGATTAATAAAGTTCAAGTTTGTTAGGAATTGATAAATTTCATTATTTCACTATTTTATGAAAGTAGAAGGTAGTAGTACTAGTTAAGGAATTTTAACATTTCCGCACAATCAATACACTCTGTCATTCGTTCTTTCCAAACCACAAGTAAGTTCATTAATCATCTAGGTACACAAACAGTTTTTTTTTTTTTTTTTTTTTTTTTAAAAAAAAAAAAAGTCTAAAGCACAACTCAAAAGTGTATAATAAGTTCAAAAACAACAAATAAAGGAAAGAACAATGGAAAAATGGCTTGAATGAAAATTTAAGACTTACTAAGAAACAAGAGAGAAATAGGCGGTTCAAGTAGAAATTAGCAGACATGTAAAAGAAAACTGACGATTAATTCGACAGTGGCAGACAAGCGTAAAATGTTTGGGAAATAAGAATTTATGTTAAGACTTTTAAAGTTTTGGATGTAATTTGCTACCATAGTTTTGTTGAATTATTATTTGGATTGTCGAAAATATATGTTTTTTTTCATTTCATGTGATTTGAGAATAATTTTTGTTTAATTTAGATATCGAGTGAGGATATGTGTTGTGAACTTGTTAAATCATGGACCAATAATGATGTGTCTAATGTACTTTCTATATTTATTTCAATGTGTTGATTATAATTTATATTGCTAAATTAGTATATGTATATATATATTTCCTGAAAATTAAAAATTGTACAATTTATAAGTTAATAAAATTAATGTTTTAATTAAAAAAAATAAAAAACGGTTTGATTCGATTTTGTGCAATTTTTGAAAATCGAAACATAAACCAAATTATTTTAAAACGATTTGGTATCGATTTGTGGTTTCGTATTTTTTTGTGCAGCCCTAATGAAAAGTAGGCAATAATGGCCTAATTGGAGAGCAAAAAGCTATTTTCTACGTGGTTTATGTTTAGTCGTGCAATCCAACACCCTTCTCCCTTGTTGCTTCCTCCTATTTTGCTATCCGTTCCTGTTACTTTCAACTAGCTGCAGTGATTGTGTTTGGATATACTTACAAATTGTGGATCCTTCAAATGCACAAAATGAATAGTAAATTGTGGATAAAGTTATGTTTCATCAATTTAAATTATAATTTAACATTTATCGAACTAGGGGTGTTGGGAAAAGGCGAGGTTGGGAAGATTCAAGCGAATGGTAATTTCCGAATAACTTTTTTGATGTATTACTCTAGTTTTTTTATGCTTTGAATATTTTGTTATCAACAATGATTTTGTTGTAATTGGAACCAAAATGTCCATTCATCAAATGAATATGAAAATCCCAAAAGAATGAAAAAATCAATTCCCACACCGGACCGAAGTATGGATGTAGGGGCCAGCACTTTCCAATTGGAGCTACTTTTGCCGAAAGCAAAGACTTGACTTCAAATTCAAATATTCAATCATGACCTTTCCGTATTTCTAGATCAATCTCGGTCCGGAGAATCACTTTCAAATTGGGATAATCGGTCAAAGATTCCCCCAAAAAGTGCAATTACCCAAGTGGAAATTTTTTAAGGGATATATATTCCCCGGATTTTGTCAACAGACTCAGTACGGACCAATTAGATTTTGAGGTAAGATTGACAATCTCACAGTCACCGCCACGGGCAATTATTACTAGTATTTTCTCGTATAAAAACCCCAAAACCTAGGCCGGCCACTTTGGCTATTCAAAGTCCTCTCAACCCAACACAGCCCCTTACTTTGTCTCTACTTGCCATGGCCACCGCCACCGCCACCGCTACTGCCGCCGCGGTGAAATTCACTGTTGTCAAGATCTCCTCTTTATCCTCCTCTGGAGACATCACCAAACCCTTAAACTGTTTCGTGCCTAAAATCCTCCCAGAATCCCACAAACCGCTCCAAATCACCCTGTCCAAAAACCCCATCTCTGAGATTATTTCCTTGTACAAAGAATCGAGAAACCCAGAAAACAGTTTGGAGGAGGATGATGACGACAAACCACGTGAAGAGTGCGGAGTGGTGGGAATCTACGGCGACCCTGAGGCCTCACGCCTTTGCTATTTAGCCCTTCACGCACTCCAACATCGCGGCCAGGAGGGTGCCGGAATCGTGGCGGTGCATGATAACGTGCTTCAGTCGATTACAGGTGTGGGGCTTGTTTCGGATGTGTTTAACGAATCGAAGTTGGGTCAATTGCCTGGTGATATGGCAATAGGCCATGTTAGGTACTCCACTGCTGGTTCCTCCATGCTCAAGAATGTACAACCTTTTGTTGCGGGTTATAAATTTGGGTCAGTTGGAGTAGCCCATAATGGTAATTTGGTGAATTACCAGGTTTTAAGGGCGGAGCTTGAAGAAAACGGGTCGATTTTCAATACTAGTTCAGATACTGAGGTGGTTCTTCATTTGATTGCTATATCAAAGGCGAGACCGTTCTTTTTGAGGATTGTGGAGGCTTGTAATAAGCTTGAAGGGGCTTATTCTATGGTGTTTTTTGACAGAGGATAAACTAGTTGCAGTTAGGGACCCTTTTGGATTTAGGCCATTGGTTATGGGTAGGAGGAGTAATGGTTCAGTGGTTTTTGCTTCTGAGACCTGTGCTTTGGACTTAATCGAAGCTACGTATGAGAGAGAAGTTTATCCAGGTGAAGTTATTGTGGTGGATAAAGAAGGGGTTAGGTCTCTTTGTTTGATGACTCACCCTGAGCCTAAATCGTGTATTTTCGAGCATATTTACTTCGCTTTGCCTAATTCTGTGGTTTTTGGGAGGTCTGTGTACGAATCAAGGCGCGCATTTGGTGAAATTTTAGCAACTGAGTCTCCTGTGGATTGCGATGTTGTGATTGCAGTGCCAGACTCGGGGGTTGTAGCTGCTCTTGGTTATGCTGCGAAAGCCGGGGTGGCATTTCAACAAGGGTTGATAAGGTCACATTACGTAGGGAGGACATTTATCGAGCCTTCACAGAAGATTCGGGATTTTGGAGTGAAGCTTAAACTTTCACCCGTGAGGGCAGTATTGGAGGGAAAACGAGTTGTGGTGGTGGATGATTCAATTGTGAGAGGAACCACTTCTTCCAAGATTGTTAGGTTAATAAAAGAGGCCGGAGCAAAAGAGGTTCACATGAGAATTGCAAGCCCTCCGATCATAGGGTCTTGTTATTATGGAGTGGACACGCCTAGCTCAGAGGAGCTGATATCGAATAGGATGAGCATAGAGGAGATTAGAGAGTTCATTGGCTCGGATTCACTTGCATTTTTGTCAATCAATAGCTTAAAGAAGTTACTGGGCAACGATTCGCCCAACTTTTGTTATGCTTGCTTTTCTGGGAAGTACCCTGTTGAACCGGGGGGCAAGGTGAAGAGGGTTGGTGATTTTCTTGATGATGGATTGAGTGGAAATATGGAGTCCATTAATGGGGACTGGCTTGAAAGGATTAGAAATCAAGAGGAGGTGAGTGATAAAAATCTCAACTTGAAACAAGAAATTAATCTATCTGGTTAGTGTTATCATAGTATGAGATGTACCACTGCTTACCTAGTTTAAGGCCCCTTTTGAGTTGATCTTACGCATTGTTCTGTACTCTATTTTCATTGGAAATTTTGAAGCATGAGTGTGAAAATCTCATACAACAATTTTGGTTATTTTTATGTCACAAAAACAATTTAGGTCTATTTATTTGATCTGAATGGTAGCTGATAATATAACTGTTTTTAGCCTATTTGTTCTTGAAACTAAGGATCGGCAGGGCTAAATGCTTATGAGACTAGTTATCCCAAAAAAACAAACCAACCCTAAGAATTGCATCATATACAAGGGCTCCAAGTCAGAATTAATCACATTATTTTTTTTGCTTATATAGGACATCCAAAAATCACGAAATTTGAGGCTCCATTCAAGTATCCCTATCTCTTGTATAATGTCATCATAATACTGGTAATACATGTCATATAGCCATCTGCTCGGAGCTTGAGACCGAGTGTGACCTGCTGGAGTATTTTCCAGTGGATTATCAGGAATTCTTGGGTAATCGAATGTGGGCAATACACTGAAACTTTCATTGTTGATTCTATGATGTATAACTCTTCATTTTCTTACTCTTTCAAATTTCCTCAGCTCTCTCGAGTGAACGATATTAGGCAAGCAGTTGAATAGTCCTTTTCAGAGAGTCTTTCATCCAAGAATGCATTTAACTTCGTAAGTATTTGGTGTCATCCCACATAAAAATATTCTTGGTCATTCATCAAGTTGTAGAACGGAACTTCACATAGTTATGTTACTTAAAGTGGTTAATATTGTTCAAAGTCTTATTTACTACAAAATAAAAGAAAAATGTGATATAAGAATGGTAGTGCTGGAAGAAATCCATTACCAAACGCGTGTTTGGATTGCGTACTTTGTCTATCTCTGCTTATAAGAAAAATAAGCAAGTTCTTAAACATGCACGACTCAAAAAACATAATGTGTTGCTTTCGATGGAAATTGTTTAAGCTGTTGGGTCCTTCAATTCAAATCTGTATTAAAAACAGAGGTTACAGCTTGGCAGCAACAGCAGCTCGAAGTTCAAAATAGTATGAAAAATATTGTTGAAAATGAATTAGAATGTCCGAAGTGGGATTTGAACCCACGCCCTCTTACAAAGACCAGAACTTGAGTCTGGCGCCTTAGAGCACTCGGCCATCCTGACGTAACTGTTAGCTACGGATGTTTATTTTTTACCTTAGACGATTTAGAACTATGCTTCAAGTACATTTTTCCCTCACATTGTTTTTGACACTCTACTCACATGCGTGGGCCCTCGATTATTTTAATCATGGGCCCCACCTTTTGAATGTGAGTGGACTGTGGAGTGTCAAACTTCATGTACTTGGAGCATAATTCGACGATTTAAATATATAGATTGCTTCTCATAAATTTAGTAGCATTGGCACTAGTCAAAAGGTTTTGAAGAACTGGTGGAATATAGTGTGAGATTCCGGGACCTCACAAAGTTCGAGTACTCATCTGGCTGTTATTTTTTCAGTTATAAGCTATTTAAGCGCAATGTTTATAAAGAAGATATATATGGAGAGTGTGTGACTAAACCGATTGTTCACGTCTTTGTTTGATTGTAAAGTGGCTTAGAAAATATTGGATTCTTGATGTGGTTTATTTAGGGCGAAGGGGAAATAATAGTAATGATAAAGTACGGTCAACTGAAAGTTTGGTTTATATGGTAGTAGATTTTCAGAGATTGTAGTCAACTAGGGGTGAATTTGAAGTCCCTATTGTACGTTTGGGTGATGTCCTGCCAGTCTTGGCATCCCAATCGAAGCGAACTCGAAGCTATCTCTTAGTGGAAGATGCAAAAACTAAACCTTTATGAAATGGATTGATTTTTGTTGAAGAGAATGCCTCCCAACTTGGAGTGGTAGAATGCGACTCTCTGGAAATTATGATTTCCCACATAACGAAGCTATTTGAGCACACTGCACACGTTGCAGCTTATATGCAAAATGTTAATTGTAGTTCTCGCTGTTTTATCCCAAAAATGGAAATGAAGTGGCCCACAAATTGCATCTTTCATGGCTATTGCTAAGATTTTGTATCATTAGATTTGTTGTACTCTGTTGATTATTTCACCTATAGTTTGCGACAATTTTGTGTCATGATTCAGAAAAAAGAAAAATGGTAATTACAGAGATCGCAATTCTTAGTGCCAAATGCACTCAAAGGGAAATGCATCACCAAAATCAAGGATTTTGTTTTTTCAAGTTACATGTTTAGCCCAGTAGCCCTTCAATCTAGGAGAACCGACAAGTCATTCCCGTTTCCCCCCGGCCCCGTGAGCAATCTGCTAAAAACATCTGCACTCATTTTCCAGCCACCCATCCGTGCGTGCCGCTTGTTTGGCATCTGTGGCAGTGGGTATTCTGAGAGAGGGGTGCAACCGCCAACCACCATTACCCCACTTGTAACAATGTCGAGCTGCCCTGGTGCATGAACATACAGGAACTGGCGTGCTAGATTCATCAAAATGTATTAACTGGTTCGTAACACCAAAATCCTGTGCATCCCACTCACCCTTTGATCCATAACTGGTGACGTGTCTATTCAAGTCCTTGCTTACGCTCTTCGCCTTCCGTGGTGATTTTGTTGACTTTGATGGAGTCCCCTTGTTTGCTTTCGTTGGTTTCACTTGACAGGAATTTGCAGCCTCAGATAGAACAGTAGATACTTGAAAGGCTTCAGCCGCTTTCCTCAAAATATGGGCAGATTGGACTGTGCAATTCATTCCACGTGCACCACCATTCAATAAAGCATTCATGGATTTATCCTGAAAGTGGAGGGCAGCAATGGCATTGTCACGTTCTCTTAGAGCATTGTCTCGCTCTGCAATTGCAGCATCTCGTTCATTTAAGGCCGTCTTCTTTTCGGCCAGGGCTCTATCACGCTTCTCCTCGATGGCATCATCCCTTCCATTAAAGAGCATGGTGACCCTGGGATTGAGTTAGGGTCCATTTGATTACAAATGTAGAATTTGAGTGAAAAGAAAATAAATTACAGAAAATTGAATTATCTAGAATTTATTTTACTGAGAATTGTAATTAATTATGTTTAACTGTATAATTTTTCACTTCAAAAATGTTGAAAGTTTGATGTCCGTTTGATTTTGTTTTGCATGAAAATTGTCCATTAAAGTGATAAATTTTTTTACCATTGTGTCTAGAAATTGTTCCAATTGTCCAAAAAAAAATAATAATAATAAATAAATAAAAATCATATTGAATATCATTCGTTTGGCTTTATTTTCTGTGATAATTGTCAATAAAAGTGATAATTTTTTTTACCATTGGATCTAGAATTTATTACAATTGCCAAAAAAAAGAGGGTGGAATTGCTTTTCCCACCAAAGTGGAGGAAAAAGATTTTCAATGATTTGGTAGAATTGGGGCACGTGGGGGGTAATTTTTGACAATCAAACAGCAAAACTTTGGGAAGATGGAAATAACTTCCCATTTTCCATGGAAAATTTTCCAAATCAGACACTACCTTAGTTCTTTTGCCTGCAATGGGGCTATCGTATGTTCCACTGCAACAGTAGTTTAAAGGAAACAACTGTCAGAAATCAACTCTGGAGATTAGAAGATTCATATACTAATTATTACCGGAGGGACTTTATAGTAATCCATCCTATGTCTTCTGTTCTCCCGATTCCCACCATCGTCCATGTCCTGCCCAATAGCTAGTAGAAGGGAGAATTATATCTTAGTTGCTGCTCCACCAAACTGTGTAATCTTATTTATCTAGTTTTCAAAGCAAGAACTCTACTGCAGTTAAGAAAAAGTGAAGAAAGTGGAAACTTGGAATTTAGTTTGTATGTCAAACAACAACTTCAATAGATTTTCATTTTAAATAACGACATGTAATGGAGCGGAATTCCAATTAGAGGTGAAAAACACGTTCCACAGTATAATCACAAAGTTGCATGCAGTAAGATGTTTTCCAAGGTGTGCCAGGCAGAGGATTTATGAGAGCAGTTTAAATATCTAATGCTTTTACTCTACTTGCAGACAAATATAAGGAATATGTCCTATCAAAGAATCTAATATTTCTCACGGATTATTTCTCATCTAAGAACAACCATCTTGATTAGCATCCCACTCCCTCCACACCAGTGTATCAAGAAATGTACACAGGTAAAAAGTGAGCACAAAAATTTAACTTTACATGATACTGGATGCATCACAAAAAAAAAAAAACACATAGTAGATTGTCAAAAACTAGACTCCTGAATGGGAACAGTGCAAAAGAATCTTAGTGCCATTAATACCTTTGTATTAGAGACAGAGCCGGTCCTGTGGTTTTTGAGACCTGAGGCGAACTCTGTAAATTAGGCCCCCCAAAATCAACCTAAATGAAAAATCCAACAGTGTATTATGCAACATATTGTTAACTTTAAACTTAACAGTAAAACAACAAACAAATATATTATACAAAAGATTAATATTATAAAACAACAAAACTAACAACGTTTCAAACAATCACTTAAATATTATTCGCCTTGCAATTGATTCTACAAGTTCCAATCATATAAGTCGACCAGACTGCAATTATATAAGCCGACAAGGTTTCAAACATTTGTAATATATTTAATGACAAGTTAGGGCAAGCTATTACTTACATGAGAAAAAGAATTTCGACGAAAATCATGGAATCACACCGTTGAGAATTTCACCGTCACAACTCAGCCTGGAAAAAAAATTTAACATCAAATTGCAATCACCTGAAAGATCCATATCCATTTAATAGGTTATCCACTGACAGTAAGCATTCAAAGGCAGCTTCCAAATTTCCAATCAAACTCTGGAAAGTGCAAAATCCTATTTAACTAGTTCAATTTGAAATGTCAAATATGAATTTCAAGAACCGTGGACCGTGGTGAAGATTTCACTATGCTCGAGAGTTCAAGAGCAATAATGTTATTTTCAAATGTCTTTTAAATTTTCAAAAAAGGTTTATAACTACGAGCATCCAAATTACTTTTTATGCCAGTGTCTTAACATACTCACAAGGAAAGAAGAAAAAACTTACGGGTACTACTATATATTTAGTACGACTTACGACACAATGCCCTAATGTTAGGCTCTACAAATTTCAAAATCAGGTTGTCAAAGATATAATTTGAATATAGGTTTTTTTTTAATAACTTAAGCTTAAGACGAGTTGATTAATATGATATTAGAAACAGAGAAAAGTTCTAAGTTCAAGTCTCGCTGTCACCTATTTATTAAAAATTGTGCACGTATTAAGCTTTGATTTCCTCGTGGGCGTTTTGAAGACATAATATTGATCAATAAACATGTCCTTTCTCTCATTTCCAGCACAAAAACAAGCAATTTAATCATTCTTGCTTTTTCATTCTTCCTACTTCTATATAATTGAATACTTAGGAACAATCATGGGTGTTGTCACTTATATATGGAATCAATTCTTCAATCCCTGCACCAAAGTTGTTCTAGGCTTTTATCATTGAGGCTAAAATTCTGGAGGGAGATGGAGGAGCCGGAGCCATCAAGCTCATCCATTTCGGCGAAGGACGGTATATACTTTCCCTTTTCATATCAACAATCTCATCTCATCACATTATCTACTTTTTATAAATAAGCAACTATAAAACTTACTTTTTATGTAGCATGTTTGGCTCAGCTTAACCTGACTCAATCTTCCTCACATGCTTTAAAATCGAGCCTGATTTCTTCGAAATCGAAATGTAGCCTCAAATCATCGACAATTACTCACTGGGTATTCAAGATTCAGCTTCTAGCACTTGCACTCCTCCTTCTCCGGCGGAACTAGTTAAAACCCACCCTGAAGAAACTGAATTGTTTCACAGGAAAAGTATTGAAGCTGGAAGGCATTACAGAGGGGTCCGGCGGAGGCCATGAGGGAAGTACTCAGTCTCGGCGGAGGAAACCCTTGTTTCCTTTTATGGTTAAAAAAGAAAAAATGGGCCAAAAATGACCCCCTAATTATTTGGGTCTGAGGTGGTCGCCTCTTCTGCCTCATGGATGAGGCAGAACCGGCCCTGATTAGAGATATTAGTCCATGTTCTAGTAACTCCTTATTGGAATGTTTTTAAGCAAAATAACTTCCGTAAGATAGACTAGCAAAGTTATATCATAGTTTAGAAAGTGAATGAAAAGAACTCATATTACCCTCCCGCCATTTCGAATATTATGTGGTCGGATTGCGATGGAGTTAGAGTCTACAAAAATGGTTTGTTTAGTGCTCTATAACAAAATTTAAACCCTCGTATCTTTTACTAGGTAAGAAAGATGATTGGTTGCAATAGTAGTTTACATTAATTACTGTGTTTCAACTGAAAGGTTTTACTCTAGATGTTCCCACATTAGATGTGATCTAATGAATACACGTAATCATTAATTTGAAGTAACTTCCTGGGAAGTCTGTTCAGGAGTGTAAGTTTTCAACATCAATAAATGTGATTTCAATAATGCTACACGCACAGGCTCATAACAGATAATAAACAGGGATTCAAATGTTTGCTGACGTGACAATTATTGTTATTATATTGACCGAGAGAGAGAAAAAAGAGAGAAAAGAGGAGAGGGAGAGAGAGAGAGAGAGAGACGGGTAGGAAAAAAACAAAAGGAAAAGTAAAGGAAAAGGAAATAATTTTTTTTACGCGTTCAAGATTCGTTCGCAAATTTTTTTACTCCAAAGTAACTCAAGTACACAAAAAATTTAACGAATTAAGTATGAATTTCTTTACATTCCAAGTGATTTTGTGTTTTCACTTTTTAATTCATAAGTTAAATATTTTATGTGCTATTTATGATCAAAATTAAAGAAGAGTCGTGTGAGTAATATCATAGGGTATTATTATGCAGATCTACACAAAACCAGTCATATTGCTAAATATTAAATGAGCATATGAATACACTCAATACAGATTTCATGCCATTATTTTCACAATTTAGCCTATGTTTGGCTCCCATTCTTTCAAAAAATCATTTTTAAAACATTTTTTGTCCAAAAATAGGGTTCAAATAGCTTGTTAATATAAAGACAAGTATGCACTAACATAATTTTCTAGTAGGATAAAAATCTGACCGTCTCATTCTCACTTATATCATACACATTCTCAATCTCCGCTTAAAATATTTAGTCATATGGAATGAGCATGTGTAGATTTACAAAATAATACCCTATAGTATTACTCACACGACTCTTCTTTAATTTGAATCACAAATAACACGTAAAATATTTAACTTATAAATTAAAAAGTGAAAATACAAAATCACTTAGAATATAAAGAAATTCATACCTAATTCGTTAAATTTCTTGTGTACTTGAGTTACTTAGGATTAAAAATTCTTGCAAACGGATGTCGAACGTGTAAAAAAAATTATTTTCTTTTCTTTTCCTTTTTCTTTTGTTTTTTTCCTACCCGTCTCTGTCTCTCGGTCAATATAATAACAATAATTGCCACATCAACAAACATTTGAATCCCTGTTTATTATCTGTTGATGAGCCTGTGCGTGTAGCATTATTGATGTGATTTTCAAACTAAAGTTTCTAACCATTTTTTTAGAGAAAATTTGTGGGTCCGCTTGATAGAAAGATGAAATTTGGGTGGAAAGAAAATGAATTATAAGGAATTGAATTGTCTAAAATTTGTTTTACTGATAATTATAATTAAAGGTGTTTAATTGATATAATTTTCCACCTGAAAAATATAATACTTATGGTGTCTGTTTGATTTTATTTTTCATGAAAATTGTCAATTAAAGGAATAAATTTTCTTATCATTGGGGACAAAATTTGTTTAAATTGTAAAAAAAAAAAAAAAAATTGAAATTTTTTTGGTATTCGTTTGACTTTGTTTTACATGAAATTTGTCAATTAAAGTGATAATATTTTTTACTCTTCATTTTAAAATTTATTTTTATTGCTAAAAAACCAAAAAAATAAAATGTGGAATTTCAATTCCCACCAAAGTGATGGGAAAAGAAATTCTTTGAAATCAAGGAAAATTTCATGGAAAACATTTTCTATGGAAAATTTGGCCAATCAAACAAATCAAAACTGAAAGTTAAAAATTCGAATTTCAGCTTTCAGGAAAAATAAGAGGCTATCAAACGGAGCCTAACAGAAACCAGTAGAATTTATCATGATCTAGTTAGTGATCATCAATAGAAAAGCATTGTTGAGTTACGTCTACTGGAACTGAAAATGTCATTTTAATACTGTTTTCTCTCCAAGTAACAAAAAAGGTAAAAACATGGATGAAGTACATCTTTCTGTTCTTCTTCTTCTTCCCATTTTTTAGATTTCAAACAAAATATCGAACCCACCTCAAATCCAAAGAGAGGGCATTTTCCTTTAAGCAGGAAGAAATTCGACACAAAATAAAAAATAATAAAAAAATTCCAAGCGATCCTAAGGATACTTTAAAGTTTAAACCTGAAGTTGCTTCAATCAAGGGACTCTTCGAGAATCAGAACAAAAGACGAACTAAAAAAAAGAAGAAAGAAAGTCGTACATTATATACGAAACAACTAGGAAACCGAACAAAAAGTCGTGAAATAGTGAAACATAGATAAGCATTAATTTCAAACACAAGCACATACACGCAGAATGATTAAAAGCAAGGGTGGAAGCAGATAGAGACTTGCAGAAGATGTGAATTAAGTTACTGAAGAACCGGCGGTGATTGAATTTTCCGATTGAAACGTATCACCTCTCTCTGTCTCTCATTATCAAGTGGGCCTTTTCGATAACTTTTAGGGTAGTTTGATTGCCATGAAATTTGGGTGGTAAAAAACGAATTGTAGGGAATTGAATTATTTAGAACTTATTTTGTTGAAAATTG
The DNA here is from genome assembly GCA_019395295.1 of Osmanthus fragrans. Lineage (NCBI taxonomy): Eukaryota > Viridiplantae > Streptophyta > Magnoliopsida > Lamiales > Oleaceae > Osmanthus > Osmanthus fragrans. Next base: position 591,623 of record CM033356.1, on the reverse strand, counting down.
TCAATTAATTATATTTGATTGATATAATTTTTTACCTGAAAAATATTGAAATTTTCCATCTTTTGGTGTTCGTTTGATTTTATTTTTCATGAAAATTACCAACTAAAATGATATAATTTCTTATAATTAGGGATAAAATATGTTTGAATTGCAACAAAAATAAATAAATAAATCGAACATCATTCGTTTGACTTTTTTTACATTCAAATTATCGTTAAAGGAAAAAAAATTACACTTAGGAATAAAATTTATTTCAATTGTAAAAAAAAAAAATTAAAAGGCAGAAAAACCAAAAATCACCTAAAAGTTGGGAAAGGAAATTCATCAATTACATGAAAAAAGTGCAAGTGTGAGACAAAGTGGGAAAATGAATTTCATGGTGATATTGGCTGACACAAAATTTGTCCACCGCACTCCCACAAGACGAAGGGCTATGGAGTCTCAACGTTCGTGGGAGACCGTCGACCACTACAGGACGCCTCTACGCTCATAAGGCATCGTCGATCGCAATAGGGCGCCACTATGCTCACAAAGCACCATCGACTACCGGGAGATCGTCGACTCCTGAGTGACCTCTACGCTCATGAAGAGTCTTTTATCACTATGAGGACCTCACAATACTTAGTCACAAAGTCACTAAGCCAGGTGGGGATCATCCAACGATTATCATGGAAGATAACCAACTGTTGAAAAAATAGTAGCTCTCAACTCAGAACATGGGAGTAGTGGAAGCTCAACGTGAGACATGTAGCGTCATAACCGCCCGACAGTTAAGTGACTCCAGCTGCCTATAAATATCCTTGAGGCGGGTCAGGTACAATCTTGGAAAAACTTTGGCTATTTCGATACTTATTTTCATATTCACTCTCAAAATCTATATCTGAAATTCATATACTAACTCTCACGCCGGAGGTACAACGGGGGAGAAAGTCCCGCCCCTCACTTTGTAGGAAAAACTTGACTATCTTGACCATCGGAGTTGCATAAGTGCCTTGCGCCACCAGGAGGGCATGGAGGTTAGTTTCGCAATTATTTCACATGAAAAATTTCTCCTATCAAACATAAAAAAATTTGAAACTTGAAAATATTTTTCTTAATTCTAGGGGGGGAAAAAAGGTTATCAAACAGGGCCTTAGTGCAAATTGCACCGCCTACCTAAAATATAAAACATATTCAAAACATAGTTTTACACGTTTTTTTTATCCCATAATTACTACAAAATATAAGTAAAAATAAAATGTAAAAAGCAACTTAACTATTAAACATGCCAACTTAATTTACTCCACCAAATAGGCCCTTCACATACGTCTAACAATCATCAAAATCCCAAATTTTTGCACTTTCCAATTTATGTGAATACCGATTCTCTCATGAACGATCCACCCAAGAAATCACGAAGACATCCCAAAACTTAATCTTTTACAGATTTACAGCAAAAATCGTAAACCACAATATCATTCAATAAATTGAAATACCAATAAATTATTCAACTATTTGGACTAATCGAAATCCACGGAGACCATGTAATAGGACCATCACTTATCTCGAGTTTCACCCTTTAACTTTGTATTGCTTCGCTTGTCACTTATTTATTCATTCATTCTTATATCAAAATTATTAATTTTTTATATTTTTGGTATATTACCAAAGTTTGAGTTATGAGAATAATTTACTAATCTGAAAAGAAACACAAATAAGAAAAGAAGATGAATGATGTTATACTCTAGATGACATAATACTTGCATCTATTTTCAAGTATATAAATTTCATTATCCTTCTAGTTAATCCTTATTACTGTGACTGATCTGTATATAGGGTCTGGCAATCTGGGTTTCTGCTTTTGCTGATGGAAGCTCAAGTATTGCGATGGCTTTTTGAGACTGTATATGTATTCAATTATAGTCCTTGAGCTCGGATGCACATTCTTGGCTATCTCACAGGCCTATTGTAAGTTCTGCCTTATTTGGTTCTCAATCTCATACTTTTTGTCAACAATCCTGCGCAACCAAGTTTAGAAAATTTCAAACCTCATTTGATGCATCTAGAAAAGTTAATTGTTCAGATTTTTCCATATTTGGTGGGATCAACTGTTGTGAGTTTTAAAGACAAGTAGCTAGATAATATAAATGGGTTAATTTCAGAAATGGTCACTAAAGTTACATGAAAATTACAAAATGATCACTAAAGTTCAAAACTTTCATGAACGGTCACTCAAGTTTCAGGCGCTTTCAGAAATGGTCACTGAAGTTTAAGACTTTCACCAACGGTCACTGAAGTTTAGGGGATGTTTCACTAACGGTCACTGAAGTTACAAAAAGTTTCAGGAACGGTCACTGAAAAGTAATTTTTTTTAGTTTTTTGGACGACTTTTTCGGCCACTTCCGACCACCAAAATTGTCGAATTTTGATACAGTAGAAAATTCCTCAATCTCCTCTTCAATTACCACCAAAAATCTCCCCCAAACTCCAAACGATTTGACCGAAAAATCGTTGCAAAAGTCGCCCAAAAAATTGGAAAAATCTGCCCAAATTTTTCAAATTTTTTGGGCGACTTTGCGGCGACTTTCCGACAACTTCCGACCACCAAAATCACCGGATTTTGATACCGTTGGAAAGCCCACAATGTCCTCTTCAATTATCACCCAAAATCTCCGTCAAACTCCAAAAGATTCGACCGAAAAATCACCGCAAAATCAGCATGAAAAATATGGGCAGATTTTCGGCCTTTTTGGGTAGCTGACTTTGCGGCGCTTTTTTGGTCGAATCTTTTAGAGTTTGGGGGAGATTTTGGGTGGTAATTGAAGAGGACATTGTGGGCTTTCCAACGGTATCAAAATTCGGCTATTTTGGTGGTCGGAAGTTGCTGGAAAGTCGCCCAAAAAATTTGAAAAATCTGGGCAGATTTTTTCAATTTTTTTTTTCAAATTTTTTGGGCGACTTTTGCGGCGATTTTTTGGTCGAATTGTTTGGAGTTTGGGGGAGATTTTTGGTGGTAATTGAAGAGGAAATTGTGGGCTTTTCTACGGTATCAAAATTCAATGGTTTTGGTGGTCGGAAGTAGCCGAAAAAGTTGCCCAAAAAACTGAAAAAATGCATGACCCTCCAGTGACCGTTCCTGAAACTTTTTGTAACTTCAGTGACCGTTAGTGAAACATCCCCTAAATTTCAGTGACCGTTGGTGAAAGTCTTAAACTTCAGTGACCATTTCTAAAAGCGTCTGAAACTTGAGTGACCGTTCATGAAAGTTTTGAATTTTAGTGACCATTTTGTAATTTTCATGTAACTTCAATGACCATTTCTGAAATTAACCCGTACCTGTCATCATTTTTGAAATTGTGTGGCACTTGCCTATTGGTTGAATCAATTAAAAACCTTATTTTTACACCCCAATCTCTTATTAAGTAAAGAAAAGTATCATTCCATCTGATCAGTTATCTTTCTTATAATAGTTTCTACACAACAGCTCCAATATCACTTTGTTGTAAATATGCATCGGAGGTTTTCAAATTTATGGCCGATTTAGTTGCAGAGTTTGTTATCAAAGGGAATGATGGAATGCAAGTCGCTAACATTGATTGGTGGGGACATGTAACTCCTCTCATGCACCTTAGGAGTGGCGAATCCATGATCGGAAGTTAGGTAGGGCGGACGTTGACCATTGACAATCAACGACCGTAATAGTGAGATCGTTTATTAATATTTTATTAAATAATATTAAATTTTCTTCAATATTTATCTAAATGCACTAAAACTACCCAAAAAAAAAACACTCAAAGGTATAAATTCTTGGCATCAAATTAATATAGAGTTTCCTTACCACTCACCAGTAGAAGAAGGGTTGACTAGTATTAGTCTTACACCACTCCTCATAATAAAGATGGAAGTTGTGCACATATTGGTGCTATGGATCAATCTAGATTAAGAGCATAAGAATCAAATCCAACTTCACAAAATTCTTGTGGTCAGAGAGTCATTATCAAATAAAGTATATAGTATTCAAAAGCAACATTACATAGTGTGCAGTTAACAATAGATGTTTTGAATTCTCCAGCCCAGAGGAGTAACTCACAGCCTCAATCCATTTTTGAAAAGCCAACTTTTGTGCCTTGGCATCTTTAGACAAACCCTTGCCTTGTTGCCCACCTGATCACATATTTAGTCAAACATAAATCAAATAATCAACGTCCTATTCGTAATACGATCAAATGTTTAGTCTTATTGTCTCTAACCCTTTTCATTTTTCAACTTTATTCTTCAGATAAAAAATTTCTTTAATTAATTACAAAAAGAAATCACATTTTTTTTTTACCTTTGAAGCATTCAAACTTACACGATTCCATTGCGATGTTGCTATTTCTGGCTTCAAGAAATTGAAAAATAATATAGTACTGGGATTTAATCATGCATAATCTATCACTTGCCACCTAAATTTCAACAAAAAATATAGATAAAACTTTAGAAAACATTATAAGATTTAGTAATTTACGTCTAAAAAAAAATGATACCAAAATAGCTCTTCAGTAACCACAACTCTTTAAACATAAATTACAAAAGCTCTTCACTGACCACAACTCTTTAGAAAGCATTCTGGAGACTCTACTTCGCACAAATCGCACAGCAGCAAGCATGAAGGGTTTCCTATTACAATTACGTGATTTGGAGTTTTGGACCATTTGTTTTGGGTATTGGGTAATAAAAAATATATGAATTGGGCCTAATGTTTTTAAATAAAAGTGGCCCATCACTCATTAGCAAAGGGCCAAAACTAAAAGAATTAAAATAACCTAGTTGACATTCATCTTCCTCGACTTCTTTTTTCCATAGTTAAGCCTCTACAACTGCAATTTCAACACCATTACCCATTTTTCTTCCCTTTCTTGTAAGAATCATTTTCCAACAATTTCAACACCACTATTTTCAAGGTTCGAACCTCATATTCAACAAACATACATGTTTCTCTCTCTAGATCTCTCTACCTGTCTTTCTCTTTTATGGGCATTCTCCCATTGTTGGTTCTGAAGGCCCACTACTTGGATCCGCCACTAGTGTGGTATATGTGGATTGGTGGAGTTATTTTCCTTTTGGGTTGGATTCATCAACGTCGTTGCCATGCCATTCTTGTAAGTTTATTCCCATTTTACTATTCAATTCTTAGATTCTATCTCTAAAATGTGGATTCCAAGTCTATTCATCATCTAAGGGATAAAAGCTGCATAGTGACTTGTGTTTTACTTTGCTTTCTCTTTCACTTGATAGGAAAATTACACAACTGAGAAACACCGAAATGGGTTGCTCTGCCAATAAATGTTGACTCATGATTGCATGATTTGGGATGCATTAAGTTGGGGAATAGAAAATATCAACTACTTAATTACTTGGGATCACTTCAGATGTGCATGCCCACGTGTTTTTAATTCAAATGTACTATTTCTTCGCATGTACTTGGATGGCCTGGCCAAGTAGAATAAGCCTTTCAGATAAGTGCTTTGCACAACTATTTCTAGACTTCACTTGCTAACATTTATCAAAGGCTTCTAAAGAAATAGGTTTTTTTCTTGTCCCAAAAAATCTAGGGCTCCTTCAGAGAGAACGAAGAACAAGATGATGACTACTCAATTCCTAATGGTGACTGGTTCGATTATGTATCCTCTCCACATTATCTGGCTGCAATCGTAAGCCTCTTTTTCCTTTTTTCCTTTCCGCGACTTGCATAACTTCTATAACTTTAACAATTTCGTGCATATGTAGCTCATTCACTTCTATTTCTTTTCTTCATACCTGGAGATTATATACGCCGGAGTTGTGATTGCTAGTGAGTGTTTAGACACTACAACAAAAAACCTCTTTAGCAACACTCAAAAGGCAACATTCAATCAATGAATGTTGCTAAATGAGTCTATGGCAACATTCAAATAAGTGAATGTTGCAATTGGTTAACTTTATTGAGTTTTAGCAATATTCTTCAAAAGAATGTTGCCAATACTACTTTGGCAACGTTCATCGCATGTTGCGAAAAGTGGAACTTTCCGCAACGTGCAATGAATGTTGCCAAAAGTTCCACTTTTCGCAATGTGCGATGAACGTTGCCAAAAGTAGTATTGGCAACGTTCATTGCACATTGCGGAAAGTTTCACTTTTGCAACGTTCATTGCATGTTGCAGAAAGTTCCACTTTTAACAACGTTCATTTGAACGTTGCGAAAAATATATCTTTTCGCAACGTGCAATGAACGTTGCGAAAATGAGTATTGGCAACGTTCGTTTGAACGTTGCGAAAAGTTCAACTTTTAGCAACGTGCAATGAACGTTGCTAAAAGTTGAACTTTTCGCAACGTGCGATGAATGTTGCCAAAAAAATTTGTAGTTTGCCTGTTGCAACGTTCACCGAACGTTGCCAAATATTTGGTCTTTTGCAACGTTCATTTGCACGTTGCAGAAACTCGAACCAATTTTTTTTTTTTTTTTGGGTTTAGCCCACTAACTGAGATAGAAAACTAAAAAATTGATGAAAAAATTAAAAGAAACAGGGACGTTAAGAAAAAGGCAAGTTAGCAAGAATTTTTTTTCCCTTTTGTAGACATTTACACAAACGGCCTAATTAATTATATGAACACCAATCTACATCTATGCCCTAATTCTCTCTACAGACTTCTCCACTCTCTCTAATCGTCGTCGCGCGCTGCACCATATAGCGCGAACAGCGGCACACACCACCAATCACTAGTGAGCGGCGTGTTCTCTCTTCTCTCCCTGACTGTTGTCACCACCACCACGACGTAACCTTGTTCACTTATCTCTCCGGTGAGTGGCGTCTTCTTTTCTTCACTCTCCGCGCTCCCACTATTGCGAAGCACCGCTCACAGCGACGAGTTAATGATATCATCAATGTCACTCTTGATTTGCAGTACCTTTGCACCACGACCTCGCCTTCACCCACCCACAACTGCCTTCCCTCAATTAGGTCTATTAATCTATTATTTATGTATTTGTCTGTTTATTAATTAAGAATGTATAATTGTTCTTGTTTTACCAGTATATCAACTAATTATTTCATATGACTTCTCACTATTTCAGCCTGGTGATTCAATAAAATCAATTTATCTAGGTCGAAATATTTTGACAATTTTTAGGACTGTGGGCTTTTTGGTGATTTCATCTGTTATCTGATAGATGTGAAATGGAAAAAGGCAAAAAACCTTGTTGAGAAAATTAAGAAAAATGGAAAAGTGAAAACAAGTGATTGGGTGGGGCCTTCAATTGGTGTGAGACCGTGCAAAATTCTTAAGCTTTACTTTTGGAATGAATAGTACTCTAGTTTTTCTTCATCGTAGGTGGTTTTATATATTTGAATTTGAATTTTTCCCCTTTGTGTGGTTGTGTCTTTATTAGATTCTGCTGCTTGATTTCTGTCAGAATTTCTTCTCCTCCATGGATATCCATGTCATTTATGTTAGAAAGACCATAAAGTGTTCTAATATTCCTATTTTACTGCCACTCGCTGTTGTTTCAAAGTTATGATAAGTAACAATCGTGGAGTTGTTCTAGTTTCCACTTTTGGGCATTTCGAGGACCAACACTTGTATACTAGAACTCATGTAGATTTTTGAACTTCAATTTGACAGGATGAAAGAGAACTAAAAAGACAAAAGAGAAAGCACTCTAATCGGGAGTCTGCTCGGAGATCAAGATTATGGAAGCAGGTTAGGCTCAGTTTCTAGTTTGAAATTTTACTTTGATGTTTCCTCAATAAAGTCTTATCTTATGGCATGTTAATCAATATATGCATTTGCTCCCTCCATTCCCCAAGTATTGTAACATGTAATTGTGAATGGGATTTAGAACATCAGCGGTGGTTTGGAAAGCAGACTAGTATAACTAGTTAATCATTGGTTATCTCAATTAAGAATATTTTTCTCTTGTTATTCAACTTAGAAAGCGGATATAAAAATAAAGTTAAAGCAAAAAATCTTGTTTGAGGGCATAATACTTGGTTGACCCAAGTTTATTGCATTCTGTATTAGATTGCATTAAAGAGTGCAAGTCTATGAGATCAAGGTTTAGCTGCTGCTTGTTTTGTATTAGATGGCAAAATATATAAAAAGTATTCTGTATTAGATTGTTTTGTCATACTTGTGTATTTTAGCTGCTTTTGTACCTGATTTAGAGTTGTACGGATTTTAATTGTGAGGATATTTGATCAATTTTAAAGCCAGCCACCTCAACGGTTTTGTCTGTTACTTTCAAACTAATTCCTATTGTTTATTTACAAATTTAAACAAAAACTTATTTTAAACATGTTTAAGAAAAAGTTAATCAAAATCAATATTTTCCTTCTTTAAACTTTTAATAGTACTCTGATATTTTACTATTGAAAAGTAATTGTACATCTTCTTCCCTATTTAACATGTAATTACTTAATTGCTACCATATATGTTTTTTTTAAGTCTTCTTCAGAATTGCTCAGCCATTAGCCATATATTTCTTATTCTGCAAAATTGATGAATGGTTGCATCATACCCTTGGTTACCACTCTACCACCTAATGTTGTTTTTAATGCATTCATTGGAGATTCAAGGATAATGTACAATTTACAAATCACAGGTATATTTGAAATAAAACTACGCATATATGTAGCTCATGTTTATTAACATCCAAACCATTACTCATACCTACATTTTTAGAAACCAATAAGTGCTATCCATGTGATAGTGTTTTTAATGCATTCCTTTTGTTGTCTTTTTTTATTCAAGATTCATATTTGAAGAGATTTGACAAGCATTAAAATAAGTTGTCTTTGCATATTTTAATGTGAGAAGCTGACATCTGAGAATGACTCCATAAAGGTACTTCTTAAGAAGTTTCACCATTTTTTATTTTTATTTTTTCAAAAGAACCAGTCTTTTTTATTGATGTTTATTGTGTGCCATTGTATAGCACTTATGCCAGGATGAAAGTATAATTCAGTTGAACTTTTGTTTGAACTGAATACTTTCAGATTATTGCAAATCATGCGTCGCGCTCCCTAATTTTGTGGTAGACTAGAATTATGCATAGGCATTTATCAGACTCTATGATTCGAAATTCGGTTTTCTGGAGATGTATGTTTAGTGCATTTTCAAATGCTCACTTTAAGCTGTTGAAGTGATTTTATTTTGTTGATTTTCTACTTTCTTTCTTTTGTTCTGATGACTGATTTACTTCTGCAGGAAGCTATATCCCAAGAGAGTGATGAAAAGCTCGAAGACAATGGTGGCTTAAAATTATAAACAAATGGGACATTTGGGTAGATAATTTGGAAGGGGACTCTTCTAAGCTTTTCTTCTATGTATTTGCTATTGTAATTGAAGCATACTTATGTACGCTTATTTTTTTTTTAGAGAAATATTTTATTTCACATTGTCAGTAATTTGATCGACACTGAGGTTACACAGTAAAAAGTAAAAAAGTCTCAATATTGTTGTTGTTGGAGATGTGCTCTTTATGAGATGAAAAAATGTGTTGAATTACTTTGAAATTTTTGCCAATTGGAATATTAGTTGAATTTGACTTTAGTATTTGGTGCATGTTATGTACTTGTTGTCATTGGATTATATGTACTAGAAATGCATTTCGACAATTGTTTATTCAGGAAATAATTAATGAAACAAAAATATGATAATTGAACTAAAAATATCTATCGCAACGTTCCATTCGGTGAACGTTGCGAAAAACTTGCGAAAAATGGCTACGGCAACAATCGTCGAGCTTTGCGAAAAAGGCTGAACGTTGCGAAAAAGAGTTACGGCAACGAACGTTACCCTTTTTCACAACGTTCGCTGAACGTTGCGAAAACATTCCACTCTATAGCAACATCATAATCCGCAACGTGCGCTCGAATGCTGCAAAAACTTTTTGGCAACGTTTTTTGCACGTTGCAAAAAGCTGTTTCTGGTGTAGTGAGATATTACAATTTGGTTATTATTTGTATTTGTAGCAAGTCTTGATTATCTTTGGGTAAAGAATTTTCATATCTAACGTTGTATATTTTTAGAGATATGGCTGATTGCTTCATTTTATGATGTTGCAAGTGGCAAATCTCGCCTTTACAGCCAAAGAAACACACAAGTGGTATTTGCAGAAATTCGAAGATTATCCCTGTTACGAATCCAAAAGGACCCGACGCATGTCAAGCAAGAGAAGCCCCACGTGTAGGCAAATTGATTTGGCGTGGGTGATCGAACTAAAGCGTCTTAAAGAACAGCAGAACCGAACTCATCCGCCCTTCTTAGCGGATGCAAAGGCCCACACTCCGCACACAGGACGCTTCATCGACCTGCCCCACCTTTCCCTAGCCAAGAAAGTCCTTCTAAAATTAAATCTCTGATTGATTGATGGAACGTGTGGTAGGGTTCAAACGGTCAATTCAACCGCATAAGTCAGAACAATAAAAATCCGCCAACCTATTGATGACAGATTAACGTCTAGGATAGAACATGGTGGAAGGATCCGAAGCCACGTATCTTCTCATCCAACGCCTCTCCTCCTCCCATCTTTAGTATAAATACAACCTCATTGCCCCAGAAGGGAGGATTCACATTCTTGCAATTTAAAAGAATATAAGTTATTCTCCCCCTCCACACACACTTTACTCGTTTCATATATTTCATTTCACGTCTCTCGTGACCATTTAACCACCGGTGAACTCTACATTCAAATTGAAAACTGATTTGACCGTCGAAGTACTCGCAATCGCCCCACCTCCACCGGGAAAAGGGCCACGAGTGACTAATAACTTGCTACCGTGCGCAGGAAGAAGTGGACTAGAAAACTTATCTGTTGGCGGCTCGAAAGCCAAAAAAAGATTATGCGATTGTTTCATTTCTTTGAGGTCACATAATCAAATAGTAAATATATATATATATATATATATATATATATATATATAATTTTAATGAGAATATAATTTAATGAGAATATAATCAAAACTGATTTTTATGAGTGTGTTTGATGTTGATTTTAATGAGAATATAATTTTTGAAATAGTGATTGATGGAAGAATGTGTGGTGAAAAAATGATGAAAAGTTTTAGATTTGTGTATAATATTATTTTATTTGAAAAATGTGTGGTTGAAATGAGAAAAGAGAAAAAAATGAGAGTGAGAATGAGAATTGAAAGTTTGGCCCTTAATGATGAAAGCCCCTCATTTTGGAAATGGTTAGATTTGACTCATGTAAGTATATTCCATTCGATTGTTCGAATTTCAAAACTTAACCGTGGTTAAGAAACTTTAATTAGCTTAACCACGGTTGCTTTCATCAACGGTTCTTTTATCCTAATCTGTTTACTAGATCGCTACGCGTGTCCTAATTAAACGGTCAGGATCATTCATCAGTGGATAACCACTTCACTAGCTGCTATATAAACACCTCTTCGCCGCATAAACCCTAACAAGCACAAGTAGACAAATTATCGTGTGCGAGAAAGACATCAAAATTCATAGAAATGGCAAACCCAAAGGTTTACTTCGACATGACAATCGGCGGCCAACCGGCCGGTAGGATTGTCATGGAGCTCTTCGCCGATGTCGTCCCAAAGACTGCAGAGAACTTCCGTGCTCTTTGCACCGGCGAGAAAGGCATTGGAAAATCCGGCAAGCCTTTGCACTACAAAGGATCATCCTTCCACCGTGTGATCCCTGATTTCATGTGCCAGGGTGGAGACTTCACCGCCGGGAACGGTACCGGTGGAGAATCTATCTACGGTGCTAAATTCGCTGATGAGAATTTCGTGAAGAAGCACACAGGTCCTGGAATCCTCTCCATGGCTAACGCTGGGCCTGGGACCAACGGATCTCAATTTTTCGTCTGCACCGCCAAGACTCAGTGGCTCGATGGAAAGCACGTGGTCTTCGGACAGGTGGTTGAGGGATTGGATGTTGTGAAGGCCATCGAGAAGGTTGGATCTGGTTCTGGAAGGACCTCCAAGCCTGTTGTGGTCGCTGACTGTGGTCAACTCTCTTAGATCTATCCAGTGAAGATCTGTTGTTATATCAAAGATCCGATGATCTGTTAATTAGTTCTACTATCTCTGTTTTATTTTCATTTTTATGACTATTTTAGTTGGCCGTTGGGCTTGTGTTCGGGTTGTGCTACGAGACTCTGGATTTTATTCTGTTTAATCTGAATTTCCCTCATAAATAAGATTCATGCGACTTTTTATGCTTGGTAAATACTATTGATCGTTGTTTGATAATTTTTATTTTTATTTTTAATATATGATTCTTCATATTGAAGTTAAATCAATTTTAGGTTTTAACAAGGCAATTTTGCACTTGAAATTGGGATCGTAATAATCAACGTTGTGGCGTAGATATTATACCTGATTGTGACTTCCCAGTTCTTTCATTAAGTTGACCTTGGGGTACAGGGTAACCCCTACTGAATACTCAAAACAGGCGTGGGTGGATTTTTTGGGTAATATTTTTTTATCTATCCTGCTATTCGTACAGAAAAGATTGATAGAGTACTCATGAAGGGAGTTTCACTTTTGTTTAGATTTTTTTATTCATATGAAACTCAATAACGTGTAGATATCAACCTCTTCTGAACAATGAATTTTATTCATTTTTTATACAATGAGTGTTGGTAGAATCCCCACCCTGGTAAAACTGCAAAAGTCTTTCATTAGATAGTTGCTGCAGGGACCAAGAATAGATCAATATTTTGCTACAGAATGATAGTGACATGAAATGTGTCCAAATAGAGAAATGCTACAATAACCATATGGATGATCGCGTGTGAGTGTGAAAAGAAATATTATTTTATTTATGAGGAGTTCGCACACTCACAGGTGATCATCCAAGTGATCATCCGGATGGACACTTTAAATTTATCCATCCAAATATTATAGAATAGTTGAAAAAAAAAAATCCAACACCCAATTCTACCCTGGCAAATGACCAAATGCCCCCCGATCATTTGCCATGTTCGAGGAGCGTTATTCTTATTGTTCATTTTGTCATTAATGTCAAGAACAAGCTACACAAAGAAGAATAATGATTTTGCTTTGTATTATTAACTAGTTATTAATTGAAGACGAGAAAAAGAAGTTCAACAAGCAACTATAAATAGAAAATGAGGTAGATTTTAATCCTCTCTCTCTCTCAATTTTGAACATGTAATAGCACGAACTCGATTTAAGGGATAAATAAAGTTTTCGTTCTTGTAATTACAATTATAACCAAAAGAAAGATGAAAATAAATATGTACGTCACTTCATTTTTGTTCTCGATCATTTTCATTTTTGTTCTCGTCTTCTACCTCTTCGATTTGTCATTGTTTATCATCATTTCATTTTTATTCTTGATCATTTTCATTTTTTGTTCTCGTCTTCTACCTCTTCAATTTATCCTTGTCTATCATCATCTATTATATCTTCATCACCGTTGTCTTTCTCATGCCATTAGCTCAGGATTAGGCAATTTGTCATTGGCAAACGTTCAGCTAGGTCTTTGAACACATGCCTAGATACATAATGCATCATTTATGCCCAAATGAAATCAAGACTTACCATGAATCCAAATTGTTATATTTGGAACGCCTACTAGCAATCACAATTCCACCGTATAAGTATAGCACTTCGGTTATTTATTGTAGCTTCAATTTGTCCTTGTCTATCATCATTTATTGACTGTTAACTACTATAATTTTTAGGTGTCTTGAATCATTTCTTTTTCTTTTTTAACTGCCAATCTGTATGTCATTTGTTCAGGCACTCGACACTTACAATGCAGCAATTGTTTCACCAATATATTATGTGATGTTTTCAAATTTGACTATCATTCCAAGTGCTATTATGTTCAAGGTAACCCCATTCCCTTGAAGTTGAATCTCATCCTCATCGCTCTTCACTATAGTTACAGAAGATGGCGATATATCAATGTCGTCACATTCTTGTTCTACAGGATTGGTTAGGTCAAAATGTGAGTAGCATATTGTCTGAGATATATGTGGATTTTTCACCGTGCTTTCAGAAACAGTCATACTTAACATGACAAGAGAAGAGGATGAGGCAACTTCGTTAGGTATAGTTAATGGTGAATGTTGTGTAGTCGTTCATTTTAGGGAGCACTAGGCTTCTGATCTTAGTGTGTCATATAATCATGGACTTGAGATTTTGGTCATGAAACTAGCATATCAGTAATCAGTTGCATATGACTCTAAGGATTCAAACTTTGGTTGTGAATGTGACTAATATTTTCAAAACTTGGGATAGGTAGAATACTAAAATCAGAAATGATGTGAATCTTGGGGGTTTAACTTTGGTGATCATCCTTGATGGAGCTGACTGGAAAATGAAGATCCATGTAGATAAACATTTGATAAGGTATTTTTGTGTTGAGTCCAAAGAATTATAATTTTGTTTCTTCTTTTTCTCCGTCCACCAAAATAAGCTTTGATGTCAATTTGTGGTTGTGAAAGATATAGTTGCAACTGATCTTCCAATGAAAGTGGTGATGAATTGAATGGGATGGAGAGAAATGAATTATGTAGTTGACTCCAGGTTTATTGGGAGTGAGGCTTGGTTTAATGCTATTTTAGAAGTGTTAATGCTATAATATCCTTCATAAAAAAAAAACAAACTAATATTTCTAGTGATGTTTGCCATGCAAATGTCTACCAAGGAAAGCTTTGAATAAACAAGCACAACAAACAATTGTTTATTAGCTCTTGAGTACTCATTTTGTAATTTGATTGCTGATATTCTAGTTCAAAATGTAGCCTATGTTAGTAAGTTGATTTTGATTGTTGGACATGAGCATGACACTTGCCTCATTACCCTCCATGTTGATTTAAAATTGAGCTAATAGTATGCACTGGCTATTTTATGTAGGAACCATAACTTGGTACGATGGAGATCAAGCAAAAAGTTTGAATGATGTACATTTTACTAGGTTGCCTAATTCTGATTACGACCAACGAGCTTTTCCTCTTGAGACTGATGGGAGAACATAATCCCAGGACCCTAATTGGCATCCATTGTCCAATTCATGGAATTGCAGAGCAGAGTTTCTTATTCTTATTAGAAAATCTTATGGGCGCCTAGATTAGATAAGCAATCACTCTCCACTACAAGTTTTTTTAGGACGGCTTGAAGAAATACAGCATTACCGCCCACACATTCTTAAGTTGGAAAGGTTTTCATCTTAGAAGGCTGTTTTAAGCTTCACAGAGGTGTGCTCAGATTTGGCCTCGTCGAGGATTTTCTCATTGGTCTTTGTACATATTCATATATTTTGGTTTGAGGGTTGTATGATCATTGGTTTGTTACATCAATCATTGTTTTGAGGAAGGATAATAAACTCGTAAGTATTAGTGTAGAGAAGTAGCATGTAATTTTTTTTTCAGATACTTTGCCCCTTTTCTATTTCTAGGAAATTTGATGAAAAATTTGTCCTTGACCTTTATAAAGGAGAAAGTTGGTCTTCAAACTTTCAATGATAATCGCACATCTACCACTGATGAACCAACCACATCTTTGTTAATTTTAGGACGTTGTGGTACGGGGCACACAATTAGAACTGAAGTAGAAATGAGAAATATGAAAAATCACGAGCAAATTGTAGAAAGATTAAACTATTGCAAAATGATTACAACAATTTCTCTTCAAATAAGGAGAGCACAATTGACAATACCCTCTCTTATAATAGGAGAAAATACTCTCTCTCTAATAAAAGGAAAAACAATATTCAGGAGAAACCTCACTTTTATCTCTCTAAAATTTTCTCTCTTTTACTTCTCTAAATTGGGATTTTTTTCTCTCTCTAAATTGTCATAATTTATGAGAGCCAAAGTCATGTATATATAGAGGAGAAAGGCGGCAGAAATGGCGGTGAATACAACATATTTCCAGCAAAATTTGTGATAAGCATTTGACCATTCAAATGCTTAATGTTGAAGATACTTAATGTTGAAGATATTTAATTCTTATCCTTTTGGCCACAAAAGTGGATTTTACCGCCACACGTCTCCCACTTAAAGTCACTTTTGTAATCATTTTATCCTTTCTACACTTGTTATCTCCATGCTGCTTGCATTTCTGCTATGCCAATAGAGGATCGACACCAAGTAAATTTGTCACTGTTGATTGACTTTGTTAACATATCAGCTAGGTTGTCTTTAGTATGGATTTTCTGTATATCCACACTACCTTCTTCCACTTTCTCACGAACAAAGTGATACTGAACTCGTATGTGCTTTGTCTTCGAATGAAATGCTGGATTCTTTGCCAGATGCAAAGCGCTCTGACTATCAAAAAATAAAGAAATTTTCTCTTGTTTGTGTCCGAGCTCCTCCAGTAGCATTTGCAACCATATTGCCTCTTTGCTAGCTTGTGTAGCTGATACATATTCTGCCTCCGTTGTAGAAGTAGCCACAATGGACTGCAATTTTGAAACCCAGCTTACAGCTCCTCCAGCAAAAGTAAACACATAGCCTGAGGTGGACTTGCTCTTGTCAAGATCACCTGCATAATCTGAATCAACATAGCCTCTAACAGTAAAGTCTGATCCTCCATAACATAATGCAACATTTGAGGTACCCTTGACATATCTCAAGATCCTCTTAACAGTACTCCAATGCTCTTTCCCAGGATTCACCATGTATCGACTAACCACTCCCACTGCTTGTGCAAACCATAGCGAACATTAAGCTACCCACTGCAAATGCATACGGTACTCGAGACATCTCCATCCTCTCTGCTTCGTTGCTAGGACTCATACTTGAGGATAATTTGAAACTAATAGGAAGAGGGGTAGAAATTGGCTTACAATCTTGCATGTTGAAGCGCCACAAGATTTTCTTCAAATAATTTTTCTGAGAAAGCCATATATTCCTATTATCTCTGTCTCGGTATATTTGCATCCATAGAATCTTGTTTGCCGGTCCCAAGTCCTTCATTTCAAACTCCCTAGCCAATTGTGCCTTTAAGTCTGTAATACGATCTTTGTTGGGGCCTGCTACCAACATGTCGTCAACGTATAGCAACAGAATAATAAAATTACCATCACCAAATCTCTTGTAATAAACACAAGGATCTGAACTATGTCTATTGTATCCAATGCTCATGATGAAGGAATCAAATCTCTTGTACCAACATTTCGGCGCCTGTTTGAGACCGTATAGAGATTTGTTCAACCTGCAAACCAAGTTCTCTTTTTCTTTTTCTTCAAAACCTTCTGGTTGGAGCATGTAGATCTCTTCTTCAAGTTCTCCATGAAGAAATGCAGTTTTCACGTCTAACTGCTCTAAGTACAAGTCAAATATAGCACACATAGCCAAGACTACTCGAACTGTTGTGAGTCGAACAACAGGAGAGAATATTTCGTTGAAGTCTATGCCTTCTTTCTGAGCAAAAAATTTCACCACCAGTCTTGCACGATACCGCTCTACTTGGTCATTGCCATCTCGTTTGATCTTATAGACTCATTTATTCCCAATGACCTTCCTTCCTTGTAGTATTGGAACAAGATTTCATGTCTTGTTTTTATGGAGAGCTTCAATTTCTTCTTGCATTGCTGCCGTCCACAGAGAAACTACTTGGCTATTTATAGCCTCATGGAAATTTGATGGCTCTCAATCTTCTGTTAGTAAGCAGTATGCAACATTGCCCTCCATAATATACTCTGAGTGCCAAGCTGGTTCTCTCCTCTCCCGTATTGATCGTCGAACTTCTGGAGCACTAGACTCTATTTGTTCTTCGTGCTCTAGTGTTGCATCAGAAGTATCTATAACTTCTCGTTCCTCTCCAACTTCAACTGTAGTAGTTTCTGTTTTTCTTTTGCAGTACTATCATTTTCATTTTCCTTTACCTTGCCTTCTGCAAATATCACGTCTCTGCTGATTATCACCTTGCGGGCAGTGGGATCCCATAGGCGGTACTCCTTAACTCCATCAGCAAACCCTAAGAAAATACATTTTCTGGATTTTGGATCCAGCTTTGATGTTTCTTGGGCGTTATACATAACGTAAACAGGACTTCCAAATGTATGTAAGTGAGAATAATCAGATGGCTTACCAGTCCACATCTCTATCGGCGTTTTCAGATCAATTGTGGTTGATGGTGACCGATTGATCACATAACAGGCGGTCTTGACTGCTTCTGCCCAAAATGACTTGGCCATCCTCGCAGTTCTTAATATTGCTCTTGTCCATTCTAACAAGGTTCTGTTCATCCGTTCTGCTACTCCATTTTGTTGTGGAGTGTATGCCACTGTGAAATGCCTTTTGATACCTTCTTGTTGACAAAATTTATCGAATTCATCACCAGTATATTCTCCTCCATTGTCAGTCCTTAGACACTTGATTTTCTTTTCAGATTCAAGCTCAACCCGCGCTTTAAATATTTTGAAGACTGCGAACACATCTGACTTCATTTTGATTGGATACACCTAACATCTCCTAGAGTAATCATCAATAAAAGATACAAAGTATCTTACACCTCCTAGGGATATAACCGATGCTTGCCAAACATCAGAATGAACCAGATCTAGAATAGCTTTACTTCTAGCAGTGGATCTGCTGAATTTCAATCTATGCTGCTTACTAGTAACACAATGTTCACAAAACGGTAATGTTACCTTTTTGAGCCCTGGAAGAAGCTTTTGTTCTGAGAGAATTTTCAAACCACGTTCCGACATGTGGCCAAGCTTACGGTGCCACATCATCGTTAATTCTTCTGCTAAACTTGTCGATGCGATAGATGCTTCTCCTTCTTGTAGTATCTCACCTTTAAGTATGTATAAATTTGCAGCTATCTTTTCCGCTTTCATCACCACAAGCGCGCCTTTGATTATTTTCATGACCCCATCTTGTACATGGGTCTTGCAGCCAATACCATCTAATTGTCCTAAAAACAATAGATTTTTCTTCAAGCCTTTTACGTGTCGTACTTCCTGGATAGTGCAAATTGTACTATCATACATTTTCAATTTGATGGTACCAATACCAGCGATCTCCAAAGCATGCCTCCATTGTCAGTCCTTAGACACTTGATTTTCTTTTCAGATTCAAGCTCAACCCGCGCTTTAAATATTTTGAAGACTGCGAACACATCTGACTTCATTTTGATTGGATACACCTAACATCTCCTAGAGTAATCATCAATAAAAGATACAAAGTATCTTACACCTCCTAGGGATATAACCGATGCTTGCCAAACATCAGAATGAACCAGATCTAGAATAGCTTTACTTCTAGCAGTGGATCTGCTGAATTTCAATCTATGCTGCTTACTAGTAACACAATGTTCACAAAACGGTAATGTTACCTTTTTGAGCCCTGGAAGAAGCTTTTGTTCTGAGAGAATTTTCAAACCACGTTCCGACATGTGGCCAAGCTTACGGTGCCACATCATCGTTAATTCTTCTGCTAAACTTGTCGATGCGATAGATGCTTCTCCTTCTTGTAGTATCTCACCTTTAAGTATGTATAAATTTGCAGCTATCTTTTCCGCTTTCATCACCACAAGCGCGCCTTTGATTATTTTCATGACCCCATCTTGTACATGGGTCTTGCAGCCAATACCATCTAATTGTCCTAAAAACAATAGATTTTTCTTCAAGCCTTTTACGTGTCGTACTTCCTGGATAGTGCAAATTGTACTATCATACATTTTCAATTTGATGGTACCAATACCAGCGATCTCCAAAGCATGCCTCCATTGTCAGTCCTTAGACACTTGATTTTCTTTTCAGATTCAAGCTCAACCCGCGCTTTAAATATTTTGAAGACTGCGAACACATCTGACTTCATTTTGATTGGATACACCTAACATCTCCTAGAGTAATCATCAATAAAAGATACAAAGTATCTTACACCTCCTAGGGATATAACCGATGCTTGCCAAACATCAGAATGAACCAGATCTAGAATAGCTTTACTTCTAGCAGTGGATCTGCTGAATTTCAATCTATGCTGCTTACTAGTAACACAATGTTCACAAAACGGTAATGTTACCTTTTTGAGCCCTGGAAGAAGCTTTTGTTCTGAGAGAATTTTCAAACCACGTTCCGACATGTGGCCAAGCTTACGGTGCCACATCATCGTTAATTCTTCTGCTAAACTTGTCGATGCGATAGATGCTTCTCCTTCTTGTAGTATCTCACCTTTAAGTATGTATAAATTTGCAGCTATCTTTTCCGCTTTCATCACCACAAGCGCGCCTTTGATTATTTTCATGACCCCATCTTGTACATGGGTCTTGCAGCCAATACCATCTAATTGTCCTAAAAACAATAGATTTTTCTTCAAGCCTTTTACGTGTCGTACTTCCTGGATAGTGCGAATTGTACTATCATACATTTTCAATTTGATGGTACCAATACCAGCGATCTCCAAAGCATGACCATTTCCCATGAACACAGATCCTCCTGAGATAGGTTCATACTGATGTAACCATTCCCTCCTTGGTGTCATGTGCCATGTAGCTCCTGAGTCCATAAGCCAGACATCAGAAAACTGCTTTCTGCTTTCAACAACTGTTGTTGCCTCGCTGTATAAAATTTCACCATCATCTGAGGTGCTTGCTACACAACCCTGAGCTTTTGATGTCTCAGGACCTTTTCTGTTGGCTTCTTCATTCCTTTTGAGATTCCAACAATCCCTTTTTAAATGCCCTTTCTTGCCACAATAATGACACTTGACATTCTTTTTACTCCTGGATTTTGATCTACTCTGATTTTGACTCCTACTGGGGCCACGTTCCATTGATCTCTCTCTCATCATTGTCAAAGCTTCGGCTTGCTGTGAGCCTCCTGATCTATCTTTTTTGCTCTTGCGCCGACTTTCTTCTTCAAGAACCGCAGCTGCAATATTATTGAAGACTAGAATTTCAAGGTTGTTGGTTAAGTTGATAATGAGTTGATCATATGAATCAGGTAGACTTTGTAGTAGAATTTCAACACGTTCCCCCGTCTCTATGTTATGCCCCATTCCTGTGAGCTGTGAAAATAAAGTGTTGAGGGTGTTGATGTGGTCAGTCACCGTAGTTGACTCCACCATCCGAAGGGTGTAAAGCTTTCTCTTCAAGAAGATTTTGTTGTGTAGCGATTTGGCCTTGTACAATTTTGTCAGAGTCTCCCATATCTCTTTTGCTGTCCTTTTCTCCGCGACACTTGACAATACTCCATCGGCTAGTGCTAGGTGCAGATTAGCAATAGCATTGCCATCCATCTTGTTCCACTTGCCATCGTCAGTGATCTCGTCGGGCCTTTCTCCAATTGTCGCCAAGCAGTTATCTTTTCTGAAAACTGCTTTTATTCTCATTTTCCACAATGAGAAATTATTCCCATTGAACTTCTCTATTTCGTACTTCGTCGTCATTATTGAAGATGCCTCCTTTCCACTAACTGGATCTAACCGTAGCACGAAAAATCAGCTATAATCCTGGCGCTCTGATACCACTGTTATGACGTTGTGGTATGGGGCACACAATTACAACTGAAGTAGAAATGAGAAATATGAAAAACCACGAGCAAATTGTAGAAAGATTAAACTATTGCAAAAGGATTACAACAATTTCTCTTCAAATAAGGAGAGCACAATTGACAATACCCTCTCTTATAATAGGAGAAAATACTCTCTCTCTAATAAAAGGAAAAACAATATTTAGGAGAAACCTCACTTTTATCTCTCTAAAATTTTCTCTCTTTTACTTCTCTAAATTGGGATTTTTTTCTCTCCAAATTGTCATAATTTATGAGAGCCAAAGTCATGTATATATAGAGGAGAAAGGCGACAGAAATGGCGGTGAATACAACATATTTCCAGCAAAATTTGTGATAAGCATTTGACCATTCAAATGCTTAATGTTGAAGATATTTAATTCTTATCCTTTTGGCCACAAAAGTGGCTTTTACCGCCATAGTTAAATCATCACGTGATCTTAACATGTTCAACTTTGTGAAGCTAGGTTTTGTTTTCTAATGCTAAAGAGACAATAAGCACATCGCATAGTCTGCTTTGGCTTCTTCACAAAACTCAACCTTAGTTTCTTAGGAGTTATTTTTGTCGTGGACATCTTCTCAGGCATTGTCTCCCTTTTCTTCTCCTTCACAGCAGTAGGCTGCTTCTTCACAAACCTAGGATCCACCTTAATTTCTTTGGGCTCGGTAGCTACTCATCAACACACGAGCCCTCAGTCAAAACATTACAAATATACTCATCCGGGAAGAAAACCATTTTTTCAGCATAACTCGCATATCCATGCTCACGTAGACTCGAAAACAATCAACTTCAAAGAATCCATATTTCTCAAAAACCCATAATCCTTTCCCATTCTCTCGAACAATGCCACTGAAATAGATCTCTGACTTACCGGCAACAATATTTTTAGACTCTTCCTTAAAAAACTTTTGGGAAATTTTGCACATCAGAGAATAAATAGTCTGTCAATAACTGTCAGTAAAAACGATGTTCGTTTGAATGGATATTTAACGGAAATGATTCGCTTACACAATTTAGACGAACTTTTAGAATTAGAGTTTACGAAGATTCTTCTTTCCTTTTTAGAAGAATTGAAAGTTTTCCTTTTAGAACCTCATTTAGTCAAATTTCTTTTACTTTTTGCTAGATGATTCGATGAAGATAGGTTTATTCAACTTATTCGAGACAGGATCTGTCAATTTTATGGCATGGTGGTGAATTGAACTTCAAATTATAGATAATTCTTTGTTTATTTATTTATTTGGTTGATTGATCTTGAAAAAAATCTAAAATAAAGTTGATCATGAAAGGCTCAAACGAATATCTTAATGATGTTAGTGAAATGTTGAATCAATTTATAAAAAAAATAAAAAATAACAACAACAACAAAAATCGTACGCTAATTGTGTGGTGAACGTTGTCTTTCCTTAATTCTCACAAAATCACCCTACACCTCAGCCGTCGAATATATCCTTATCAGATCAATAACCTGACACCGTTGGATCAAATCGAGAAGTGCGTGTGTGTGTATTTTTTATTGTATATAATCAAATTCTTCGCTTCCGACGAACGCAAATTATCACAAAACCTATCTTCCATATACAGACGCATTTGAGCAAGTTCTAGAGGGAGAAAGAGAAGCAACAATGGCGGCAACAGTGAGCGCGTGGGCTAAACCCGGCGCATGGGCTTTGGATGCGGAGGAGAATGAGTCGGAGCTCCTCCAAGAACACAAACAAGATTATGTGAACGACAACTCAAGCGGCGGCGGTGATACAGCGGATTTTCCATCCTTGGCGGCGGCGGCCTCCACCAAGACCAAGAAGAAGAAGCCTCAAACTCTGTCCCTTCAGGAATTCACAACTTACAAGCCTTCTCGGCCGATCCTTGCCAAGGGACTAACCCCCGATGAAATGATGACCCTTCCCACCGGCCCTCGTCTGCTCTCTGCTGAGGAGCTTGATCGTAATAAGCTAGGCGGCGGTTTCAAATCCTACGGCTCTTACAACGAACGGCCGTCAAGGGATGAGCAGCCGCGTCGCCAGGGAAGCTTTAATAGGGACTCGAACGGGGAGTTTGGGCCTTCGCGCGCTGATGATACCGATAATTGGGCTGCGGGAAAGAAATCAATGATCGGTAATGGATTCGAGAGAAGGGAGAGAGGAGAAAGAGGAGGGTTTTTCTCGGATTCGCACTCCAGGGCTGATGAATCTGATAATTGGGGTTCCAATAAGGCCTTTGTTCCGTCTGAACCTCGTAGATATGATAGAAGCGAGGGCTTTGGATTGGAGTCCAATAACGGTGGTGCAGATACAGATAGTTGGGTAAAGAGAAAGGAAGATGGCCCAAAAATTGGTGGAGCATTTGATAGTTTGAGGGAAAGAAGAGGGGGTGTTGAATCTACCGGTGGAGATTCTGAGGCATGGGGGAGGAAAAGAGAGGATGGGAGCGGTGGGATTGGTGGCAGGGCGAGGTTAAATTTGCAACCAAGGACACTGCCTGTGGGTGAGGGGCAGAAGGGTGAGAATACAGTGAAGTCAAAGGGTAATAATCCGTTTGGAGAGGCAAGGCCAAGGGAAGAGGTTTTGAAGGAGAAGGGGCAAGATTGTAAGAAAATTGAGGAAATGCTCGAGACTACGAAAATTAAGGAGGTTGGTACTGAGTCCCCTGATGGCCAGGCAGTCGGGAAGACAAGTTTTCGGACTGGTAATGGGAGGGACAGGTTGCAGCAGGAGGAGAGGACTTGGAGGAAGTCGGAGCCTGTTGATTCTCGTCTCCCGAGGTTGGTAAATTCGGTTCTGAAATTATATGAATTGTGGAAAATACTGTCTATTGATTAAGAATTGAATGGCTTGAAATGTTAATATCTTGATGGAATTGGTATCTTACTTTAATTTGGCTATTGTTGAAACTACTTGTCCTTGATGAAATGCGAGAAAATCTTTTGTGTTTGTTTCCTGTGTATGTCAATTGTTCAAAAAATTGTCATTATCTTTAGCCTTATTGGATCGATTGGTTTTGGTTGTTCCAAATCATTTTTTGGAAAATTGGGACTTTCCCAGAACTTGCAGATCCTGTAAACATAGAGACATATAGTATGTTATATATCTGTGGTTATCTTCAAATTTTGGGGTTTTACATTGGAGCCTTCAGTCTTTCTCTAACCTCTGTGTTCCCGTACTTTCTTCCAACACAAACAACTTGTGTTTTTATTTTAGGGAAGTTATATATTTGCTTGGACCTTTTATCTCGTATGAGTTTGCTCTATTACCTACAAATTGGTAATCCTATTTAATTTGTGGTCGTGTTAGCATATGCAATTTTAAGCTTCTGATTGATTCTCATTTTCTCAAAATTCATTTTTCTCTCTCTTCTTTTCAACCACACATTCTTCAATAAAATAATATTACACGTAAACCCAAATTTTTTTTTTAATTTTTAATCACACATTCTCCATCAATCAACTATTCAAAATTGCATTTTCTTTCTCAAAATGGGAATCAAATTCTTTCTAATAATACCACTTGTTCACCATATGAACCCCATCAATAACTTGTATCATATTTTCCTGTCTATTTATGTCACCTCTCCTTTTCTATTATTTCCTAATGGACAATTGGACATCCATTACACTGATTCTGCTATTCAGTTTTCGTTCAATTTCAGTTCATTTTGATCTTTTTTTTTTTTTTTTTTTTTTTGGGGGGGGGGGGGGGGGGGGGGGGGGGGTTTCCTTTTTTGTTAGAATGAACAAGGCTTCTAAAACCTTTGTTACCTTGTGATGTAGATGCCGGATTGAAGTGACCCACTCGTGTGTTATTGTAGACCGTAGTGTTTGTACTTTGCTCGTGCCTGAAGGCAAGCCTATGGTTGAATACATTTTTGTATTGATGTTTAGTTAATTTTTTGTTTAAATGGATATATTTTATGCTTTTTCTAATGGCAAGAGATGTGGCACGTTGAACAAAATTTTGTGCATCAACATTGCTATGAATCTTGTATGCATGTTCTTACTGTCGTTATAATTATTATTACCTTCTTCTGTTAATAGTGCTGAGGGAACTGAAAATGAACCTGTTGAGGAAACTGAAAATGGATCTGCCTGCTGAAGAAGCTGAAGATAGCGATCCACAGATATGATGCTGCTTTTGCAGTAAAGGAAAAGCAGTGAATGGGGGCATAACCTCTTGATTGAGATTTCAAATTTACCGTTTTCTGTCCAAGAGTTTTGTTCACTTAAGTTATTTTGATGCACAACATAAGAGGCATTTTTGGTAGATTTACGGGTAAGGAATATTTTTAAGGCCTAATGGTCTTGTGTGTACTTGGTATTATAACCATGATACTGCTCTTTCCGTTTTTCAAGTCGATAGATGCGATGTTATGGAGTTTTATGGGTTCATTACACATTTGCTATATTGCTATTCCATGTGGACTATCAGTGTAATCTTAACTTGATCTAAAATATCCAGTTTTAATAATAACTCTATTTTCCTTTTTCTGTTTAAAGAATTAGGCTTGTTTGTACTGTGTTGAGGTTGTTTACTTAAGAGTCCGTTTGATAGTGTTTCTGATTTTGCTTTTGTTTCTAATAGAACTTTCCGAAATAGTTACTTTAGGCCAGTATTTTTTAAAAACAATGTTAGTAATAAAAAGCACTTTTAGAAAATTATTCAATACATATTTAGAAGTAATTTCTTAATCTTAGAAGTATTTTTTTGCTTTTCAAAAATGATGTCAAATGAGTTCTTAAGCTAGCTTGATTCGCTTGCAAAAGGTTGAAACAAACTAGAGCTCTTGCTGTCCAACCTGTTCTTTATTAAAGGAATTATCAATTTGTGAAATGTTCACAGCGAATACATTCGATTTGCATCTAAACTACTTTTTTTACCCTACCATTAGGTATGGTTTCTCTTCATCATGTATAGGATTAATGATTATTAAGTCCCGTGTTCTTGCAGAAATTTTAGTTTCCATCCTATTTCAACAATTAATTTACGTGTTTTAAAGAGCTGGAAAAGATCGATGAGCAAATCAATCTTTAGACAAGAACGATCTTAAGAAGCATGTCATTAATCATAGTTATGTTGCTTTTCATTGGCAATTCAATCTAGTAAGAACACTTGCTTATCGATAATGCGATCCCGTACATGCATTCTAAATTTCAAATGCACTTCAGTTCCTCTTAGATGGAGAGAGTGTTGTAACTTTAGAATAAAAGTTTTAAAATTAACCTTTTAATTTTCAATTTTAACGTAAATTTAAAACACCATAATACATATTGTAACTTGTGTTTTAATGGTATGATTATGGGGGTTAAATTTATCCCTATAAAAGGGAGTGATTTTCTTTGAAATATACAACATGAAAACCACAATTTGAGATACAATTACAAAACAAAATACTCTCTATATTTCATACTATATTTCTATAATTTTGACAATTCGATAAAGGTTTGTTCACTTATCTTCATATAGTCGTCCCATATAAGGAGAACCGATTGTGAACTACATGAATTTTATTTTGGAGCCGTATAGTGTAGAAAGTACCCGCACGAAAGGGAGGCAACACGTCTTTATGACGGCGTCCTTGATGTGACTCCCTAAAGCTTGTTTTTTTTAACCCCCTTCTTTTGTTTGTATTGTTGTTGAATTATAATACTTATGTTTATGTTTAAAATAGTTATGTTAATCGATAATTTATCCATACACAAATCACCCATTTTTCCCAACGGACAGTTGATATTGCAGCACAAAACTGCTTAACTTTTCTACTTAAAATTATTGCTTATTCACATTCATTCACACCGAGAATTCCCTTTAACTAATCTACTTAATAGTCTTTTGCCTGTTGTTCTGTTCACAGCAGATATCATTGATTGGTCACAAAAGCTTTCCTTCACAGCTTTTCCTATTGTTACAGCTGCCATTCGTGGAGCTTATGGAGAAGCTGTGGTAACTGGCACTGTTTTTTGGTGACCAATGCAAAGATGGCCAAATATCCCTTTATGATTATCCTTTATATGGTAACATTGACATATTTTTGTTGTATTTTTCCATTTCTCAATTGCGTAAAGTTGATTATTGATTTGTTTAGATTATAAGTCAATAAACTGAAAACAATGTGCAGGAATTAAGGTGAAAATGGCATGTACACTGGTTCCTTTGCTTTCTCAACCTGCACACCTATACCCCGGTGCCTGCACCGGTCATACCTTCTAATACATTCCTTCACCTGTAAGGCTTCCACTACCAACAATGTCACAACTGCCCATGTTACTGCAGACTCCTCCAGCTCCATTTTTGGAAGCTTCGACTTGTTCACACCAGTATGTTTATTGCTAGGGGAAAAATGGGCCGGCTGGCCATGGTACAATAGTCCAAGATTGATGCTCTGGCACCAATTGCACTAGATAGCAATTATTCAATGCAAAATGGACTTGAAATGGGCCATTCAAAAGTGTTGTGCCACCCGATCTGACTCTTTTATTAGATTTTCCTAGAAGTTTGATTTTTAGCTACTCCAATCAAGGGCATAAAACTTTTTCCAGCACAATTTAGAATCTTGACCTACCTGGAACATGTTTACCAATCGTTTAATGAACATGTTTACTTGGAAGACACTATATGTACAGCATGGGTGACGGCATGCATTACAACACTCTTACATTTGGAAGTGGGTCCTGACTATTAAAATATGTGTGGACCCCACATCATGGGTGAGAGCTGTCACCCATGTTGTGAGAATAATGCTGTACATTTGATGTGATCCGGGGTAGGCAATCACTTGGCCGAGCTTTGGAATCCAAAAGGTCGAAATCAACAAGCCAAAGATCAAATTTGGTGAAGGGATCGAGGGTCGAAAGCAATTAGATCAACACAAAATGGAGGATCGAAGACGGAAGTGAAAATCGATAACTATGCGGCCGCATAGTTATCACGGGATGCGACCGCATCCAAATGGACAGAGACATGGCAGGAGGCAGGGTTTATTTCTATGCGACCGCATAGAAATACTCTATGCGGCCGCATAGAGTCTTTTTCGAGTTCCAGTTCTATATTTTTCGCGAATTTCCAGATTTCATTATATTTCTTATTTTGGCAAGTTTTATTATTTTTGGACTCTTGATATTTCGTGCTTTTAGGGTTTTCCATATTTCCTTAGTTTAGTATAAATAGGATCTTTATTTCTCATTGTAAGAAGTTTTGACATAATGAATAAAAAGAGTTTTCTCTCAATTGTTCTTCATGAACACCCTTTAGAACTTATCAAATATTGATTGAATATTTGTGGCGTTCGACAACAGAACTTATCAAAGGATTGGACTACCTTTGTGGCGTTCGCAAATCGTGGTTCTAGTTTCTGCACTTCAACGGGTTTAAGATTAATATATCTTAAGTTCTTGAGTCGTGAGGCTCGAGTCAAGATCCTATCGTCTACAAACCTGAATTTAGGCTTTCCCGGCGTTTTCGAATTCATTCCGCGAGTTCCATGCGATTCCCCCAACCGGGATCACATCAACATTCATCATTATTCTCGTTTAATTACACACGTTATCATCTACAGTGCTAAATAGGCCACAACTTCATTTTCTTTTAATCAGTCAGTAAAAGGTTAACTTTCCTCATACAAAACCAATCAAAGCAACCATAAACAAGACCAACTGAACAAACCGGAAAAATGATCTCTTCAACATTTTGCCTTCTACTTGTACTTTCAGGCCTGATTATCACCAAAGCAGTCAATGGCCAAGATTTCAGAATAGAAGAAGCTACCATCAAGGACATACAACGAGCATTCACCAAAAAAAAGCTCACTTCCCGCGAACTAGTTGACAAATATTTGCACCGGATTAGAGCCCTTAATCCAGTGCTTCGCAGCGTCAGTGAAGTAAATCCTAATGCATCGCATCAGGTGGACCAGGCTCGTTTGGAGAGGAAAAGAAATAATGACAGCCGTCGATCTTTAAGTGACTTGCACGATATACCAGTGCTCCTCAAGGACAGTATAGCTACCAAAGACAAGCTTAATACTATAGCTGGGGGATTGGCGGTGCCACGCCATGCCGGGGTGGTAGAGCGGCTGAGGAATGACGGCGCTGTAATTTTGGGAAAGGCCAGTATGAGTGAATGGTATCACTTCCGGTCATTAAGTATCCCTGATGGATGGTC
Organism: Osmanthus fragrans; assembly: GCA_019395295.1. Taxonomy (NCBI): domain Eukaryota; kingdom Viridiplantae; phylum Streptophyta; class Magnoliopsida; order Lamiales; family Oleaceae; genus Osmanthus; species Osmanthus fragrans. Next base: position 561,991 of record CM033356.1, on the reverse strand, counting down.
CGCCAGAAGTGGTCAGGTTGTGGTTAGTAAATTGGGCATTAATTATATGAATTAGGTTACTCAAATAAGGATTTTTAGGCGAGTTCATATAAATCTGCATTCAATTAAACTTGATTATTGACTCAGCTGGCTGGCTATAGTTCTTAATGTGTTTTTTATTAATGCTATAGTGTGAATGAAACTAAACAAAATTGCAGAATCTTTATGCTCCTGGGTAGGACCCTTGTGGTTCAAGTACTAGATCTGCAATATCTGTGGCAGCAAATATGGTTACAGTGTCATTAGGTACTGAGACTGATGGCTCCCACATATGCCCCGGGGATCATAATTCTGTCGTAGCTATAAAGCCCACTGTTGGATTCACTAGTCGAGCTGGTGTTATTCCTCTTTCGCTCCGACAAGACACAATTGGGCAATCGAATTTGTTGCATTTACTTCCTTGAACTGGAGAGGATAGTTTTTGATGCTGCTTATGTGCTTGATTCGATCGCAGGTTTTGATCCTAGAGACTTCGAAGCAACAAAAACAGTAGCCAAGTTCATTCCTGCAGGTGGCTATAAACAGTTTCTCAATGAAGATGGGCTCAGGGGAAAGAGATTGGGCGTGGTAAGAAAACCGTTCGTAGACCTTTCAAATACATCTTTAGCAAGTCAAGTATTCGAGGGTCACCTCCAAACATTGAGGTAATATATGTAATTTACCTGTGTTCCACTAGAATATCTGCTCAATGACATTGGATGTGTTGTGGATATTCAACGTAAAATGGTGCGAGAATAGTTGATTATCTAGATATAGCGAATATTGAAGTTATCATGAACCATGTGCTATGTGGTGAGTCGTTGGCGTTGCTGGCCTAGTTCAAGCTGGGCATAAATGATTATCTAAAAGAACTAACTACTTCTTCAGTGAGGTCACTAGCTGACATTATAACCTTCAATATGAATAATCCTGATTTGGTGAGTCACTCCAAATTGATGTTATATGATGTTAAACTGTTTAGTACATGTTTGATACATGGTATTAGACGTAGTGGGCAGTTTGTTTATATTCTTTAATATCCAGTATTGTCTAATCTACATCACTAAACATGCCATACTCTGTTTGCATCAATGCACGTTTTGAATGAGCTATGGTGGTCATTGTAGGAAAGGACTGAAGAGTTTGGTCAAGAAATTTTTCTTGCTGCAGACTTGACAAATGGGATCAGAGAGGAAGAGGAGGAGACAGTCGAGATGATGAAGAAACTTTCTCAAGATGGGTTTGAGAAGTTGATGTTGGAGAACGAGTCGGACGCAATAGTGACATTGGGTTTGGATGTTTCATCTGTGTTCGCAATTGGAGGGTATCCTGCGATCACTGTCCCAGCTGGATATGACACTGATGGTATGCCATTTGGGATGTGTTTTGGAGGGCTTAAAGGAACAGAGCCTAGTTTGATAGAGATTGCTTATGCCTTTGAACAAACGACCCTGATCTGAAAGCCTCCTCTCTTCGACTCAGTTGAATCCAATTGCAGAGTTGTTCTCTAAGTTGTTGATCGAAGTAGGCATTGGAAGCCTTTACATTGTTGGCATGAAGATTTCTTAGTTATCTTGTCATCACAAGTTCTTGGACTTCTCTTTGTGTCAAGTGAGCTAAGTTTAGAGGGCTAAGCGATCAGCCAAGACCCCTTATCAAGCCCTCTATATTTTCACGATGACTAGTTATGTTTACACTACATTTTAATTATAATGAATGCTTTAACTTTAACTTTTATTCACATTTATGTTTTTAACTTTTTGTATTACATTCTTATCATCAACCTCCTATTATTTCGTGCATCTTAGTTCTAACGACGATTTTTATTCAAAAAAATTAGGGCGTAGAAGGAGTTACTTGTCTCATATGCTTGAATAAGCAAAAAATAAATTAATTAAATTAACAAAATATTTGCTCCTTATTTCAGTGCACATTAACATAATATTTGGAAGAAATCGTTATCAAAGACAAATTGTGATAATTAATGAAAGGATAATGATAAGAACGTGACAAAGAAGCTAAGACTTAAGTGCAAAAATGAGCTAAAATTGAGGACATTCGTTATTACAATTAAAATGTGTTACAGTTAATAAGAAAATGTGATATGAATATAATTTCCTCTCACAATGTCCACCTCTGATGTTCTCCGCCTGGATGATGGTACAACTACTGTTAATTGCACGGAGTACCGTCTTGTTATTGGTTCACTTCAATATCTATCTCTTACGAGACCCGACATTGCTTTCCCTGTTTCTCGCCTTGCTCAGTTTATGCATAGACCAACGGTGACACATTGGACAGCAGCTAAACAGTTATTGCGATACCTCAAAGCGACTCTTTATCATGGTCTACTGCTACGCAAAACTAAAAGTCTTCATTTCATTGCGTACTCCGATGCTGACTGGGCAGGCAATATGGATGACCGAACCTCCACCTCAGCCTACATTATTTATCTTGGCAACAATCCTATCTCCTGGAGCACGTGAAAACAGCGTGTTGTTGCCCGCTTCTCAACCGAAGCTGAATACAGTGCTCTTGCAACCACTGCTTCAGAAATAGCATGGCTCACTTCCCTCTTCCAGGAACTCCGGGTGACTCTCCCCGCTGCACCAAAATTATATTGTGACAATATTGGTGCCAATTAGCTTAGCTTAAATCCTATTCAACATTCTCGTATGAAGCATATTGCCATTGATATTCATTTTGTTCGGGACTATGTTAATAAAATCTTGCTCAATGTATCTCATATATCTTCCCCTGATCAACTTGCGGATCTCATGACGAAGGCTCTTTCAAAGTCCTGCTTTCAAGAGCTTCGCACCAAGATCGGTGTTGCCGATGGAAGCACCGTCTTGCGGGGGCGTGTAAAGGATCCTTGATCTTAGCTCCAAAATCCTGCTTTCAAGAGCTTCGCACCAAGATCGGTGTTGCCGATGGAAGCACCGTCTTGCGGGGGCGTGTAAAGGATCCTTGATCTTAGCTCCAAAATCATGGAAGAACAATCTGTCTACAGGCAAATATCACGGACACGGTTGGCAAATATCATGGACATGGTTGCTATAAATCTGCTGCTATACCTTGTATATTATTTTACCATTAATAGCTTTAGTTGATCTATATATACATTGCAACTCTCACTGTAATCTGTGTGTAAAAAGGCCAATCAATTATAATACATAAAATACATCATTTGCACCACAGTATCTATTTTCTATAGAAGATAGAGCGTTGCTAGCAGAGTTCAAAATATCCTTGAACGCATACTTGAAGGAGCTAATAGCTTCCCCTGTTCGATCACTGGCAGATGTAATAGCATTCAATGTGAAGTTCCCTGATCTGGTACAGATTGTTCGGGACTATGTTAATAAAGGCTTGTTCAATGTATCTCATATACCTACCCGTGATCAACTTGCGGATCTCATGACGAAGGCTCTTTCAAACGTAAAAAGGCGTTTTCTTAGTTTAATATTATTTTAATTTTTAATCAATCAAAAAATCATTTAATAATTAAAAATAATATCTATCAAATATTTAAAATAGATTTATATATTTTTTCAAAGTTTCAAACAAGAGGATAAATTTCAAATGTAAATACTAAATGGTAAATAGATAGGAAATTTTGAAAGTTTTCATTTGTTCAAGGCTTCAAGAGGTTGTTTTGAATTTATGGCAGAGGAAGTAAAGAAATCAACTTTTAACTTTAAAAAGAATGTAAAATTTAAAAAAAAAAAGAAAAAAAAAAGAAAGATAATAATGCGCGCCTAGCGGTCAACGGCAATCGTTGACCACTAAATAAGACGCCACGCATCGCAATGCGCTGCTTAAGCAAGCTTTTTAGAATAGTGATTGATATTGGTTGAATGTTTTGGCCTCACCTATTGATCGAGTCGATTTCAAAAACATTGATTAATTCCGAATTGGTATTGGTATTTGAAATGCTAGTTTAAAGTTGCTGACAAATAAGATAAAAATATTTCAAAAATCCAAAATTATATGTCAATTCAAAGTTTTCCATTTGCTAATTTGGAAAGAATTATTTAGTAAATAAAGAATTAATGACTAGATAATCACTAATTGCTTATTCATATAAATTCCAGTAAGCAATAGAATTTAGTACATGGTCAAATTAGAGATGGTATACTTTTGGCTTGGATTGTGGTACTCAGCGTCGCCACTGCATCAGTTCATTGCCAATATTACTCCCAAAGCACACCATATGAACCCATGAAGCTGCAGAAAACTTAACTCCATTTCTTCCTTCACGATATACTTAGTGGGAAAAAACCGACAGCGATAATGATGGCGCGTGCAAATACAACTGAATGAACCCACCCTGTTCGGCATCACATTCGCCATTGATGAATGATGACCCTCTAACGGAAGGCCCAGAGATGACATCCGAAGTCAACAAGAATTTGAAGGGAGTTCTTAGTGTGTTTTCGGGGAATCCAGTTACCAAGGGGATTGAGAATCGGCGGTGGTTGAGAAACTCCCTTACCCTTTTTTTTGACATTTCATCAACCTGTAAAAAGATATGTAAGATGAAGTACAACAAACATTTTCGCATTAACTTTCCCTGTTTGATAACCATAAAACAAATAGTTTTTTCTTAAACTCATTTTCAAATGCACATTCACATAATAAAATATTATGCACATAAACTCAAAAAAAATTTACTATTTTTTAGTTGCACATTTTTCAAAAAAAATCATTATTCCAAAACTCATTATTCCAAAATTAAAAATGAGAATTGTATAAAGGTTGTCAAACGGCAGGGCCGGACCTGAGGAGAGGCCCAAGAGGCCTCTGCCTCAGGCCCAACATATTGGGGGGGGGGGGGGGGGGGGGGCAATAAAATCGTTTTTTTTCCCTTCTATATTATACTTGTGTTTAACTGAAAATTTCCATGAATAACTCAAAATAAAAAGATAATTCCAAAAACACTAACATATATTTTTTATTCCTAAAATACTATATCTTGTAACATAAAATTTCAAAATTACTCAATAACCCAATTAACATAAATATAGGTAACCGATTGCAGTCAAGATACATATTTATCTCCAAGTCATTAAATAGCTCCTAAAATGTAGGAATTTATTATAGAAACAATTGAATTATTAAATAACATCCGTGTGTATTTGGAGGTATAATTCCAAAATCCATTTTTATTATTTATGAAAAATGAAATGTTGCGAATCACGATAAGTTCTTATGTGAATCTTGAATAATTAGTGGTTGCATATATAACATTTTGTTACATCAATCAATTATATTTTGTTATGATGGTATGTCAAATTAATGATAGATATTGTAGATTAAATACTGTATTTTTTTATCACGTTTTGTGAAATTATATTGTATATTGAAATATGTTACCTTTGGTACTTCAACAACTTAAATGTACTATATTTTGTCATGTCAATTATATTTGAATAAAAAATACTATAATATTTGAATTGTAGAGAGAAAATACTGGAATTGATATTCAAAATTTGGAGTAAAAGGGACTGAGACAAGAAGATGAGAAATCTTTGGGATGTTTTGAAATTTTTTGGGTTATTATAGTTTTGATTTTGATTTTGAACGGATGAAGTGCTATGATTTGAGAAAGTTTGGATAGTTCCATGTTAATTTGAGAATTTTGGATGATAATTTTGGTGTATTTGAAGGAGTGATATAGGCTAGTTAACTTATTAATTGTAGGAGCGAAGGTGTTTATGACATTTCATTTTTACTTACTAAAATACAGTATTTATAGGATAAAAAAATGTGAAAATGTAAAGTTTGAATTAATAAATAAAATGGGGATAAGACACGCAATTTCCACTTAACTAATTGTAAAGCTATGTATGGCAGTGCGTGCTGTGGTTCTTTTATTCTTCCCAACTGTTCTTTTTTGTTTGAAATTTCATAATGTTGAAAATTTTGATAAGGACCAGCTACATATCTAATTCATGAAGATGAATAGTTATATTTTTTTAGGTGCTTAATAATTAATACGGAGCATGTTTGCTATACTCTTATTAAATATTTCTTTTTTTTTTTTTAAGTTAATAAATTTAGTTCATTAATCTCTTATAAACGAAAAAAATTAATTGTTTGCTATGATTTATGGGCCCAAAATCTAAAATTCGTCTCATGCCCCATAAAACACAAGTCCGGCCCTATCAAATGGGAGCAATTTAAGATAACAAATGCAAAATATGAGGATTGTTCAAAGATTTGAACAACAATCCTACAAATTAAGAAGAAAGGAACTTTATTAATTAATTGACCATGTAACATCGTGTACCAACTCCATGGCTTGTATGAACAATACACCAAAACATTGAACATCGATAAGAAAGTTACTTGTTTGAGTTCAAAGTTTGAACAGGCTCTTATTCTTATTTATTTTTCGAATTGTTATGTTAATGTTTGCAAATTTTTGGTCAATCCTATCTATATTTCATCTTTGATATAACTCGTAAGTGTTCTTTTGAAATCAAGAACCTCTTCAACTCAAGGAATTTAAGAAAAATCATCTAACAGTAATTATCAACGAGGACTGCTTTAAAATTAGAATAAAAATTGATAAAAAGAACAAACATTTATTAATTAAGCACTGAACATGCCAACTACATTACTTGTAAAGGCGAAATACCAAAATACAGTAACAAAAATAAATGGAATTCTTGAATTCTTCAACCAGTCTACGCTTCTTTTGTATTAGTTTAGCAATGATTTTCTCCCCTCCAACCAACTGTTCGTATTAAATAGAATTGTACAGTGAAATGAATAATAATCTGAATTGCATTTTTTTCTTTAATATTATAAATTCATTAGGGTATCAGAATGGACGGGTCAGCCCACACCATTCCACCTACATCTACGTCTAGACCACGTCGTTGAGGACCATAACTGACTCGTCTAAAAATATGGCTCATGCTTAACTTGAACTGTCTTCTAAATCTCATAATCGAATAGACCAGCAAATTTATCAATATTACAGGTTAGGAGGAGCCAATCCGACTTTATTTGTCAATGATGGATTTACTAATTAGAACCTTAAATTGTTTGTGAAATAAAAAATAATAATTTAACGGTAGAATTTACTAATAGTAATAGATAAATCGTTAGATTTTAACTATAGGGGGCGCCAAATGACGCCTCTAGCACTTTGCTTGGCATTGAGCCTCACCAAGTGCCTTTTCCCATCAAATAATTGAGCTTCAAATTTCCTTTATTTATAAGAGTGTTTGGTATATCCATACACTCAACTTCCCTTATTTATAAGAGGAAAGTCTATTTTAATCACAAGTCCCAAAATTGGTCCAAAGCGAGTTGGAACCTCCTCGTATATAAACCTCAAACTAGTACTTCTCTCTACAACAATGAGAGACACAAAGAGAGAAATGGCTAGACTTGCCATTTTCGTCTTCCTTATTACAACAGCAACAATGCCATGGTCTCAAGCTCAAACTAACGATCAAGTTACATGGGCCAAGAGAGTTGAATCAGGTAAAGAGGTAATAACCACACTTCAATTCTATTTCCATGACATTTTAAGTGGAAGAAACCCTAGTGCAATAAGGATAGTCCAACCTCCACAAACCAACAATTACTCAACCCTTTTCGACCTGTTGATTATGATCGATGATCCATTGACTGTGGGGCCCAATCCTTCGTTTCGCAGGCCAGACTGACTTAGGCCTTATTATGGTCTTGAGTTATGAATTCACCGATGGGACATACGACGGAAGATCTTTTAGCCTTCTTAGTATCAATCCGGCAGTGACAAAACCAGTCAGGGAGATGGCAATTGTTGGTGATGCTATTGTTGGGTACAATGTTACACTTGTGACATATATTTGAGTATTCAATATCAATTTTACGTTTAGTGCAAAGATCACATCATTAGTTATTTCAATTAGTTCGTTTGACCGCTTTATAAAATAAATATCAAAATCAAAGTAATAATATATATCCAAAAAAAAAAAAGTTCATTTTCATGAGAAACTTTTAAGTTATTGTCAAATTTATTTATTTTTAAATTTAACCAATTAAAAAATTCACGTATTTTATGACAGGGTTTTGTTTCTTTTTTATAAAAGATTTGTTTACGTATAAGTAAACTAATAATCTGCTGTTCTAAACGGCTAACATCCTCTACTGCATATCATGAGCTTTAACAAATACATTACACTAGGATTCTCAAGGTGAACATATTGTGCGGGGTTTGACACGTACTTTCCGCGAGAATAAGATATCTTTAATTTTAGCTAGTAGACACATAACAAGTTAGAAATATAATAAATTATTTTTCTATTTAACACACCGTACAAAATCAAAATAGGGAAAGTCTTAACCGTGAAATTGGTTTAAAAAAACATAAGCAAGATGTTCCTTCTCTATTGAGAGGTAAGATTTCAAGTCGTCCTCTTATGTATTTCAAAATAAATAGACGCGACAGTGTTACCTTGCCCATTAAAACTCAGCATTATTGTATTTCAAGTAGGGGAAAATTCAAAACTCAAGTATTTAAGTATAAGGCAATTCAATTTCCAGGTTTTAAATTTCAAAATTCAAAATTCAAGTATTAATTATTTAATTAAAAATATTTTATTAACTAAATATATAAGGGTCACAATTATATAATTAATTATCACAAGTGTTACTTATAAGTTGCGATACTTAAGAAGCAACAACAGCAGCAATGGGGTGATATGTGGACAAGGCGATCTATGAACGGGCAGCCTATGGGCAACACTGGGATGATGTTGAGCAGATGTAGTATGATTTGTGTTGATTGTGGCCTTGAAAGGTGGCGAAGATGGTTTTTAAGACGATTTTTTAGGGTGGTTTTGGGTGATCTCTTCCTCCTATGATCTGCTTGGCTAGATTTTAAGATGGCCATTGGTTGTTTGTTGGTGGTGATGGTGGTGGTAATAATGTGGCGGTGGAAGTGACGATTAGGCGGTGGTGGCGACGGTTGTGAATTTGGATAAAGGGCTTGAAAAAATTGAGAGGGAAGATGAGAGGGGAATGATGTTAGGGTTTGGGTATGTGGGTTGGATGGGCGTGGGATAAATTAATTTAATTTTATATTATTATTATTTTTAATATTTATAAATTAAATTATTATCTGATTTTTTATTAAATAAACCTAACACTTGATTTTTTAATCGAAAAACTTAAATACCTGTTTACATGTAATTTCCTCTTTCAAGTATAGCAAAAATAATTATTGTTGTACCATAGTTAGCGTCCCCAATAAGCTTTGGACCTCATTTTTTATGTTAAGCCTGTGATTTATTAGGCCACTTATAATTGGGGAAATTAGGTTGGGTACCCTATGTTCATATGGCGAGAATTGCCTTTCCTTCGTGATGAGCAGTCTAGAGCTTGAGAAAGTGTGACAATAAGTTTGGGAGGTGGTGGTCGTGGAGGTAGTGGCAGTGGTGGATCAAACTTGATGCCCTCAAACGGGAAAACAAGGATTTATAACGAATGGGAGCTAATAGGGCAAGTGTTATTTTGTAACATAGTATGCACTGCCATAATTATGATAACTATGAAAATGGAGATGAAGAGATGATGAATGGTGAAGGAACACTAATTTGTCTTCGACGTCCGGAGTGGACATGAGCTTGTTCAGAGAAAAATCTCGGGTATTTTAGAATATGGTGGATTAATAAATAAGAGGCCTTCAAAATTGTCTAATGGTGAACTCCTGCAAATATTTTTGTTTATTAAATCAATCTGGGATATATATATATATATATATATATATATATTCACGATAAGACAACCTGAGGATGAAAGTAATGTTGCTTGTGACAACTTGTTGTAACAAAAGTTCTCGTGTAAGCTTTTATTGGTGGTAAGTTTTTCCATTTTGATCAAATCATATTTGTCATTGCTGCAAATCCTGCTCATAAAGCCGTATAAAATGTTCTTGGGCAGTTAAAGAATGCATCTAACTGGTGATTCAATCTAGTGTAATCATTATGTGGAAATTAAGGGTGAAATAGATTTAATCTACTGATTGAATTACTTTAGTTCTAAACCACTTGATGAATAAATTGGTTTTAGAAAATTTAGAAATTCATAGATTGCCAATGTACCAAAACTCTTTTTTGGCTTCAATTACCTCAAGCTCTTAACCACCTGATGAATAGATTGGTTGAACAAGTCACAGAAAGGCCCACAGCCAACTTCTACCCCTGAGATTGATGAGGCATCCATGTTAGGTGCGATGAGGCCTCTGCTTCAAGTGTAGCTGATTCTATTTCAATATACATTTATTTCGATAACAATTTATTTCTTGGAAGAATAGAATTGCTGCTGAATGCAAATGTCATATTGTGGTGCTTGTATATCATTTTATGAAGTCTCAGTTGAAACTAAGGATTAGTGTTTGATGTGAATATAATAGCAAATAATGCAAAAAATCCAATTCTCCAACCCTTTTTTGCAATAGCGAATTCGGACCCTTCAACCACGATTTTCGGCTTGTCATTTTTTGCAGTAGATGTCATTTGTTGACTTCTCATTTACAAAAGTGTCACTTTCTGGGAGTCTTTACAAAATCGTCATTTTTGGACATTTTTGCCCCCTCTAAAGAATTAAAATGCCCTACACTTTCTTGAGTTGACAACATAAAAAATTGTACCAAAATATGACAAGCAATCACCTCACAATTGTACTTGAAAGTTTTGGCAAAAAAATTGAAAAACCCAAACAACTCATTTCACTCTCCTGCAAGAAAAAAACCTTCCACTTCCCATCAATGGCGAAGCCAGCACCCGGTGAGCCGGTGCGGTCGCATGTGCTGGCTCCGTCGAAATTTACAGGTGGAGGTCGTTGGGCAAACAGCCTATCACTGCTGAGGCCGAAGATGGCGGAAAGGTGAGCTTTCCCCTTTTTTGGGCCCTTTTAAAAAAAATAAAAATAAAAATCAGCCCAAAGGCTTACCTTAAAAATCCAATCCCAAAGGTGACAAGGACATAGAATTAGAAACCCTGTCTTTTCTCTTCCCTTCCACTGTTACTCAGACTCTGCAATTGTAATTGTGAACCTTCAAGCTTCAGGCTTTAGCAGCTCAACTCTATCGAGAGTCACACTCACTATGGGTTTGCCGTGTCCCAAGCTTGAGAATGCTCTTGGCGACCATTTTCTCAAAGGCGAACGCTATTTCGACCTCGAGAACTTCGGCAACACTTGCTATTGCAATAGAATCCTCCAGGTAGTATCTATATATGTTTAATTTATGGTGTTTAATATGTGCAATATCAGTTGCAGCTTTATTTTATTGTATATGATTGGTGGGTTATGGATTCAATGTTATCTTTCTTTCTATTTTGGATTTTAATGATTTTGGAGAGTGTAATCGGATTTGCATCTTAGAATAGTGGAATAAGGTTTTGGTCAGTTGGGTTGATTGGCTTTATATGGAGTTGTTTATGTTGTTCACAAAATAAAAAAATAAACGTTCGAGTTGTTCACTGAACCACCATGGGAGAACTACTTAATTGCTATGTTTCTAGGTTTTCTTGGCAATATTTAGATGGGTCTCTCTCTTTGGTCTAAAATAGTGATCCTGGGACTTTTATTGGTGTTCTTTATGTGGGGACATGGAAAAGGAAGCATAGAAAGAAAAAGGAAAATGGTTTTGTTGTGTGATGCTAATGGCCGAGTGAAGTTAAACTGTAAAATTGTGTGATTCTTCTCTTGAATTTCTTTAGATGGGTTTGCCACAATTTTTTAGATGAATCCAATTGTTTGTGCATAAGCTAATAAATTCAACCATAACATTGATTGAAGAAATTTTTAATAATGTTTAATTTAATTAAATATTAATAAACAATCTCGTTATTACCACAATAGATTGTTGACGGCCGCCCTAGCTCACTGGAATTTTTGGATCCACCACTGCCTTCCATTACTAAACAATGAAACGGTTTTTAAACCATTTCAAAAAAAGTTGTCCACAGAACAAGCACACAACTTGTAATCTCGTATCTTAATTGTATTCTTTTCCTGCCAAACAAGCTTGAGTTTTTCTCTGCAACTATTCGTTTTTCATTGTTAGGGTTCAAATTTGGGTTAAGAAGATGATAAAATCAAAATAATGTATTTTTCGAGGGATCCATCGAACCGGAAACGGGTTGATTTAAGAGGTCGGAGCTCCAAAGAAAGAGACCAACAGAACTCTGCTGCCATTAAAATTCAAGTCCTTTTTTATATTTTACATTGATGCTCGATCACGTTGATTATTTGTGTTTTAATATTTCGTATGAGGTGATTTTGTGGAACAATGGACTTTACTCCAAAAGTTTTGTTTCCAGGTTCTCCTCTTTAAATTTAATGGTGTTTTTTTTATCTTAATTATTATGGAGAATGCATTGTCAAGAGGAGAAAACAGATTTATGATTTAATAATTTTATTTATTTATTTTATTTATGGCTCTATTTTTTAACAGCTTAAACTTAAGTACTAGGCAACGACCTAGAAACAAAGATATTGAAGTGAAGAAGCTAATTTGGTTAACCATGTGGTTTCATTTTAACAAAATATGTACATTGGACTTGCAAAAAATGTGAACTCTATTGTTTTTCTTCACTTTGCTTTGCCCTTCCTTTATATTTTGGGACTAATTTATGTCATTTCTATGAGCTTGAGCAGATTGAGAATCTTGAGCTCTATTAATGAGGCGTGTTGCTGCTTACATATATAGAAATGCTGGTAGGTAGAAGCAATCCAGAGACATTGTCGAAGAAGAAAGAAATTTATAAAAGATCAGCATGAAAAATGAATCACAAGTGTAGATACTGATTCATGTTCCGCACAGAACAACAAATATTTTAGTTAATGTATAATATTTTCGTTGGTGAAATTTCTGTCACATTCATATGGTATATTGTTGGCAATGTTATCCTTATCGTTATTGCTGGGCTAGAGATTCTTAGTTTGAATATTAAAAAGTTAGGAACATGTCCATGGTTGATGCATGATTTTTGTAAGTCATAGTTGTTTGACAAGGGTACTTCAATTTATGTCTGAAAACTATAATGAAATGACAACGATATTTTATGCCTGGAAATAATAATGTATCGTGTTTTCGTAGAAGTGAAATTTTCTATTTTGCAACCATCTGTCGAGAATGACAGCAACCATCTCTAGGGAAGGATCCGTATTTTTCTTGCAAACATAAGAAGCATTAATGTCTGCAAACGATAATGAAAATAACATTATAATATAACTTCACGATATACAACGCCATGGAATGAACATTTAACATACAACTTCAACTACTATAAGACAAAAGTCTGTTTACAAGGGTTGTGTTACAATGGGGTTCAAACATATGGTGCGTTTATCACCAACTTTACCACAGCGAGCTTCGTTTCCAAAATAGTAATGCAGATAGCAATTTCCTTGTGAATTTATATGTACCAATTTAAGTCTTCATCCTTGCATATTTCGGCCGGAGGTATATTCAAGTTTGGGATTTTGAACTTTAATTCAATTTTAGTGCGGGGATCAAAAATATCAAGTTTATCCTTTAACCGTAACACAAGTCCAGCTACAATAATACTTGTTGGCACTAAAATGGAAGTGGTTTTATCCCCTCTCCATTTCCATTCGTTATTCACATGAACAAACTTTCTCACATGTGACACGATAAATCTCAAATAAGTACTCATACTTGAAATGTTGGGATTGCAACGATAAGAATTCTGCGCAATCAATATGTAGGCATACCGTGAAAGTTGCAATTTCGAAAATTTAAATGGGATACAATATCAAAAAGGTGAAATCATGAATTTCAACAGTTTTTAAATTTCGAATTCGACAATTAAATTATCTATCCCGATAGTTTATAAATGTCGAGTTCGACATTTGAAATGTCTATCCCGACAATTTTAGTTGAAATGTCTAACTCAATGGTCTAATTCGATAGTTCATATCATTAATGTTTTGAACAGTAGATTCATTAAAGACACAATGATTCAAAACATGTATTTGATTTGATTAGAAGAAAGTATTTAAAACATTAATGGTGATAATCAATTTCATTCACAACATGTCAATATCTTTCCAAAAGTAAATAACTGTTTCATTAAATATGGAATCCTTCACAAAGAGTAAATGATCTTTATCCTTCAAAAACCAAACAAATTAATGTATAATAGTTTCAAAAAATTCAAATACATATAACCATGTTGTGTTTAACATTTAAAAAGTAGTAAGTTAGACCGAAATATAAACAATTTGCTAACCTCTCAAGAATTGATGATAAATCCAATAATAATGTCTTTTTTATTAAGGAATGAAGAAGAGGAATATGAAGTTAGGAAATAAGATATTTGTTTATGTTAACTTTTCAAATTATTTTTTCTTTTTTTTTTTAAAAAACAAAATTCATATTAACCAATATAATATTCATTTATCAAATCTTTATAATATACAAATTAAAGCATCACATCAAAGTATTAATGGTATTGAAAGCAAGTATTAATGAGTATTAAATGCTCCTAGAAAAGTGAGTCTAAAGGTAATTTGGAGATTTCATACAAAAAAAGTGATATTTTTGAATAAATCAAGTGTCAATTAAAGTTTTTTGTGCATTTTCAAACTTAGTGGCATTTTGAAAAATTCCCCCCATATATATATATATATATATATATATATATATATCAAAGCACATTCGCAGAAGACAAAATTAACGGCCAACTAATGGGAAAAAGACGGCGGCTTTAATTTGAATATTAATCACGTTCCGCAAAATTTTGATGATGTCATTCCACTTTTATTTCTTTAATTTTGACATTATATTAGTCTAGAGTATTTTGTGCTAGAATTTTCGATAAATCTTACATTATGAACCTTTGACTTTTGATTTTTTATTTATTTTGACGTTTAAAATACGTTTTTAATTATTGAATAATTGACATAAATTTATTTTTCTCTACAATTATTTGATCACTAATTGTATGCATATTGTGGCTTGTTTCACTCTCGAGAGACAGAAAATAAGCTATACATAATATCAATTGTCGTAGAGTCCGATATGAAATATAAATATACCACTATAATTTACGGGATCTTTAAGTAGTCATAAATTTATTAATACATTTTTATATGTTCGCATTCGTCATAAAAATATAATCGGATCACATATACAAACGTATTTAATCTTACTCGAGAGAGATTGTTAAACAATTTAGGAATATTGATTTTTATAATTGAATCGTGTTGTCTAATTTATAAGGTTCGGAGTTTAATGAGATTGATATAAGAAAATTCGGGATTCTAGTACGATTTTCATTACCATAATTTTTTAAAAAAAATTGAATTTAATGTAAGTCTTGCATTAATTTTAGTTAAACTTCGCTTCATTATTAGATCCTTATCCAAAGAAAGAAGAGAAACCTACAACCAACCTGCCCATGTCATCCCTAATAATCTCACCACCACGAGCCATTCCTGGATTGCCTAGACAACTCCCATCTACATTGAGACATTATTGGGGTAATATCAAAGTTTCTAAGAAATAATTCTTCTGACTGCAAAAGAGCTCTTTCTTTTTTGAGGTTGCACGACACATGTTGCATCCAGTATTTTATAGAGCGGAAAATCTCCTCCACAGTTTCATGAACACTCTCCATTCTAGCTTTACAACGTCTCATCCATAGTCTCCACGTCAATATAGTTGGAATTAACCGTTGTAAGCACCCAACTTGTGATTTTTTTGTTGCTCTAGCCCACCATAAATTAACTCTATCATACTAGTTTTGTTTAGATCTCCACCTTATGCCCAAAGCCACTGAAACTTTTCTCCAAACTTCATCGGCCACCTCGCCTGTACTTAGAACATGGCTAGCAGTTTCTTCCATTCCCATAAAGCAGCAATCACAACGAGAAGCTAAGGCTATACCCATTTGGGAACTCTATTATCAACAAAAAGCCTTCCACATTATAACTGACATTCTTTTTGGGAGTGCAGAATGCCAAACCCATCTTCCCCAAGATGTTTGTGGATATCGAACTCTTATCATGTCCCATGCAGTCTTGGAAGAGAAGGTTCCTTGATTACTCGGTTTCCAAATAAGAACATCATCTCCCTCTCTACATTTGCTCACCTTTGCCATAACACTAGCAATTTTTTCTTCCCTTACAAGTTGTAGTAATTGATCCACATTCCATCCACTATCCAAGCAAACATCTTTGATTTTAAGAGTTGGTTGATCAATATGTGATGCATGCCTTGACAGAGGGTCATCCTCTAACCAATGGGCATACCAGAATGAGATAGAGCCCTTTCTAATCCGTCATTGACTATTGTTTATCACCTCAGGAGTGCATCTCACAATGGAGCACCAAAATCGAGAGCCTATACAGTGCAAAGTCGAGACATCAATCAAACCATGCTTAACATATTTTGCCCGAAATTTTTTTGCCCATAAACAATCCGATGACAGTAATTTCCATGCAAACTTCATGTGTAGGGCACGCTGGACATCTTCAAATTTTCTAACTCCAATCCTCTCCTCCACCACTGGTCTACAAAGTTTATCCCAGGAATACCATTTTTTCCTATTTTTCCCATTAGCCTCACCCCAAAAGAAGGATGATAGGATAGAATTAAGTCTGTTAAAAATAGATTTTGGAACATTCAACACAAACAACAAATGCGTAGCCATACACGTGAGAACATGACGAAATAAAACCAGTCTACCCCCTTGTGACAGCAATTACAACTTCCAACCTACAATTTTCTTTCTAATTTTCTCCACTAGAGGTTCAAGATGGCGAGCAATCAACCGACCCTGTACCACCGGAACTCCCAAGTAAATAAATGGAAATTGACCCTCCCTAAATCTAGTCTCCCTTAGTGTTATTCCTTTTTGAGCCACGGAACAATTTTTAGAGAAAAACATAGCAGACTTCTCCTTGTTGATCTTTTGACCAGACCAGTTCTCATATAGGAATAACACCTTCATGAGTTCTCTGATTGATCTTTTCCCTCCATTGGCAAAAATTACTAGATCATCAGCATACATCAGATGAGATATCGCAGGTGCAGCCCTGGGATGTGAGAAATACCCAATCTGTCCTTCTTCAAAACCCCTCTTCAGTAGCCTAGTGAGCACCTCTTCCATGATAATAAACAAATACGGGGATAAAGGATCTCCCTGTCGAAGACCTTGCGAAGATTTTTAAAAACCCTGCATGGTTCCATTCATCATTACTGAAAACCATGGCGTGAATATACGCTGATCAATTAACTTACAAAACCTCGTCGGAAACCCAAAGGATGATAAAACATGAAGTAAAAATCGCCACTCCACCCTATCATATGCTTTAGCCATATCTATTTTCATCATCACATTTCCACCACGAACCTTTTTATTCAGAGAATTCACTAATTCTTGAGTGAGTGTAATGTTCTCAAAAATACTTCGTCCTGGAATGAAGGCTCCTTGCTCTTGAGAAATACTCCTAGAAAGTATCTCACTCATTCTCTGGACCAAAATCTTCAAAAATATTTTATATACAACATAGCAAAGACTGATTGGTCGAAATTGATCAAAACCACTAGGATTTTCCACCTTCGGGATCAACACAATATATGATGATGTATAAAATCGCAGCACTTAATAATATCACAGCACTTAATAAAGAAAGCTGACCCATATCCATCAGGCCCGGGTGAGCTATCCATTGGTATTGAAAGAGTCGCAGTACGAACCTCCTCTTCTGTCGGTAAGGCACATAGCATCTCTCCCTCATTTTGAGAAACTGTAGCCTCAATGATGTGTGATAGATCAGGCAAAACTCCACTTTTCTCGTTCGTAAGAAAAGTCTCAATATATCTCACAGCTTCTGAATGTATTTGTTATGAAGTCGACAGAATAGTGCCGTCGGTAAGCTTCAATTGATTCAACTTTGATTTTCTACGTTTCTGCGATACTCCAGCATGATAAAATTTAGAATTATTATCACCATCAGTCAACCATCTCTTTTTAGCTAGTTGGGCTAGTCTAATTTCCTCTCTTCTTTGCCACTCCTCCAATTCAATCTTCGAGAGCAAATATTCTTGTTCTACATCTTCTGTTTGTGCAACTTGTAACCTACAATCAAGAGTCTCCACACGTTCTTCCAACTCCAAAATAACATTGTCCACCCTCCCAAAAACCTATTTATTCCACACTTTCAAAGCTTTTTTAGTAGCCTTTAGTTTAGCCACTAATTTTTCCAAGCCACCCAACACCAAATCACTATCTCCGAGTCTCCATGCTTCTTCCACACATGGCAAAAAACATTCATGCTCACACCACATTCATTGGAATCGAAACGGAGTTAGACCATAAGAAACATACTGCTTCTACAAGTGAATAGTCATAGGACGATGATCAAAAGATGTACCTAACAGGTACTTCATACTTGCCTTCGGAAAGTTGCGTAACATCTTTTCATTTACTAGTGTTCTGTCCAACATTGCCCAACTTTTGGTCAATCCTTTATGTTCATTGCACCAAGATAATTTTCGACCTACAATTGGCAACCTAAGAGTCCACATTTATCAATGCATTCATTGAAATCTTCCATAGCCTGAAGTGGTCTAGGATGGCCACCCACTCGCTCAGAGTCACATCTAATGATATTGAAATCACCATAAACCAACCAAAGAAGCCTAAATACCCTAACATTATCCAACTCCTGCCAAAGTTTCCTCCTTTCCAAAGCATTACATTTCGCATAAATGAACGAAACTAATATCTTGTACTCCCTCTTCATAAAAACACCATGTAAAGCTTGATTCGAAAAATGAACCCAATCCACTTTGTACTCTTCCCTCCAAAAAACCCATAATTTACCTCATGTTTCTCATTTGATATAAAGTTACCAGAACCTTCTTTTTTTCTTCCCCATGAAAAAGTTCAGCAATTCCTAGAATTTCCACATTGAATTTCCTTACCAACTTTCCTATCCTTCCTTTAGACGTGCCCACCCCTCGCACGTTTCACATTAAAAATTGATCAATCATAAATTAAGCTTTGTAGGGCGTGCCCACGCCCTTTGTGAAGCTCTAGAACGTAGAGCACCATTATTTTTGGACTCAGAATGTGGTTTATGAATCTCTGAATCAGACCAATAATCTGGATCTTTCTCCCCTTCACATCCTCTACTTTCCTGTTCACAATCGGACTCATGGAGGATAGGCTCTGATGTTGTTCACCTACATCACCATGCACATTCATATCATCATTATCATCAATGGTATACCCCTCATCCACTACTAGTACCCGACCATTTTCGACCTCCAAATCTTCATCAACCACCTTGGGAACATGCTCTACCCTGTCAAAACTTTTAGGGTCTTTCTTCCGTGTACCTGTATCAACAGATGTTGAATCACCTCTCACAGTCAAACCCTCCCATAATTTCCCTTCCAATAGTAAAACCTCACTATTTCCAGTGAGCATTCTCTACCCCATTTGATTCGCTATCTAATGTGTTCACCATAGGATCAGCCTCCTCAAATGTTACCCTACTACCACACAAATTCTCCATCTCCTGCACCTGTTTACCAGCCCCTATCGATGATAGTGGTGGCAAAAATGCTCGCGGGCTCGGGCCGCAGAAAGCCAGAGCCAAGCTCGGCTCGGGCTTTTAAAAAATATATAAAATTTTAAAAAAAAATATTTGGTAAAAGAAAGGAAAAACGGGCCAACCCGGATTGGCTCAGAAAAAGCCGAGCCAAAGTTCAAGCTGAGCCTCTTTCCTGAGCGAGCAAAAGCTCAGCTCGGCTCTGCTCGGGCTCGCAAAAAGCTCGTAGATCTGGCCCGAGCCGAGCCTCAAATTTTGGCCCACGAGCCAGCTCGGCTCGTTTACACCCCTAATCGATGATTCCCCTATCTCACTAGTTCGGTTAATTACAGGTTGATCTAATATTTCCTCCACCTTATCTTTATTTTTCTCTCTACCCTGCCCTGTTTCTTACACCATTCCTGTCTCTCCACCACTTTTTGAGGGAGCACAGACTTCTGTCCAACTCGGCACATAGATTCAGGATGATCTTCCCGACCGCATTTTGTACAATAAAAACCTGGTTTCTTATAGCGAGCCTCCTGCCAAAATGTTCTCGACGAAGCAATTATAAGAAAACCACTAACTGGTTCAGCAAGCAGATCCACTTCAATACACATTCTAGCCCCTGTGGCCCGAGATCGATTCAATGTTGCATGATCTGTACCCAAGTATTTTCCAAACCGAGTCGCCAAAACTCTTAAGCAATCTGGTTGATACAAATGCATTGGTAAACCTGGTAAGAAGATCCATTGTGGAGCAATAGCGGATTCTCTATTGAGTTCAAAGTCAGGCGACCATTTGAAAAGCCGAAATGTCGCCCCAGCCAAAGACCGCCCCTCTCTAGTCCACACATGCAAGTAATCTGGTCGATACAATCTCCTAGTGCCAACGCCATCCACTCCATTCCAACACCACTGCTCCTTCCACCACCACTTCCTATCGCTGACAAATGCTAAATGCAAAAATTTATAAACCTGGACATACACCAATTTTCAATTAACGTACACCCTAACTCATTGGGGGCAAAACAAACACTTTCCCAAATCTAAATTGAACAAAAGCTTCGCATTATTCGCCTCTATACTATAAGTTTTGCACTATTCGCCTCTCTTCTGATGCCAATTCCAAGATTTTGTAATCGTCTATATTGGGGCTGGTCTTATTTAATCTGCAGAACCATCAGCAACAAAGGATAGAAAATGACTTTGTGCAGATAGGTTTGGGTGGCTCTTGGGGTGGTGCAGGGAGGAAGCAATTAGTTTTGATGGTGGGGTTTGGAAGATTTAAAGGCTATTAATTCTCATGCAAATTTGCTTCAAATTGGAACATGCACGGGTTGCTAACCATGTCATAATGGTAGAGATAGTGGCGCTCAAGGTGACGATAGGCAGTGGTCGATGGGATGAGTGGCGGTGGCCGGGAAAGAGGGTGGTTTCTGATTTTTGGTTTTAGGGTGAGTGGAGAAGATGAAGTATATTTCTTTTTTGGTTTTGTATTTTCATTATTTTATTATAGAAAATGTAAATTTACTATTTTAACATTTTAAAATTAGTCCAAATTTGGTCAAATCATTGAATTTTGGTCAGCTAATAGATGAACTACGAAATGCAGTTAGATTGGATTGCAAGTACAAGTTTCTGAAAGATTTGGTACCCTTATTGCCACAAAGTAAAGATTTTGATTAAGTTTGTATAAAAGTGAAATATTTGATACCGTGGCTGCAATTTTCCCAAAAATCAATCCAAACGAGTGGAATAGTGAAAATAATGAAAAAAAAAAGGAAAAATTGCAGCCACGGTCCCTAATCTTTGCATTTTTGCAAACTTTACCTTAACTTTCACTTTGTACCATCTGGAGCCCCAAACCTTTCATAAATTTGCACCCGATGTCCAAATGGACGGAAACCATCCAATTTGACCGTTAGTTAAGCGATAAAATTGATTTTGATCCAAATTTGACTATTTTAAAGGGTAAAAATGTAACTTTATTATTTAACCATATAATAAAACAATTAACTAAAACAAAATAAAAAGAAAAAAGAAATTATTCATCATCTTCTTCACCCCACCCAAAACCACCTCCCAAAATCGTTGTCCAAAATCACCACCTTTCTCCAGCAAAAAAACACCCAAATCCACTGTCATTTCCTTGCGGGCAACAATGGCATCGGCTCAACAATAAATTTAATCTCAAGATAGCAGAATTAATCCTCTAAAAGATCTCAACACTACCAATTATTCTTTCTTTTCAAAAATAACTGAAATGTCGCGACGGCTTCACTAAAAAAACATACACGGGGCACATATTTCTCGCCTCCTTAAACTGAAGATGACCTAAGACTTAGATGAAGGTATCGCACCATTTACCTTCTCAAATCTGCACAGGAGAATTGCTCCAACAAACGAAGCTGTCAACCCATGATCTCAAATTGAGATTAACCCAAGAATCTTGAAAACCCTAGAGCAATGAAAGGAGTTCAAGCAACATAATTCGAGTACGCCAAAAACAAGATGTAAAACCAAAGAAAAATAAATTGAAAATTCAGCAGTAAAATCGAGAGACAAGCTCTGATACCACGTTATTTTGGCTAAATGATTTTCTCGTTCAAGATCCTTCCATTAAATAGAAAGAGTTGCATACATACAGTTAGGTCGTAAATACGGTAAATATAATTACAATAATTTACAATAAAAAATAACTTAAGAATGGTGGGGATCCCAGATTAAATCCATTGTTGAGCTGAAGCCATTGTTGCCCGCAAGGAAATGACAGTGAATTTGGATATTTTTTGGCTAGAGAATGGTGGTGATTTTGGGAGGTGGTTTTGGGTGGGGTGGGGTGAGGTGGGGTGGGGTGGGGTGGGATGAAGAAGAAGATGAATAGTTCTTTTTTTATTTTTATTTTTATTTTGTTTTAGTTAATTGTTTTATTATATAGTTAAATAATAAAGTTACATTTTTACCCTTTAAAAATGGTCAAAATCAATTTTAATGGTCAACTAATGGTCAAATTGGACGGTTTCCGTCCATTTGGACCTCGGGTGTGAATTTATGAAATGTTTGGGACTCTTGGTGGTACAAAGTGAAGATTAGGGTAAAGTCTGCAAAAAATACAAAGATTAGGGACCACGGCTGCAATTTCCCATGAAAAAATAACCCGGACCCCACGGTAAAGTTACAAACAGTTGATTCCAATATCAAATCCGCTTGTGTCGCACTACGTTTTCATTCATATATATCCAACCTCAATACTCAAAATATCCACCGCTCAGAGAGAAAAAATAATTAGGGTTTCAAAAGAATGGCTGAAGAGAGTGATAACGGCGGCGGTGTGAAAACGGGTATCGTTAAGTGGTTCAATGACCAAAAAGGATTTGGATTCATCACTCCTGATGATGGTAGCGAGGATCTGTTCGTTCACCAGTCTGCGGTTAAAACTGAGGGATTCCGAAGCCTCGGTGACGGCGAGAATGTCGAGTTCGAAGTTGAGTACGGCAGCGATGGCCGGGCTAAGGCCGCCAACGTGACTGGACCTGGTGGCGCCCCTGTTCAGGGAAGCACCAGAGGTTATGATGGAGGCGGTGGTGGAGGTGGCGGTAGCGGAGGCGGAGGAAGGGGCCGAAGGGATGGAGGCGGTGGTGGTGGTTATGGATATAACGGAGGTGGTGGTGGTTACGGGTACAACGAAGGCGGAGGAAGCCGTGGGGGAAGCCGCGGAGGAGCCGGATACGGTGGTGGAGGATACGGCGGCGGCGGTGGCTACGGCGGCGGAGGTGGTGGTGGCAGTGGCTGTTTTAAGTGTGGTGAATCTGGACATATGGCTAGGGAATGTCCTCAGGGAGGTGGTGGAGGAGGCGGTGGAAGATATGGATCCGGCGGCGGCGGAGGCGGAGGCGGCGGAGGAAGCTGCTACAACTGCGGTGAAAGTGGTCACTTTGCCCGTGAATGCCCTAATGCCAACCGTTGAACCACTGGGTTTCTTCCATTATCTCTGTTTTGCTTTTGAGTCAAGTTCTATGGTCTTTAGGTTTATGAACTGGTGAGCCATGTAATAATTGCTTTGTTTTTGTTCTGGTTTTTGGGTCTTCTAATTACATGGTCACCTTCTCTATCTCTACCATTTCGGTTAGTGTTTTAATTTTAATTTTCTGCACTGTTTGTCCCTTAATCGCATCGGCTTTATGTCTGTTTTAATTTTTCATAAAATGTATACATGTATATGCCTACATGTTACTATTTAATGAATGAATTATTGTCCATTACTTTGATAGCTGTCGTATTCTTGGAATTGATTTGAATAACTGTTCTCATCTTTTTACTTTTCTTTTCATAAAGGTTGGCATTGGATTGGTTCATGACCAAACGTACATATTTGACATCAATCAATCCATCCATCCATCCAACGGTGGAAAATATTTGTATGATTTGCTCCACAATCTTGTTTTCTAGTCTAGGCATAAAATAAGGAAACATTCTAGATTGATGTGGGTGAGGAGCTTTGAACTTGAACATGAATCTATTGTTTTGGAGGACTTGAGCGCTAGAATCCAAGTGCATAAAATTTTTAAACTGAAATTCTCTTTTAAAAGTATTCGAGGTTGTCTTTTGGTTAAACTTCAACAAGAAGGGTACATTGAATCAAAGAATGCATAGAGATCAAAAGATGCCTAACAACAATTGATATCTAACCTTTTGGAATTGGGTACCTTTTGTTTAATGGGTAGAGCTCAAGAATCGAATATGTTTTTTTTAACACCAATTAAGATTCTTGTACAGTATTAAATTTAAGTACAAGAAGCATTACAGGTACGCATATGCAAGTGTCACAAAACTAGTTTTTGCCGAAGGTCCAATGTTTTTCACTTGTGTCCCTGTAATGCTACATGTACATGTGTTATGTACTTACGACAAAGTTCTTTTAACACTAGGGTGCTAATGGAAATTATTCTCTAGTTTCGCAATGTGAATGATGACCGGTCAAAGTCTATTAAGAATATTTTTCAAAGAAATATTTAGTTCTTTAAAGTGCGAGTTAACTGTCCCAATAATCATTGACTTATGTTTATGTCTTTGATTGCTCACTAAAATTTAAAATGTCGAAATTTTGTAATTGAACTTATCCAAATGTTGGACGTTATTCTTTGGTTTAACTTTTGTTTATAATCTTTAAAAGTAGTGGTGACGTGGTTGACGGAATATCTAGGTGGCACCACATCGTCGTTACCATGTAAAAAAGTCTTTCTTTGTTTACTATACTTTAAGAAAAATCTTTAATTACTCACTATATTTCAGAAAACGTCTTTGATTTTCTCTAAACTTTGAAAGTGGTCGAATTTTGGTCATTAAACTTATAAAAATAAAGTTGTCTTAGGTTTCGATCACGTTTAAAGTTCAGTGAGCAATTGAAGATGTTTTTCAGAGTATAATGAGAAATTGAATACATTTTCTAAAGTATAGTCGGCAACAAAAAACTTTTTTACGTGGTGAAGTGGAGCCACCTAGTCATTACGTTAGTAAAGTTGGTATAATAACAAGTGTTTGTTTAAAATTGTTTTTGCTGGTGGAAGAGGGTTTCAATGGAAACCTTCGTGGGTCAATTTTTTTTTGAGAAGTTCTACTAGTTTGATAAACACTTTAAAAAAAGTTCAAAAGTAGCTTGTTACCTTATAAATAACTTTTAAGAAGTTTTGTAGTTTTGTCAAATATGCTTGAAGTGAATTAGTAAATTGTCGAAGCTTTGCACTACATGCTCTTACTTTGTTGAGCCCTCGTTTATCATACTAAGATTGAATGAATAGCAAATTTACTTTTACGAGTTATGGTAATGACAACTTGATAGAAATTGTACTATTACATGGAACATTGATCATCCACAATGATAATGAATATCATTATTCTTGACTTTACTTTTTTTTTATCCTTGCTTAATTTGTCGAATAACTCATAAACTCAATAGTACAAATTCATCTCAAATTCTCATACAATTTTTACTTATTTATTTATTATTATTATTATTATTATTATTATTATTATTATTTGTTAATATCATACTTTTGGAGTGATCAATCAAAGAAAACATTGTGGGGGATTAATGAAAATAAAATAATATTATTACATTACAGAAAAGGTTTAATCGAGATATTTCATATGCAATTGTTCACTTCCATACATCAAAACCCTAACAAAATAAAACTCTAAACTAAATTGAACTCATAAGGGGTCACAATAATGATAAATAAATGAAGGGCGGTAACGATGTGTGAGATTGACTGTTAAAGGAGGTGGAGGTGCAGTGGCATTGAGAAGGAGCGGTGGTGGTGATGTCTCACATTGATAACACTTAGTGAAAAGTCCAAATATATCAATCCGGTGTACGAAGTTCCACACTCGCCCATCCACCAAATCCGAACCCAACTATTAGCACCCACACAACAATAAAGATGTTGATTATGAAAGTCCCAACCCTTCTCCCAAAGTATTTGGATGGTTGATTCACAGCATTCTGCATCAACACATTCAATCAAATGGTTAGTATACTGTATAGTCGTGTACAAAACACATAAATCAGTTTTCATTATTCGATTCATTCCATTGTTAGATATACCCAAAAATATAAAGCATGAACAGTACTCTAACTAGACCGAGAATCGCCTACTAAGAATAATAGTATTCTACAATGGGATCTCGCCCTTGTGCACCCCATGTAAGATTATATACTATATTCTTGTAAAGCAAGGACAGTACAGAGGATTCCAGTCTTCTCACCCAATTCCCACAAAAAAGGCAAACAGAAAAGTATTGGTGACCTATTCTTCTTTGGAGGCTTCCTACTGACCATCAAATAAGATAAAAATAGATAAATTAAAATCTTGTCAATTGTACTAATGTCTTGTATAAAACTCAATCAATGAGAATTTAAGTATGAAAAACTCGTCTCTTAACAATGAATAATATATAAGAGCTTGGGGATACCTCTTTGGTATGGCCAGATCGGAAGGTGAAAATGTGAGCCAAAGCCGGGATAATGCAGACAGTGAAGCTAACAAGAAGTGATCCGACAGTCGAGTTGATAGGACCAAAGAATGGAAAGACAATTGCTAAGAACCATATAGGTATAACTACCGGCAACCGTGCAGCTGCTCGATTTAATTTGTGACCAAGGGATAAATAAAGTTTTCGTTCTTGTAATTACAATTATAACCAAAAGAAAGATGAAAATAAATGTATACGTCACTTCATTTTTGTTCTCATCTTCTACCTTTTCGATTTGTCTTTGTTTATCATCATTTCATTTTTGTTCTCGTCTTCTACCTCTTCAATTTATCCTTGTCTATCATCATCTATTATATCTTCATCACAGTTGTCATTCTCGTGCCATTAGCTCAAGATTAGGCAATTTGTCACTGGCAAACGTTCAACTAAGTGTTATATTGCCTAGATACATAATGCAACATTTATGCCCAAATGAAATCAAGACTTACCATGAATCCAAAGTGTTATATTTGGAACGCCCACCAGCAATCACAACTCCACCGTACAAGTATAGCCCTTCGGTTATTTATTGTAGCTTCAATTTGTCCTTGTTTATAATCATTTATTAACTGTTAACTACTAGAATTTTCAGTTGTCCTGAATCATTTGTTTTTCTCTTTCAACTGCCAATCTGTATGTCATTTGTTCAGGCACTTGACACTTTCAATGCAGCCATTGTTTCACCAATATATTATGTGATGTTCGCAACTCTGACTATCATTGCAAGTGCTATTATGTTCAAGGTAACCCCCATTCTCTTGAAGTTGTATCTCATCCTCATCGCTCTTCACTACAGCTACAGAAGATGGTGATATATCAATGTCGTCACATACTCACATTCTTGTTCTGCATGATTGGTCAGGTCAAAATGTGAGTAGCATATTGTCTGAGATATGTGGATTTGTCACCATTCTTTCAGGAACAGTCATAGTTAACATGACAAGAGAAGAGGATCAGGCAACTTCTCTAGGTATAGTTAATGGTGAACTGTTGTGTAGTCGTCCATTTTAGGGAGCACTAGGCTTCTGATCTTAGTGTGTCATATAATCATGGACTTAAGATTTTGGTCATGAAACTAGCATATCAGTTGCATATAGTCCCAAGGATTCAAACTTAGGTTGTTACTAATATTTTCAAAACTTAGGATAGGTAGAATACTAAAATCAGAAAGAATGTGAATCTTAGGGGTTTAACTTTGGTGATCATCCTTGATGGAGCTGACTGGAAAAGGAGGATCCATGTAGATAAACGTTTGATAAGGTATTTTTGTGTTGAGTCCAAAGAATTATAATTTTGTTTTTTCTTTTTCTCCGTCCACCAAAATAAGCTTTGATGTCAATTTGTGGTTGTGAAAGATATAGTTGCATCTGATCTTCCAATGAAAGTGTTGATGAATTGAATGGGACGGAGAAATGGAATGGAGAGAAAGGAATTATGTAGTTGACTCCAGGTTTATTGGGAACGAGGCTTGGTTTATTGCTATTTTAGAAGTGTTAATGCTATAGTATCCTTCATAAAAAAAACAAACTAATAATTTTAGAGATGTCTGCCATGCAAATATTTACCAAGTAAAGCTTTGAATAAACAAGCACAACAAACAATTGTTTATTAGCTCGAGTACTCATTTTGTAATTTGATTGCTCGTATTCTAGTTCAAAATGTGGCCTATGTTAGTAAGTTGATGTTGATTACTGGACATGAGCATGCCACTTGCCTCATTACCCTCCATGTCGATTTTAAATTGAGCTCATAGTATGCATGGCTATTTTATGTAGGAACCATAACTTGGTACGATGGAGATCAAGCAAAAAGTTTGGAGGATGTGCATTTTACTAGGTTGCCTAATTCTGATTACGGCCAACGAACTTTTCCTCTCGAGACTGATGGGAGTGTTGAGAATTTACTTAAACATGCACAGCGGAAAATAACATAAATTTCAATTCTCACTAAGGATCTGCTTTGTGTTTAGATAGAAACTGTACATTTCTTTAGATTTGCCTATTCTTGTAGTTCCAACAATCCTAATTTGTCTCCCACAACTGTCCAATTGTCTAGCCTCCAATAGAATCCACACCGGGAACAAGATTGAGAAGGAATCAGGATTTACTTTTCTTGTGCTATCAAGAATAATGAAAATCCATCAACAGTTTTCAAACCCTAGCAACTTATTTATATAAGCCCAAAAAGACTTAGCCCATCTCTTAAATTTAACCCGGTCCAATATTTAATTAATTCAATTAATTAAATCCAGTTCATGAATTAATTAATCTAATTAATTAATTTGAACCTACTAATAAACAACTCAATTAATTAATTATCCAACGCTTGCCAATTAATTAATTGGTAAATCTCATTCTTCTAGTTCTCTTTTTGTGTGTGACACATTAGGTTTCAATCACGATGCCTAACGACGTGAATTATTATTTTGATCTAATCAAAATCGATAAACCAAAACACTCTTTTGATTTATCAATAATTCACATCTGTCATCCCAGATTGACATATAGCAATGTGTCAAAGCAATACATATGATGAAAAATGTCACTTGGTATGACAAAATCAAACTTGTTCGTTTATCGTGAAATTATAATCATTTCGCCAATATGATCCGATCAATTACGAGATATGGATATGTGTCAATCTCAATTATCGATCATATCTTTTATTCCACTATTAAGTTAATGCAAGTCGAAAATTCCTTTTCGACTTATGTGTACACTTTGACTAAGGATTTCGTTATCAACTTAATTGGATGAAATGTAGATCATAATATCTTACTATCTAAGAGTGACGAATCCTCTATTGATCACTCACAACCTTCATATGATTTTTGGCATACCTGAACGATATCGTATTAGCGGCTCTTGACAGAGCAACTTTCAGCATCACTAAAGTATGACTGTCCCCACATAAGGTACTTGATGACCTCAACTCGAAGGACCAATTCCATTACCAAATGTTAGAGATTAATCACTGACACTTAGATAATTATCCATGTGAAATCTCCCAGCGGGTCTCCAATGTTTTGTTCTATAATAAAACATTCACGTGTTCATTTAAGTGTCACCATACTTTAACTTGTGAGATCAGCTACTTACTACACAAGTAAGGAATGATACACGTGATGTCTATCCATAATAACGATATCCGTATCTCGTTATTACTTACGACCATAGATGATTTAAGATTCAATCATATGTAATTTGTATCTCACAATCACGAATCTTTGTGATTAACAAATTATCGAGACTTGAATCTACGGACTCTCTTATTTAATATCACAATATATTTTTTCAAAATAAATGCATTAAGCATTTATTAAAAGTACTTGTGCCTAAAGTTGATTGGATTTAGGACATAACACTTATAAAGAGCACATAATCCCGGAACCCCAAATGGCATCCATTGTCCAATCATGGATTTTCAAAGCAGAATTTCTTATTATTATTAGAAAATCTCATGGGTGCATGGATTAGATAAGTAATCGCTCTCCTCTGCATGTTTTTTTTAGGACGGCCTGAAGAAATACAGGATTTCCGCTCACACATTCTTAAGTTGGAAAGTTTTTCATCTTAGAAAGTTGTTTTAAGCTTCACAGAGGCGTGCTTAGATTTGGCCTCGTCCAGGATTTTCTCATTAGTCTTTGTACATATTCGTATTACATCAATAATTGTTTTGAGGTTGTAGCAATAGCGCCATTTGTTGTTTGACATGGATAATATACTCGTAAGTATCCATGCAGAAAGAAGTAGCATGTAATTCTTGTTTTTAGATGCTTTGCCCCTTTTTTCTATTTCTAGGAAATTTGCCAAAAAATTTATCCTTGACCTTTATAAAGGAGAAAGTTGGTCTTCAAGCTTTCAATGATAATCGAACATTGAGTCTACCATTGATGAACTAACCACATCTTTGTTAAATCATCACGTTCAACGGATTTTCCATTCTTGGCGGCGGCGGCCTCCACCAAGACCAAGAAGAAGAAGCCCCAAACTCTATCCCTTCAGGAATTCACAACTTACAAGCCTTCTCAGCCGATCCTTGCCAAGGGATTAACCCCCGATGAAATGATGAGCCTTCCCACCGGTCCTCGTCTGCTATCTTCTTAGGAGCTTGATCGTAATAAGCTAGGCGGCGGTTTCAAATCCTACGGCTCTTACAACGAATGACCGTCAAAGGATGAACAGCCGCGTCGCCAGGAAAGCTTTAATAGGGACTCAAACAGGGAGTTTGGGCCTTCGCGCGCCGATGATACCGATAATTGGGCTGCGGGAAAGAAATCAACGATTGGTAATGGATTCGAGAGAAGGGAGAGAGAAGAAAGAGGAGGGTTTTTCTCGGATTCGCAGTCCAGGGCTGATGAATCTGATAATTGGGGTTCCAATAAGGCTTTTATTCTGTCTAACCTCGTAGATATGATAGAAGAAGGGGGCTTTAGATTGGAGTCCAATAACGGGGGTGCAGATACAGATAGTTGGGTAAAGAGAAAGGAAGATGGCCCAAAAATTGGTGGAGTTTGATAGTCTGAGGGAAAGAAGAGGGGGCGTTGAATCTACTGGTGGAGATTCTGAGGCATGGGGAGGAAAAGAGAGGATGGGAGCGGAGGGATTGGTGGCGGCCGAGGTTAAATTTGCAACCAAGGACACTGCCTGTGGGTGAGGGGCAGAAGGGTGAGAATACAGTGAAGTCAAAGGGTAATAATCCATTTGGAGAGGCAAGGCCAAGGAAAGAGGTTTTGAAGGAGAAGGGACAAGATTGGAAGGAAATTGATGAGAAGCTCGAGACCTCGAAAATTAAGGAGGTTGGTATTGAGTCCCCCGATGGCCATGCGGCCAAGAAGAGAAGTTTTCAGAGTCAGCCGGAGGAGAGGACCTGGAGGAAGTCGGAGTCTGCTGATTATCGTCTCCATAGGTTGGTAAATTGGGTTCTGAAATTTACATGAATTGTGAAAAATACTGTCTTTTGATTAAGAATTGAATGGTTTGAAATGTTAATAGCTTGATTGAATTGCTTTTCCTACTTTAATTTGGCTATTGTTGAAATTACTTGTCCTTGATGAAATGCGTGAATATCTTTTGTGCTTGTTTCCTGTGTATGTCAAATTTCTAAAAAATAGGTTTCATCTTTAGCCTTGCTGATTCGATTGGTTTTGGTTGTTCTGAATCATTTGTTGGAAAATTAGGACTTTCTCAGAACTTGCAGATGCTGTAAACATAGAGACATATAGTAAGTTATATCTCAATATGATGCGAACTCCGTAGCAATGGTGATTACGAAATCCACAACTAGATTGATGCGGAATTCAAAAATGCCAAGAAACCCGGTTTTGGACTTAAACTCAACGAAGTGAACCAAAAAATCCAACGATAGCAAGATGCGCTGAACCCCTTGATTACACAATGAAGAACTCTCGTACCGATATTTAAACACATAAATATTCAACATATTTGATAAGTTCGATTGTTTGAAACCAAACTTCAAAAGAGAAAATTCTCCATTAATTTAATTCATCAAAAGTCTTCCTTACAATGAAAATAAAGATCATATTTATACTAAACTAAGGAAATATGAAAAAATACGAAATTTAGAGTTCTAGAATAAGAAAACTACAAAAAATAAAAAAAATCTTGTCAAAATAATGAAAAAAACGTGGAAACAGGAAAATTTCGCTATCAATTCGAACGATCCGGACGTCCGGATTTACGCGTCCGGTTAGACAGACCCGTCAAATAGCTTTCAGTATTTTGGTCATAACTTTCTTACTGACGTCCGATTGAAGCGATTCAAAGTGCGTTGGAAAAATTACTTAAAGGGCTACAACTTTGCTTTAGACATCATCCTCCAATTAGATCATTTGTCATGTCAAAAACAGGTTTCAATATGAGACTGAAAACAATTGCATAACTTTCGTGTTGATCCAATTGATTTTTGACCTCGACCCCAACATGGAACTTGTTCCTTGGCATGTGGTCTTCAATATTATGGACTTCATTACTTGAACATGTAAATGTATAGCTTTTATCAACTCTTTGAAGTTTCGAACTTGACTCAAATCTCTCTCCAACATACTTCGGATTCTTAATGGTTTCTAGCGTAGCCCATATCATATCATCCTCTCTCTCTTCAAAAGGATTCGTCCTCGAATCCATGCCTTGTGATTTCGTAGAGAATAACCAACATGTTACAAGTCTTATCACTGCACTACCTGGATCAAATGAAAAATTATTCTTCGCATGGCATAGGATCAATACACGGTACCCATCTACTTTGCAGGTATGAATGTATTGTAGCACAACCTCAATTAACTATAGATGTTGCGGCATGAACTCCCAGTAACCTTCACATAGATCAAAATGTGTTCGCCTTGACTGCTTGATCTTGCTAGTGTAGAGTGCTCCAATAGCAACTTCATCTAATGAATAACCGTGTCTTCTCCTTGTTTTACTTGGCCCTAGCACTTGTGACAATGGCAGTTGCAATGTGTCAACGTTGTCCCTCAATTCATGTTTTTCAGTCAACCCTCTGGAAATGTAGTTCCTCCAGTGCATTTGAAACTCTTTCGTTTCCTCGGGAATCACAAAGTCAATTTTCTCCAAATAAGAAAAATCTAACTGAAGCTTAATTCCTGGATCGGGTGGTATTTCCGTAGGAGTGTATTCTGGAATCAAATCTTCAGTAACCTGTAAAACAGAAATATTCAAAATAGGGAGGGAATTGTTAGTTTTCACCACAGCCTCCTCAACTTCAGGCTCTTTCATTTAAGCTCACTTCCAATTCTTTCTTCCCCTCCAAAGATTATTCTTCAATTTCTTTTTGCAACTCCACCTTCCCTTCTAGATGTTCACTCTCAATTTTCCTTTTATTCTCTTGTAGCTCTCTTCCTTTTTCTTCACAACTAACCACCTCACAATTTTCTCTCTTACTCTTTTGCTCCTTATGATTATTCTGTGAGTTGATCAAGTCACGAATTGTTGAGAACTCAAGCTTATAATCCAACCCAGTCTTTCTGCTTGATGTATTGCCAACATGTTCCACACTTGATTTTTTCTCCTCTCTTGAATATCCAACTCTATTATATCTTCTAGGCTCCTCTTTAGATCCCCAATCACGTCGATCTCTTCTACAAAAATGATTAGGCGCATAACGCTTTCTCATAATATTCCTCAACTCACCCCAAGTTTCAATACGCCTCTCACCATTCCTTCGTCTAGATGTTGTCAACTGATCCCACCAAGTAATTGCATAATCCACAAAAGTGTTAACAACTAACTTTAATTTTCTCTCCCCGGAATAATCATGGCACTCAAACCTCAATTCTACATTTTCTTCTCATGCCACGTACGCATCGAGATCATTCCTACCCTTAAATTGTGGAATTGTCATTTTTATACTCCTATCAACACCATATCCATAATAGCTCATACACTGCCTTTCAAACATGTTGAATTGATTCCAGTTGGGATGTTGAACTGGACAACCTGTGATTGAATTTTTTTGGTAGATTCAAGAAAGTGGTTCTTGAATTGTATTTTACCCGACAAAATTGAATTTTGACTCAAAGGAATAGTTGAATAATTTAGATAAGTGAATAATTTAATTCAAAAAAGTGGTTATTGAATTTGGATTGGATTGAACACAAATAGATTTTGGAATTAAGATAGATGATAGGATATTGGACAATTTTCAAGAAATCAAAATAATTTTTTTTTAAAAAAAAATCTCTGACGTGAACGGTATTATTATTTTTTTAATAAACTCAAAATTTGACTACGAGAACGGCAAAGAAAACGGAAGTTGATTTGAACTCAAATTAAGCACAAAAATAACGTTTGAAATTTTTTTGGTATTTTTTTGGATTCAAAACTCAATAAATTATTGGATACAAGAACATGAAGAACAAGGAAAAAACAAAATAAAAGACTCAACAAAGAAAATAAAGGATATAACTTGATTAAATTGGAGTCAAAGCTTTGATACCAACTGATGCGAATTTCGTACGAAACCCACAACTAGATTGATGTGAAACCCAAGAATGCCAAGAAACCCGGTTTTGGACTTAAACTCAACGAAGTGAATCAAAAAATCCAACGATAGTAAGATGCGCTGAACCCCTTGATTACACAATGAAGAACTCTCGTATCGATATTTGAATACACAAATATTCTACATATTTGATAAATTCGATTGTTTGAAGCCAAGCTTCGAAAGGGAAAATTCTCCATTAATTCAATTCATCAAAAGTCTTCCCTACAATGAAAATAAAGATCATATTTATACTAAACTAAGGAAATATTGAAAAATACGAAATTTAGAGTTTTAAAATAAGAAAACTACAAAAATTTAAAAAAATCTTGTCAAAATAATGAAAACGCGAAAACAGGAAAATTTCCCTGTCAATCCGGACGACAATCCGGATTTATGCGTCCGGTTAGACAGACCAGTCAGATAGCTTTCAGTATTTTGGTCATAACTTTCTCTACTGACATCCGATTGAAGAGATTCAAAATGCGTTGGAAAGATTACTTGAAAGACTACAACTTTTCTTCAGACATCATCCTCCAATTAGATCATTTACCAGGTCAAAAAAAGGTTCCATATGAGACTGAAAACAATTGCATAACTTTCGTGTTGATCTAATTGATTTCCGACCTCGACCCCAACATGAAATTTGTTCCTTGACATGTGGTCTTCAATATTATGGACTTCATTACTTGAACACGTAAATGTATAGCTTTTATCAACTCTTTGAAGTTTCGGATTTGGCTCAAATCTCTCTCCAACATGCTTCGGATTCTTGATGGTTTCTAGCGTAGCCCAGATCATATCACAGTGGTTATCTTCAAATTGTGAGGTTTTACATTGGAGCCTTCTGTCGCTCTAACCTCTATTTTCCTATACTTTCTTCAAACACAAACAACTTGTGTTTTCTTTTTAGGGAAGTCATATATTTGCTTGGACCTTTTATCTGGTATGAATTGCTCTATTACCTACAAATTGGTAATCCTATTTAATTTGTGGTTGTGTTAGCATATGCAATTTCAATTTTTTTTCTTTCTAATAATACCACTTTGTTCACCATATGAACCCCATCAATAACTTGTATCATATTTTCCTGTCTATATATGTGGCCTCTCATTTTCTATTATTTCCTAATGGACATCCATTACACTGATTCTGCTATTCAGTTTTCGTTCAATTTCAATTCATTGTCCTTTTTTTTTTTTCGGGCCCATTTTGGTTAGAATGAACAAGGCTTCTAACCAAAATGCATGCTTAACACAATGAACTCAAGGAGTGCTTAGAACTGGCTTTATCTGTAAAGAGAAAATCTGTCAGATTCCCTGGTTAAGATTTTCATTGACTGGCCAATGCCACAAGCTTATGGACCAAAGGCATCTTGATGAGTGGAGGACTTCTTGTTTACACCCCACACACTCACCCCGAGTTTTTCCTTGGTTTGATTGTCAGTTTCTGATCGTGGAATTGTGGGGGCAACTTTAGAATCTGTGCACCTTGACAGGATTTGCAGGCATTCGGAATGTGTAAATTGTTACAAGGCTTCTAAAACCTTTCTTACCTTTTGCTGTAGATGCCGGATTGAAGAGACCCAGTCGTGTGTTACTGTAGACTGTAGTGTTTGTACTTTGCTCGTGCCTGAAGGCATGCTTATGGTTGAATGCATTTTTGTATTGATGTTTAGCTAATTTTTTGTTTAAATGGATATATTTTATGCTTTTTATAATGGCAAGAGATGTGGCACGTTGAACAAAATTTTGTGCATCAACATTGCAATGAACCTTGTATACATGTTCTTACTGTCGTTATAATTATTATTACCTTCTTCTGTTAATAGTGCTGAGGGAACTGAAAATGAACCTGCTGAGGAAACTGAAAATGGATCTGCTGAAGATCGCGAGCCACAGATATGATGCTGCCTTTGCAGTAAAGGAAAAGCAGTGAATGGGGGCATAACCTCTTGATTGAGATTTCAAATTTACTGTTTTCTGTCCATGAGTTTTGTTCACTTAAGTTATTTTGATGCACCACATAAGAGGCATTTTTGGTAGATTTACGGGTAAGGAATATTTTTAAGGCCTAATGGTCTTGTTTGTACTTGGATAGACACGATGTTATGGAGTTTCATGAGTTCATTATACATTTGCTATATTGCTATTCCATGTGGACTATCAATGTAATCTTGATGTAATCTAAAATATTCAGTTTTAACAATAACTCTATTTTCCTTTTTCTGTTTAAAGAATTAGGCTAGTTTGTACTGAGTTGAGGTTGTTTACTTAAGAGTCCGTTTGGTAGTGTTTCTGATTTTGCTTTTGTTTCTAATAGAACTTTTCGAAATAGTTACTTTAGGCCAGTTTCTTTTAAAAATATTTCTAGTAATAAAAAGTACTTTTAGAAAATTATTCAAGACATATTTAGAAGTAATTTCTTAATTTTAGAAGTATTTTTATGCTTTTCAAAAATGATGTCAATTGAGTTCTTAAGCTAGCTTGATTTGCTCGCAAAAAGTTGAAACAAACTCGAGTACTTGTTGTCCAACCTATTCTTAATTAAAATTTTATTAATGGAATTATCAATTTGTGAAATGTTCACAGCAAATACATTGAATTTGCATCTAAACTAATTTTTTTACACTACCATTAGGTATGGTTTCTCTTCATCATGTATAGGATTAATGAATAATAAGTCCCGTGTTCTTGCAGAAATTTTAGTTTCCGTCCTATTTCAACAATTAATTAACGTGTTTTAAAGAGCTGGAAAAGATCGATGATCAAATCAATCTTTAGACAAGAACGATCTTAAGAAGCATGTCATTAATCATAGTTGTGTTGCGTTTCATTGGCAATTCAATCTAGTAAAAACACTTGTTAATCGATTAACCAGCCCTTAATGCAATTTCATACGTCCATTCTGAATTTCAAATGTACTTCAGTTCCTCTTAGATGGAGATAGTGTTGTAATTTAAGAATAAAAGATTTAACCTTTATAATTAACCTTTTAATTTTCAGTTTTACATAAAATTAAAACACAATAATACATATTGTAACTTGTGTTTTAATGGTATGATTGTGGGGATTAAATTTATCCCTACAACATGAAAACCACAATTTGAGATACAATTACAAAACAAAATACTATCTATCTTTCATGTTATATTTCTATAGTTTTGATAACTCAATAAAGGTTCATTCGCTTATCTCTCTATGATCGTACTCATATAAGGAGATCCAGTTGTGAGTCACATGGGTTTTATTTTGGAACCGTGTAGTGTAGAAATTACCCTCACGAAAGGGAGTCAACACGACTTTAGGATGACATCCTTGACGTGATTCTCTAAGGCTTGATTTTCTAACCCTCTTCTTATGTTTGTATTGTTGTTGAATTATGGTACTTATGCTTAATTGCTTATGTTTAAAATAGCTATGTTAATTGATCATTTAACTACACAAAAATCACCCTTTTTTTTCAACGGAGAGCTGATATTGCAGCACAGAACTGCTTAATTTTTCTACTTAAAATTATTGCTTATTCACATTCATTCACACCGAGAATTCTCTTTACAGACTAATCTACTTAATAGTCTTTTGCTTGTTGTTTTGTTCACAGCAGATATCATGGATTGATCACAAAAGCTTTCCTTTACAGCTTTTCCATTGTTACAGCTGCCACTCGTGGAGCTTATGGAGATGCTATGGTAACTGGCACTGTTTTTTTTAACCAATGCAAAGATGGCCAAATATCACTTTATGATTATCCTTTATATGGTAACATCGACATATTTTTGTTGCATTATTCCATTTCTCAATTGCCTAAAGTTGATTATTGATTTGTTTAGATTATAAGTCGATAAGCTGAAAAAAATGTGCAGGATTTAAGGTGAAAATGGCATGTGATGTGCAGGCAGTGATGGGCAATTTACTTTGGAGAGAAGAAACAACAAATTGGTTGGGAAACTATGCCATGAAATTCGACGGTGCGCCGGACTTAAATTGTTATGAGTAGGTTTTGAGCAACGGGCAAGGATCGGGCGTGGGTTGGCTGCTGGTCCAGCTGGTTATCTAAGATTGATATTCAGGATGTTTGACATGGAAATGTACACAGGATCCTGTGCTTCCATTTTTGGAAGCTTCGGCTTGTTCACACCAGTAAGCTTATCACATCTGGCTAGGGGAAAAATGGGCCAGCTGGCCACGGTACAATAGTCCTATAATGTCAATCAGACTGATGCACTAAATAGCATTATTCAATGCAAAATGGACCATTCAAAAGTGTTGTGCTACTCGATCTAGAATTAAGTTTAATGTACATAATGTTGTTCACACACTCTTTACGGAAATGCTGAGGTGGAAAGTAAAATGCCAAAATAAAAATAGAATAAATCCATAAATAAATAACGAGAAGCGGGAAAGGTCTTCATTTCCCCCAATATTTTCAAGCCAGTCCCTCCCATTTGCCGTTCCGACGGTTTCGCCCACATTATCGCCCGTCCTCTCTGTCGACGGCACGACACATCCGGTCGCACTATTAGAAACTCCGTCGATAGCACCTCCGGTCGCACTATTAGAACCCGACGCTTTTCTATTGACGGGATTTTGAGGCTAATGTGATCCGGGATACGCAACGAATCCACGAGAACTGGGCGAACATTGGAAAGAGAGCTAAGCTGGGATCGAGTCTTCTAATCATCAATAGAAGGCATACAAGCACTTGTTCGAGAAGCGGAGCACGACATGTTGGAGTCAACACATCAAAGACCAGCTTTCATGATGGGGGTAGAAGCCACAAAGCGACGAAAGGCATTGAAAACGAGCCAAACGAGCAAGGAGGAAAAATGGGGCCAAACAGCCAACTATGCGGCCGCATAGTTGGGGAACGCATGCAGCCGCATGCAATGGTCAGAGAGCGGCTGGAGTTCAACCAAATGAACTATGTGGCCACATGAAAATGCACTATGCGACCGCATAGTACTTTTTCGAGGCAAAATCGTTAATTTTCGCAAGTTTCCTTATTTGGTTAAAACTCTATTTTTTATTTCCATATTTTGCATATTTTGGACCCTAAATTCGTGGCTTTTAGGGTTTTATCATGTTTAGTATAAATAGGAGTTCTTTTTCATTGTTAATGACCTTTTGACATTATTGAGAATTATATAAATTTGTGAGTTTTCTCCTCCAATTTCTTGGTGGTTTAAAGACTTAATTTTGAACTTATCAAAAGGAGATTGCAGTCCTTTTGTGGCGTTCCCACTGCACGGTTCTAGTTCCGGGTAATCAACGGGTCAGATTCCTCGCGTGGAATCTTGGTTCTTGGTACGGGTCGGACGAAGGGTCGGGTTGAAGCTTTGCTCGGCGTGATTTCTAGCTTTCTTGGGTTTGTTCTTCTTGTTCGTGGGTTCCCAAGCCTGTTCTTGGTCGGGTTCACATCAGAGGCTTTGCGGGGTTGATATTCCTTATGTGATTTTCTGGTCTACTCCATTTCCCAGGAAATTTCTATGTATATGCCTTATTGACCTCTAAATTTCAACGTAAAGAAACGGGTTGGCGGTGAGTAAAGATGGATGAGTGAAGATGGATTTCCCAGGTTAACTGGTCTACTACATTATTAATTTCTGCTTGGTGGTGAGTAAAGGCGACTCATGATGAGAATATTTTCTAGGCTCTGGAATGAAAAATTACCCTGCAATGTATTATAGTGATGAGATTGAATGCATTGAATAGTGTTTGGATAGATGTTTTTTTTTTTTTACTATACTATGATATGGATGAATTAGGTTCTATTTGAGAGAAATATACTCCATTTTTTTTTAATGAAAAATACAATCATAAAGCATCAAGTGGATGGTGGACAGCTTTGTTGTGCATCCACTCGCTTATGTTAGGTATTCACTGTAATCATGTAAATCTGAATGAAAACAATTTCAACAGGTGAACATAGGAAACATATTCTCGTGTTTAGATGGAAGTTCTTATCAGAATGAACCCTTTGACGAAATGTATTAGTTGGGACAAAATTGAGTCTAATTTTTCACAATTTCAATTCACTACATATGTGACATCTCTAAATGCTTATTTTCTTGCAGCATGGGAAAATATGGAATATGTGAATGATGAAGTTTGTTCAGATTTTGATAATGACAGTTGCAAAGAATGAAAGTAGGGTGGAAGAAGAAACATTAGGACAGAATGGGCCGATTGCGCTAGAGGTGGGTATGATGTTCAACGACGAGAAAAAATTGTTTGACTTCTACAAGAAATATGCGTATGATGTTGGTTTTCCAGTTCGAAGAAGAAACTCGAAAAAGGGGGACGATGGACTTTTGAAATATGTGACCTTAACATGTATCGTGAAGGCCGAAGAACGAGTAATGCAAGCGGCTCTTTAAATCCATTACC
Source organism: Osmanthus fragrans (assembly GCA_019395295.1). Lineage (NCBI taxonomy): Eukaryota > Viridiplantae > Streptophyta > Magnoliopsida > Lamiales > Oleaceae > Osmanthus > Osmanthus fragrans. The sequence goes on along the minus strand of CM033356.1, from coordinate 520,950 downwards.
AATCAGTCAAACAGATTGTAAATCAAGGATCTCTGCTTCCTCAGATAGTCATGGAAGGTGGAGAGTTAACACAGTCCACCTTGACCATAACCATAAAACCAGCCCTTCTAAGTCTAGGTTGTATCGCTGTAACAGAGAGTTGAGTGCGAATGTGAAACGAAAACTTGAAGTGAATGACTTGACAGAAATTTCATTCCACAAAAGTTTCATGTAGGTGAGCCCTTCGATTTTATTAAAAGGTTTTGTCAATAACGTTATTTAATATCATTTTTTCATGTAGGGCGCACGGGAGTCATGCGTGTACACAAGACTTGCTAGGTTTGGACGTGATCCCACCGTTGTCAACAAGTGTTATATTCAATCCACAAGGTGACGATGATGTTAATTCATTACAATTGTATACGATTTCTTCAAATAGATGTACTAACTTTTGTATTTTGACAGGTCATCCCTTTCCATACTACTACACACAAATGCCGCCACAAGGTGGTCCACCTTTATGAGGTTAGTTACGTAGTTTCTGTAATATATTCAATAAAAGTTTGACGGTTGTGTTTAAAATAATTACCCTTTCATGTTCATATGCTTACATTAGGAATTTCTTATTCTGGACTTCTTGTGGACGTAGTTAGGGGGCTTCCTAATGCACATATAAGGACTCAAAGTCGCAGGCAAGAAGTTGGGCAACGAGGTGGACATTATTTCTCCTCGGTTTGGGTTATTTTTTGGGAAACAGCAGGTTGAATTTTGGCGTGTAAAGACACTAGAAGAATATCTATTAGTGTAGGAGAAGCTTGAAGTTTTTGAACGCTGGAATAATATCTATTATTGGAAGAATATCTATTAGTCTGTTAGCTTCAAAATTTTGTAAACATAATTATATTGTTGGTCAATTTTTGAATGCACTGGAAGCCTTATATGTAAAAATAAAATAAAATTATCTCAATGGAATGGATAATACAACCATCAGATTTCCAGTTTTGAATGTTGGTCTCACTGGTGCTGTAATTGGGTAAATTGGCATGACATTTTCTAATTCTTTATAACAGGGGTTGTGTTCAGTAATTGGGGATCAAATAGTATGTATGCGTGAAAAAGCCAATTGCCTCTTCCAGCAAGGACTGGCAATTTTGAAAACGGGGATGATCATAGTTCGTAGGTACAGAAAACAGAGTAGAAATTTTGGGGGAAATATTTACGAACTAGCACATAGTATTCACATTATCTAAGGAAGAAAAAGAAGATATATTTAACAAAACATCTAGCACGTTTTAATACAAAATACATGGAACGCATATGATTCTTTCAATGACAAACGTAACTCGAACAACCCATCAACTGAAATACTAATAATCAAGTTCCCGTTGTATTCCGAACATTCTTTTCCCTCGCGGAATGTCACTTGCAATGACACATCGACGTCTTGTTTCTCGGTAATTTGGGCAAGAGTTCTAAGCATGCTTGACAAATCTTCAACTTCAGGATTTTCCCCAACATTCGTCACTTCATCAACGTTACTACATTGTTCACTTAATTCTCCTTCATCTACCCAGTTGAAAAATCCACAACTATTACTACAAATGTTGAATAATCGCCCTTTATTACGTGACTGCTTCTCAACCTCGAAACATTTCTGAAATCCATTTGGACAGCGTGGGCAACGACGTTTTCTTGTGCATTCCCCTAATGAGTGTCATTTGCTTCGACAACTGTGACATACTCCAATGTTCCTTCCTCTCATGCTCTGCTGAGGTAAACAACCACAAGAATAAAAAGAATGATCAATGCATGTAATAAATTGTTGGCAGTTACATAATCTGTAGCACTCAAACTGCACTTGCACTCTAATTAAATCCACGTATGCCAAATCAATTTAAATCAAACTGCTATTGCACCAAAAAAACCTGGGTGTCAATCTTAAACCTTAAATCCCGTTTGTTCTTCAATTTTGAGATTGTCAATCCATCACATTACAATACGTAAAACCATTTTTCCTTGTGAGAAATTTCAGTTCTACGCTGTAAAATAAATTCAGTCTCGACCAAAATATACACATAGAACACTTACTTCAAGTGTGTAGACAGAAAGAAGCAGTTGGGCGTGGTGGCCACTTCACGGTGGTGGTGGTCACTTTGCGGGGGTGGTGGAAATCGGAGGAAGGTTCAAAGCTTTTTTCGATGTTGGCAAATCTTCTATTTTTCGGGGATACTCTTTCTTCTTTACCAATTTTGCATCTGGACGGAGGTGACTTCGACGGCGTTGTCTAACCATCGTGTATGGAGAAAGGTGGAGAGAGTTGGAATGGGTTTTCAAGTTGGGGGAGAAATGAGGAACGAACGATAAAGCTGCCTTCTTTATTTTCCCGTTTGTTTTGAATTTTTTTTTTCCGTTTTGTTTGCCACATCAGATTGTAAAACATCTATGAACCACTTTTCTGTACGCCAAGCGCGGTTGCTCGATCTAACCCTTTTATTAAATTTTCCTGGAAGTTTGATTTATAGCTACTCAAGGGCTCAAGACTTTTTCCAGCACAATTTAGAATCTTGACTTACTTGGAACCTGTTTACCAATCGTTTAATTACACATGTTATCATCTAGAGTGCTAAATAGCCCACAACTTCATCTTCTTTTAATCAGTGTTAAATATAGAAATAAAATATGGAGTATTTTCCATTGTAATATTTCATTTTAGTGTATGATTACTTTCCATAGTAGTTGATTGTGTAATCTTTCCTTTTATATTTATTTCCTTGTACAATTATTTATAACCCTATAAATAGGATCTTCTACATTGTAATATTTACAAGACCATAATAATACAATTTATATTTCTTCACAATCAGTCAGTCAAAGGTTAACTTTCCTCATACAAAACCAATCAAAGGATTCAAAGCAACCTTAAACAAGACCAACTGAACAAACCGGAAAAATGATCTCTTCAACATTTTGCCTTCTACTTGTACTTTCAGGCCTGATTATCACCAACGCAGTCAATGACAAAGATTTCAGAATAGAAGAAGCTACCATCAAGGACATACAGCGAGCATTCACTGAAAAAAAGCTCACTTCCCACGAACTAGTTGACTACTATTTGCACCGGATCAGAGCCCTTAATCCAGTGCTTCGCAGCGTCATTGAAGTAAATCCTGACGCATTGCATCAGGCGGACCAGGCTGATTTGGAGAGAGAAAGAAATAACGACAGTTGTCAATCTTTAAGTGCCTTGCACCGTATACCAGTGCTCCTCAAGGACAATATAGCTACCAAAGACAAGCTTAATACTACAGCTGGGTCTTACGCGCTTCTGGGATCATTGGTGCCATGCCACGCCGGGGTGGTGGAGCGGCTGAGGAATGATGGCGCTGTGATGTTTGGAAAGGCCAGTATAAGTGAATGGTATTACTTCCGGTCATTAAGTATCCTTGATGGATGGTCCGCCAGAAGTGGTCAGGCTGTGGTTAGTATATTGAGCATTAATTATATGAATTAGGTTACTTAAATAAGGATTTTTAGGCGAGTTCATATAAATCTACATTCAATTAAACTTGTTTATTAACTTAGTTGGCTGGCTATAGTTCTTAATGTGTTTTTTTTTATTAATGCTTCTTTTCTTTTTTTAGTGTGAATGAAACTTTGCCGATATAAACAAAATTGCAGAATCCTTATGCTCCTGGGCAGGACCCTTGTGGTTCAAGTACTGGATCTGCAATATCTGTGGCAGGAAATATTGTTAGAGTGTCATTAGGTATTAAGACTGATGGCTCTCTCATATGCCCCAGGGATCATAATTCTGTCGTAGCTATAAAGCCCACCGTTGGACTCACTAGTCAAGCTGGTGTTATTCCTCTTTCACTCCGATAGGACACGATTGGGTAATTAAATTTGTTGCATTTACTTCCTTGAGCTGGAGAGGACTAGAAAGTATTTACATGTTCGTTTTCTTGTCTTGTTAATTATAAAATTCAGGCCCATATGTAGGACAGTTTCTGATGCTGCTTATGTGCTTGATTCAATCGCGGGTTTTGATCCAAGAGACTCCGAAGCAACAAAACCAGTAGCCAAATTCATTCCTGCAGGTGGATATAAACAGTTTCTCAATGAAGATGGGCTCAGGGGAAAGAGATTGGGCATGGTAAGAAAACCGTTCGTAGACCTTTCAAATACATCTTTAGCAAGTCAAGTATTCGAGGGTCACCTCCGAACATGGAGGTAATATATGTAATTTATCTGTGTTCCACTAGAATATTTGCTCAATGACATTGGATGTGTTGTGGATATTCAAGGCAAAAGGATGCGAGAATAGTTGATTATCTAGATATAGCGAATATTGAAGTCATCATGAACCCTGTCCTATGTGGCGAGTCGTTGGCGTTGCTGGCCGAGTTCAAGCTGGGCATAAATGATTATCTAAAAGAACTAACTACTTCTCCAGTGAGGTCACTAGCTGACATTATAGCCTTCAATACGAATAATCCTGGTTTGGTGAGGAACTCCGAATGGTTGTTATATGATGTTAAACCGTTTAGTACATGTTTGATACATGGTATTAGACGTATTGGGCAGTTTGTTTTTCTTCTTTAATAATGTCCGATGTTGTCTAATCTACCACCAAACATGCCATACTCTATTTGCATCAATGCTTGTTTTGAATGAGCTATGGTGGTCATTGTAGGAAAGGACTGAAGAGTTTGGTCAAGAAATTTTTCTTGCTGCAGACTTAACAAATGGGATCGGAGAGGAAGAGAAGGAGGCAGTCGAGATGATGAAGAAACTTTCTCAAGATGGGTTTGAGAAGTTGATGTTGGAGAACGAGTTGGACGCAATAGTGACATTGGGTTCGGATGTTTCATCTGTGTTTGCAGTTGGAGGGTATCCTGCAATCACTGTCCCAGCCGGATATGACACTGATGGTATGCCATTTGGGATGTGTTTTGGAGTGCTTAAAGGAACAGAGCCTAGTTTGATAGAGATTGCTTATGCCTTTGAGCAAGCTACCCTGATCCGAAAGCCTCCTCTCTTCGACTCAGTTGAATCCAGCTCTCTAAGTTGTTGATCAAAGTAGGCATTGGAAGCCTTTACATTGTTGGCTTGAAGATTTCTTAGTTATCTTGTCATCACAAGTTCTTGGACTTCTCTTTGGGTCAAGTTAGCTAAGTTTAGAGGGCTTATCGATCAGCCAAGACCCCTTATCAAGCCCTCTATATTTTCACGATTTCTAGTTATATTTACCCGATATTTTAATTATAATGAATGCTTTAAATTTTACTTTTATTCACATTTATGTTTTTAACTTTTTGTATTACATTCTTATCACCAACTTCCTATTATTTCGTACATCTTATTTCTAACGACAATTTTTATAAAAAAAAAAATTAGTTATGAGGGCATAGAAGGAGTTACTTGTCTCGTATACTTGAATAAACAAAAAATAAACAAATTAAATTAACAAAATATTTGCTCCTTATTTGAGTGCACGTTAACATAATAAGAAATCATTGTCAAAGACAAATTGTGATAATTAATAAGAATGTGACAAAAGAAGCTAAGACATAAGTGCAAAAATGAGCTAAAATTGAGGACATTCATTACAATTAAAACGTGTTAAACAGTTATTAAGAAAATGTGATATGAATATACTTTCCTCACAATGACATGGCATTTTAATGTAAGAGAAATTTATAAAAAAAACCTTCTACAAAAAAAACATACAAGTTGTCAATCACTTTTTTGACCTTCAGGTCCTTTAACTTTCATTTTTGGTGTACATTGGCCACTAGCAATTTTTCCATCAAACAATCACTAGTTTTGCAAGTGACAACTGAATGCAATTTGCAATATTTTTTGTCCAACTAAAGCTTGTATATGTTTAGGTGCACTGAGATCCACGTAACGATGTAAAAGTAATCGAGAAAAATTTGTGTAGGCAATTTTTTTTTTTTTTTTAAATAATAAAAATCTTAGAGTGCATATACGAATATTATTTCAAGTTCCTCTCACTTAATTACATCTACAAATTCGAAAACTTTGTGTGTTTAAATATTATGAATGATTAAAAAATAATACTAAACACTAATCCAAACATTAACTTACAATTTACTTACCCACCAAATGGTGCTTAATTAGAGTCCCTAAAAGAGTAAAGTGATTCAATCCAATATAAAATTATAATTATATAAATTCACTTCACACACCAAACACATCTTACATCATTGGTCCACCAACTGATTCCTTTTTTTTTTTCTTTTCAAAAGTTAAAGTCCAAAAGGTGACTTCAACTTTTCATGTTTCACATGTGCTTTTCTGAGACTTGTGGCTATAAATTGATATTGGTTAACAGATAACATTCTACTATCATCGAACACCATGAAAATTCATTTCGTTCTATCGCTTTCAATTCTGTTTGCTTCAACTATGTTATCGCACTCAAATTCCAACAAACGTTATGCATTTTCTATCAGAGAAGCCTCCATTGACGACCTGCGCACTGCTTTCAGTAAAAAACAACTCACATCGACTCAGCTAGTTGATTTCTACCTCGAAGAAATCAGAAATTTGAATCCAATTCTTAAAGGGGTTATAGAAGTTAACCCTGATGCACTATGTCAAGCAAGAAAGGCTGATGGAGAAAGGAAAGTTAAGAAACTTGACTCACTTTCTGCTTTGCACGGCATTCCTATTTTGCTGAAAGATAATATTGCGACTAAAGATAAGCTTAACACCACTGCTGGATCGTTTGCTTTGCTGGGATCGGTGGTGCCTCGTGATGCAGGTGTCGTTGAGAAGCTGCGAAAAGCAGGGGCGGTGATACTGGGGAAGGCCAGCATGAGCGAGTGGGCTCATTTTCGCTCAGTTAACGCACCAAGTGGTTGGGCTGCCAGATGTGGGCTAGGAAAGGTGAGTGATGGTTAGCATTAAATCTGTAGTTTGGGTGGGGCTTATATGTTATTATGTAGGAAATCGACTAGACACGGTGTTCCATTTTCTAGTGTTTATTTAACAGTAATAGCATGAAAGTTATTGTAAATTTGTGGGCACAAACACTACCAGGATCAGTAACATAAGTTGTTCTAAATGTTGTGCAGAACCCTTATAACCTATCTGCTGATCCTTGTGGCTCAAGCAGCGGATCAGCAATATCAGTGGCGGCAAATATGGCAGCAGTATCGCTGGGGACCGAGACTGATGGTTCCATTCTTTGTCCATCTAGTTTCAATGCAGTGGTAGGCATTAAGCCAACTGTAGGTCTCACAAGTCGAGCCGGAGTAATCCCAATTAGTCCAAGACAGGATACCATAGGGTGAGTGTCATCAATTTCATATCATTCTCCTTTCAGTATAATGATTTCATTATTCGAATTTCACTCTGACAATGTTAACTCCTTCAATTCGGTTGGATTGTTAGACCAATCTGCAGGACTGTATCAGATGCTGTTTACGTTCTTGATGCCATTGTAGGCTTTGACTATAACGATGAAGAAGCAACCCGAAAAGCCTCAAATTACATTCCTCGTGGTGGTTACGCTCAATTTCTAAAAGCTGATGGACTCAAAGGAGAGACTAGGAATAGTGAGAAATCCCTTCTTCAAGTTTGAAGAAAACCATGTTGCGAAGGCTTTTGAGCACCATCTGCAAACACTAAGGTGTGATATTTCCCAAGAAACTCTTATTATAATTGCAAACATATGGTAAAAAAAATTAACTTTTTGTCAACTTCAGGAAGAAAGGTGCAGTCTTGGTGGAAATAGACAACGACAAAGCAAGTTTAGATTACAGTTCAATTGCAGAAGAAACAGCGTTGCTAGCAGAGTTCAAAATATCCTTGAACACGTACTTGAAGGAACTAATAGCTTCCCCTGTTCGATCGCTGGCAGATGTAATAGCATTCAATGAGAAGTTCCCTGATCTGGTACAGATTGTGAACATTTAGACCAGAAACTCTCAGCACTATAAAGCAGACTTTTAACAGTTCATTTGAATGAATGTGCAGGAAATGACTAAGCAGTATGGCCAGAAATTGTTTTTGGATGCTGAAGCCACAAATGGAATTGGGAACTCAGAGAAAAACGCTCGGAAGAATTTGGCAAAATGGTCGAGAAACGGGTTCGAGAAACTGACGAGGCAATACAAGCTGGATGCGTTGGTGGCTGCCGGGCCTGATATTGCTGGAATACTCGCTATAGGTGGATTCCCCGGCATTATCGTACCTGCTGCATATGATAGCAAAGGGGTGCCTATCGGCATGTGTTTTGGGGGATTGAAGGGTACTGAGCCTAAACTGATTGAAATAGCGTATGGTTTTGAACAAGCAACCAAGATCAGGAAGCCACCAACATTTCTACCCTAAGAACCCGGACAATCACTATTTCAAGTTTTAATTTGAAACCAAATACAGCATGCATGTGCGTTGAAGATTGAATTTGCTCGAATAAATGTGTTCCCTCGACATTGGAAATTCAAAAAGAAAGAAATATCTTGAGTCAATAAACCAAATTATAAAGTCAAAATCAATAATTGAAACCAATAATTAATACTTACAGAACCGTATTTATTTTATTGATCAGTTTGTAATAATTTACTTGCTATGGATGTCAATATTTTTAGCTGTCAATCCTAAACGAAATCAAAAAATTAAATTGGGAAAATTAAAAAAATGGCTCTATTGATATCAGTGTTCTAAAATGTATAATGCGTGACGATGCGTGAAGGTCAAGTTATGGGTTAGATGAGCTTAGACGAGGCAAATGCGTAAAAAAATGTTTTCTTATTTTAATATTATTTTAATTTTTAATCAATCAAAAATCATTTAATAATTAAAAATAATATTTATCAAATTTATAGGAATTTTATACATTTTTTCAAAGTTTCCAACAAGCGGATAAATTTCAAATGTAAATATTAAATGCTAAATAAATATGAATTTTTGAAAGTTTTCATTTGTTCAAGGTTTCAAGGGGTTGTTTTGAATTTATGGCAGACGAAGTGAAGAAATCAGTTTTGAAATTTTAACTTTAAAAAAATGTAATTTTTTTTTTTAAAAAAAGAAAAAAAAATTTAATAATAATAATGCACGCATTAGCGGTCAATGGTTGCCATTGACCGCTAAATAAGACGCCACGTATCATGTCTAGGCGACGCATTGGGGCCGCCTAGACACGCTTTTTTAGAATAGTAATTGATATTGGTTGAATGTTTTGACCTTACCTATTGATCGAGTCGATTTCAAAAACATTGATTAATTCAGAATTGGTATTGGTATTTGAAATGCTAGTTTAAAGTTGCTGACAAATAAGATAAAAATATTTCGAAAATCGAAAATTATTATGTCGATTCAAAGTTTTCCATTTGCTAATTTGGAAAGAATTAAGTAGTAAATAAAGAATTAATGACTAGATAATCACTAATTGCTTATTCATATAAGTTCCAGTAAGCAATAGAATCTAGTACATAGTCAAATTAGAGATGGTGAGAGGTATACTTTTGGCTTGGATTGTGGTACTCAGCGTCGCCACTGCATCAGTTCATTGCCAATATTACTCCCAAAGCACACCATATGAACCCATGAAGCTGCAGAAAACTTAACTCCATTTCTTCCTTCACGATATACTTAGTGGGAAAAACCGACTGCGATAATGATGGCGCGTGCAAATACAACTGAATGAACCCACCCTGTTCGGCATCACATTCGCCATTGATGAATGATGACCCTCTAACGGAAGGCCCAGAGATGACGTCCAAAGTCAACAAGAATTTGAAAGGAGTTCTTAGTGTGTTTTCGGGGAATCCAGTTACAGATGAAGAAGTTTGGAAATTCTGGAAATTTTATTGCTGGCAGTTTTTAGAATATATCCTCACACACGATTATAAGTGTATAGTACAAGAATAAATACAAGGTTTCTAAAACTATTCTGAGGAAGATTGCTAGAATAAAGCTAGCTGTTACAGAAGAATCATTCCCTTGATTTTTGGCTGAGGATCTGTGGCTGATTGCTCTGCTTGATTTGAGGAATTGCTTGATGTTTGGGTGTTTCCATTATACGCCCCCGCAAAATAGGGCTACCGTCAGTGAGGCCTATCTTGTGTCTCAACAGCTCAGTTCGTTGATGCAAAAGGGCCTTCGTCAGAAGGTCAGCCAGCTGGTCATGTGTGTTGACATGGTGAACATTGAGAATTCCGCGTTGAACCATATCCCGCACAAAGTGAAGATCAATCTGAATGTGTTTCATTTTTTAGTGTTGCACGGGATTGAAGGTAAGGTGTGTGGCCCCTAAATTATCACAGAGGAGCTTAGGTGTGTTGGGTATTGGAAGACCAAGTTCCTGAAAGAGTGAAAGCAGCCACACGGTTTCTGAGGCTGCATTTGCTAGAGCTCGGTATTCAGCCTCAGTGGATGACCGTGCAACAGCCCTTTGCTCCCTTGAACTCCAAGAAATTGGGTTTGCACCAAGCAAGCTAATATAAGCTGAAGTAGAGGTTCGATCATCAAGGTTTCCCGCCCAGTCCGCATCAGAATATGTGGTGAGGTCAAAGGTTGAACTTTTGGTGATATGATTTCCATGAAAGATGGTCTGCTTGAGATAGCAAATTAAACGCTTCGCAGCCGCCCAATGAGTCATCGTTGGTTTGTGCATAAACTGGGAAAGTTTATTGACTGAAAAAGAGATATCTGGACGGGTGAGAGACAGGTATTGAAGTGCACCAATGACACGTCGAAACTCAGTGCTGTCAGTGGAAGAAGTTCCATCCATTAATTTCAAAGTTGTAGTGGTTGACAATGGCGTCGAGACATCCTTTGCACCAGCCATGTTCGTTTTAGACAAGAGGTCTCTGACATACTTGTGCTGAGATAGAAACACTCCAGATGTTGTCGGAATTACCTCCATGCCCAAGAAAAAATGAAGTTGCCCCATGTCTTTTAAAGAGAACCGATTTCCAAGTTGAGCAATGATCTGAGCCACAAATTTTGTATCATTCCCAGTTATAATCAAATCATCCACATATACTAGAAGATAGCTGATAACAGAGTTCCGACTGTAGATGAAGAGTGAGGAGTCAGCCTTTGAGTTCTGAAAATCGAGGTCCATAATGGCCAATTTAAGAGTTGTATACCAGGCTCTCGGGGCCTGCTTTAGACCATAAATAGCCTTACGTAACCTGCACAGATGATTCGGTTTTGTAGCATCTTTAAATCCAGGCGGTTGAATCATATATACCGTCTCACTTAACGGGCCATGCAAGAACGCATTATTAACGTCCAATTGCCTCAAGGACCACCCTTTCATGGTAGCCAGTGTAAGGACAGTTCTGATGGTTGCAGGTTTAACAACCGGGCTGAATGTTTCGGTGTAATCTATCCCTGCACGTTGATTAAATCCCTTCGCAACAAGCCGTGTTTTAAAGCGATCAATTAACCCATCTGATTTCCTTTTAACCCGAAAAACCCACTTGCACCCAATCGGATTACATTTTCTCGGTGGAGGAACCAAGTCCCAAGTTCCATGACGCATCAGGGCTGTAAGTTCGTCCGACACGGCTTGCCTCCAGTGAGGTTCACAGAGTGCTTGTCCCACACAAGTCGGTTCTATGGTTGATCGAAGGGGATGCTTAGTGACAGTGTTGAGTTGTTTCGGTTTGTAAATATTGTTCATCGACCGTGTGGTCATTGGGTAAGCACGATTAGGGGGTTGCAAGGAAGGGTCAATTAGTGGGGGATCAAGCGAATTGTCATTTTGTGTGGCTGGAGTTGCAGGTGAATTGATGGGAGGAGATAGGTTTTTATGTGGGAGAGGAGAGTGAGGGTGAGGCGATAGAGAGGAGTGAGAGGGGGGGAGGGCATTACTCGAAAAATGAGAAGGAGAAGGATGAAGGCAGTTACCTGAGGATGATGTGGAGATGGTGTCGACCCCCGCTGTCACTGGTGGCGGCGTCGGTAAAAACGGGGCTGCGATGGGCGGCCTTGCGAACGGAGAAGAAGAAGAGGACCATGGGGGCTGTTGCCCAATCGATTGAAGAAGGAGAGGGGATTGGGCCTCATCAAACAAAACGTGCCTGGACACATAGAGTTTTTGGGCCTTTGGGTCAAAGCACTTGTAAGCATTTTGGGTGGAAGAGTAGCCCATGAAGATACACGGAATGGATTTGGGCTGGAGCTTGTTTGTGTTGTATGGCTTAGTGAGAGGAAAACACACGCAGCCAAATTTTTTGAGTTTGAGATAATTTGGTGGTTGGTGGAATAATTTTTCAAAGGGTGATTCGTTATGTAGAAGGGGTGTCGACTGACGGTTGATTAGGTATGTTGCTGTGGAGAAGGCATGAGGCCAATATTTTAATGGAAGGGACGCATCATGTAAAAGTGTCGTGCCTGTTTCTACTAAGTGACGATGGCGACGCTCGGACACACCATTTTGTTATGGTGTGTGAGGAGCGGTTGTGAAATGGCTGATTCCATGTATAGACAAATAATTTTTTAGAGCAACAAATTCACCGCCATTATCTGAGTAGAGAGTCTTGATTGTGGATTGAAATCGATTTTCAACAAGGTTTTTAAATTGAGGGAAAATTTTTAGGACTGAAGATTTTGCGTCCATCGGATAAAACCAAATGTATTTCGTGAAATGATCAACTAAAATCAAGTAGTACAGTGACCCATCAATGCCAACTGTATTTGAGGGACCCCAAACATCAGTATAAATTAAATCAAGAGGTGCATGACTTTGAAGACTATTTAGACGAAATGGTTGCTTGTGCGCTTTATTAATAGAACAAGAGGTACAAAGGCGAGAGACATGCACATCATTTATTATTGGAAGCGAGAATTTTTTAACAAGATGGTGAACAATTTTATTATAGGGATGTCCTAGGCGTTTGTGCCACCCATCCATTGACGTCCGTTCATGCACGTTTGCAACCATTTTTGAAGAAGCATCCACCAATGATTCCGAGAGGGTGTAGACACCATTTTCCCATGCACCTTTGAGTAGAACCGCCCCCGTGGTTCGATCCTTAACAAGAAAAAACAATGGGTGAAATTCAACAATAACATTATTGTGTGATGTAAATTGGTGCACGGAAATAAGATTTTTACGAATGTGAGGAACACAAAGAGTATTATTTAAATGAAGGGTGCGCGTTGGTGCTTGGAGAACCAGGGAACCAACATGTGAAACATGCAAACCTGAACCGTCACCGATGACAACTTCATCGGTGCCACCATATTCCGAATGTATTGATAAATTTTCTAAGTCACCAGTTATGTTGTGAGAAGCGCCAGAATCGAGGAGCCATTTAGTATCCTTTGCAGATTTTGCAAAATTTGCAGTTGGGTCGGTAGATTGGGCTTTGGGGCAATGCTTGGCAATATGGCCCAGTTCATCACAAAATTGGCACTTTGGTGTGTACCGTCGCTGGCCATTGGGCCGAAAAAACTTTCGATTTTCAGGTGGGCCTCCATTTGGACGATAAAAGCCCAAATTAGAATCAGGCCGTGAAGCCCCAACAGTCCTACCTGAGCCATTTTTGGGGAAACTCCTGAAGCCGTGACCACTGGAAGACAACCCAGAGCCAGAGCGCCGATTAGAGTAGTTTGCCGAAGCTACCAATTTTTGGGTGGTCGATTCAAGGCGGCGGAGGTACGCATCGTGGCCAAGGAGAAGGTCGTAGAGTTCTTCGAACGATATGGGCTTCTCCCGTGCGCGAATCAGGGCAGCGATTTCGCGAAAGTCACTTCCCAGTCCATTGAGGATATAGAGAGTTAAATCATCCTCTGAAATAGGGTTGTCAATGAGGGAAATTTCGTCTGCAAGGGCCTTGGCGAGGTGCAGGTATTCTTGAATTGTGTGATTTCCCTTTTTGATCAAGGTGAGCTCCTCCTTGAGATGCATCGCCCGGGTACGGGATTTGCTTGAATACATAGTATGCAGTTTATGCCACGCTTCTCAAGAAGTTTTTGTGGCAGGAATGAATGGGGTGATTGTGGGTGTTGTGGATGCCAAAATGGCACTGAGGATGAGTTTATCTTGTCTTATCCAGTGGGTTTTTTGTGGATTGGTGGTGGTGGATTCAGTCGGGGAAGGGCATGATTTTTCACCGGTCACAAAATCGAGTAGATCGTATGCAATAAGGAGGGCTTCAAACTGTGCATGCCATTGAGGGAATGTGGAGGGTGTGAGTTTTTCGTTAATTTGAGCATTGACGTTGAGTGCAATGAGGGGAATGTTTGCGGAAGGTGGTGGGGTGGAGATCGGATTTTGGGTGTATTCAGAGGTGGGGATCGAGGTCTCGTTGGAGATTGATTGCTCTGATGCCATGAAGAAGTTTGGAAATTCTGGAAATTTTATTGCTGGTAGTTTTTAGAATATATCCTCACACACGATTACAAGTGTATAGTACAGAAATAAATACAAGGTTTCTAAAACTATTCTGAGGAAGATTGCTAGAATAAAGCTAGCTGTTACAGAAGAATCATTCCCTTGATTTTTGGCTGAGGATCTGTGGCTGATTACTCTGCTTGATTTGAGGAATTGCTTGATGTTTGGGTGTTTCCATTATAACAGAGGAGATTGAGAATCGGCAGTGGTTGAAAAACTCCCTTACCCTTTTTTTGACATTTCATCAATCTATAAAAAGAGATGTAACGATGAAGTACAACAAACATTTTCCTATTAACTTTCCCTGTTTGATAATCATAAAACAAATATTTTTTTTCTTAAACTCATTTTCAACTGCACATTCACACAATAAAATATCATGCATATAAACTCAAAACTTTTTGCTATTTTTTAGGTGCACGTTTCTCAAAAAAATCATTATTCCAAAACTCATTTTTCAAAAAAAAAAAAAGAAAAAAAAGTGAGAATTGTATAATGGTTGTCAAATGGGAGCAATTTAAAATAACAAATGCAAAATATGAGGATTGTTCAAAGATTTGAACAACAATCCTACAAATTAAGAAGAAAGGAACTTTATTAATTAATTGACCATGTAACATCGTGTACCAACTCCATGGCTTGCATGAACGATACACCAAAACATTGAACATCGATAAGAAAGTTACTTGTTTGAGTTCAAAGTTTAAACAGGCTCTTATTCTTAATTTTTTTTTCGAATTGTTATGTTGATGTTTGCAAATTTTTGGTCAATCCTATCTATATTTCATCTTTGATATAGCTCGTAAGTGTTCTTTTGAAATCAAGAACCTCTTCAACTCAAGGAATTTAAGAAAAATCACCTAACAGTAATTATGAACGAGGACTGCTTTAAAATTAGAATAAAAATTGATAAAAAGAATAAACATTTATTAATTAAGCACTGAACATGCCAACTACATTACTTGTAAAGGCGAAATACCAAAATACAGTAACAAAAATAAATTGAATTCTTGAATTCTTCAACCAGTCTACGCTTCTTTTGTATTAGTTTAGCAATGATTTTCTCCCCTCCAACCAACTGTTCATATTAGATAGAATTGTACAGTGAAATGAATAATAATCTGAATTGTATTTTTTTTCTTTAATATTATAAATTCATTAGGGTATCAGAATGGACGGGTCAGCCCACACCATTCCACCTACATCTACGTCTAGACCACATCGTTGAGGACCATAACTGACTCGTCTAAAAATATGGCTCATGCCTAACTTGAACTGTCTTCTAAATCTCCTAATCGAATAGACCTGCAAATTTATCAATATTACAGGTTAGGAGGAGCCAACCGGACTTTATTTGTCAATGATGCATTTACGAATTAGAACCTTAAATTGTTTGTGAAATAAAAAATAATAATTTAACAGTAGAATTTACTAATAGTAATAGATAAATCGTTAGAGTTTAACTATAGGAGGCGTCAAATGATGCCTCTGGCACTTTGCTTGGCATTGAGCCTGACCAAGTGCCTTTTCCATCAAATAATTGAGCTTCAAATTTCCTTTATTTATAAGAGTGTTTGGTAAAGAGTGATTCTTTTATCCATACACTTAACTTCCCTTATTTATAAGAGGAAAGTCTATTTTAATCACAAGTCCCAAAATTGGTCCAAAGCGAGTTGGAACCTCCTCGTATATAAACCTCAAACTAGTACTTCTCTCTACAGCAATGAGAGACACAAAGAGGGAAATGGCTAGACTTGCAATTTTCGTCTTCCTTATTACAACAGCAACAATGCCATGGTCTCAAGCTCAAACTAACGATCAAGTTACATGGGCCAAGAGAGTTGAATCAGGTAAAGAGGTAATAACCACACTTCAATTCTATTTCCATGACATTTTAAGTGGAAGAAACCCTAGTGCAATAAGGATAGTCCAACCTCCACAAACCAACAATTACTCAACCCTTTTCGGCCTGTTGATTATGATCGATGATCCATTGACTGTGGGCAGAGCCGGTTCTGTGTTTTATGGGGCCTGAGGCGAAGTTCAGATTAGGCCCCTAGGCTCCAAATCAACGTAAATGCAAATTTTAATGGTGTATTATGTAATTAGAGTTTTCAATATAGTTATTTCGTGCGCCTGTGCAATTATTGATTCTACAATAATCAATCATATTAGCCGACAAGGCTGCAATTATATGAGCCGACAAGGCTTAAAACATTTCAAGTATAACTCTTAAATAACAAGTTAAGGTAAGCCATTGCTTACTTGAGAAGTAGAATTTCAATGAAAACTATGGAATCACATCCTTGAAAATTCCACCGTCACAACTCACGAACCTGAAATAAAAATTTAACATCAAACACCAATACAAATATTACCTATTATTATACAAAAGTAGAATTAGAACCCCCAATTCAAATACAAAACTGCAGCATTGAAACATAAATTGAAAACTACTTATGCTGGAAAAAAACTATATTGAGCATTAAATATTATGGAAACAACATAAGAAGGTGAAATATAGTTGATAATTCCTTTTAATGAATCTAGATCCAGCACCATCAATACATATGCAAGATCAGGACCCCCAGGTCCTGATCTTGAAATATAGCTTTGCCGATTTAGTGGTGGCAAGATATACCCAGGGAAGGGTATCAAATTTTTTCGCTCAGACTCCCAGGTGGTTGAAGCTTTGTTGCTTGAATCATTATATTTGTGTTATTGCCTTTTGCCTAATTTCTTAACTCCTAAAGTTTCACCACCTGCACCATAATTAAATAAAAAATCAATGTTTTTCTTCCTTAAAAACAAAATCATAAGATGAACAAAAGATTTTCTTTTTCTTTTTCTTTTTCTTTTGTGTTTTCTTGTTTTATTAAGGTGGGAAGTCAAATTAAGTCGGCTCATTCCTTCTCCAAATTCTTTGTAGCTAATTACCAAATTTCACCTCAATATCCTCCGGTTGACATTTTTTTTTCCCAATCTTATAATTTGTATATGGACGAACGATTTAACTATGTATGGCCTAATGTATTTGGTCCCCCCATTGATTGTTAGTATAGCTTGACAAGACAGTAGCTAATCTATATTAATCTATAACCAAATTTATCGAGAACCAGTTGCTCTGAAGGCCTTTTCCTCTGTGTTTGCACGCATAGAAATCCTCTATGTCATAAAACAGACTTGACAGACATTTCTTCATACGAAATAAGAGAATCTGCTCCCATTTTCTCAACAAAAATTGTTTATTTAGCTAAAACCAAGTATTCATGATAGCTGATTTCCCTGTGTGTTTCTTTAAACATATAGCAAACCATATACAATGCCTCATAACTAAAGTGCTCAGCTACTGGTTCTTGATAAATTTGGAGTTGGCTACATAAAAAAGTCACTCATTTCAATTCATTGATAATTTTACAAGAAGATTTAAAGCAACTACCATAGAACAGATAATAGCAGAAATCAATTCCAATATCCCCTCCCCCAACAGAATATAGTGGAAATTTTGAATACTTGTTAAATCGACATAAACAAACCCAATTCCATTTTAAAATCAAGGCTTCATTTTTCTATTTTAAACTTAAATAAAAACTCAAAATCAACAAAGAACCTAGAACTATTTTTCAAGAAATGAACCCACATACAAAACCAACATGACAAAGAAAAAGAAGAAAAAAACTCTTGAACAAAACCAAATGGTTCTTAAATGGGTTTTACCTCGAAGACATTTTTAAGCAAGAGATCATCATAGCCGGTTTTGGGCCGAGTCGAGTGAGCAGAGAGGCGTCGAGGCGAGACCGGACAACTCACCGGAGTTACTTCGCCGTTTGGGGAACAGAGAAATCGGATTTCGCTTTGGGAATTTGGGTTTGCTATTGCCTGAGGGATGAATCGGATGATATATTGAAATTCTGATAAAGGATCAAATTCTGGATATTTCAGAAATCTATGGACAAATTCGCTTTGGGGATTTGGGTATACATTCTGGATATTTCACAATCAATGCCAAATTTAGAGCAAGTGCCTAAAGGATCAATGATTTTGGTTCTGAAACTGAACTGAGCCTGCGGCTGCCCTTCGTTCAATAGTTTCATATTTAAAAAAAAAAAAAAAAAAAAAAAAATTATTTCTGGGCAAAAAATGAGGCCCCCTTCAATGTTGGGCCTGAGGCTTGGGCCTCACTCGACTCGGCCCAAAACCGGCTCTGACTGTGGGGGCCGATCCTTCGTCGAAGATTGTGGGCCGAGCAAGGGGAATGTATGGTTCTGCAGGCCAGACTGACTTAGGCCTTAGTATGGTCGTGAGTTATGAATTCACCGATGGGACATACGACGGAAGCTCTTTTAGCCTACTTAGTATCAATCCGGCAATGACAAAACCAGTCAGGGAGATGGCAATTGTTGGTGGCACGGGGCTTTTTCGGTTGGCTCGTGGATATGCCATTGTACAGACTTATAAGTTAGATCCTACTTCTGGTGATGCTATTGTTGGGTACAATGTTACACTTGTGACATATATTTAAGTATTCAATATCAATTTTATGTTTAGTGCAAAGATCACATCATTAGTTATTTCAATTAGTTCGTTTGACCGCTTTATAAAATAAACATCAAAATCAAAGTAATAATATATATATATATATATATATATATATATATATATATATATATATATATCCAAAAAAAAGTTCATTTTCATGAGTAACTTTTTAAGTTATTGTCAAAATAAATCATTTATTTATTTTTAATTATAACCAATTAAAAAATTCACGTATTTTATGACAAGGTTTTTTTTTTAAATAAAAGATTTGTTTGCGTATAAGTAAATTAATAATCTCCTGATCTAAGCGGCTAACATCCTCTACTACATATCATGAACTTTAACAAATACATTACACTTGGATTCTCAAGGTGAACATATTGTGCGAGGTTTGACACATGTACTTCCGGGAGAATAAATATAATAAATTAATTTTCTATTTAACACACCGTACAAAATCAAAACATGGAAAGTGTTAACTGCAAAATTGGTTTAAAAAAACATAAGCAAGATGTTCCTTCTCTATTGAGGGGTAAGATTTCAAGTTGTCTTCTTATGTATTTCAAAATAAATAGACGCGACAGTGGTACCTTGCCCATTAAATTTAGGTGGACGCCTAAAAACTGAGCATTATTGTATTTCAAGTAGGGGAAAATTCAAAACTCAAGTATTTAAATACAAGGCATTTCAATTTTCAGGTTTTAAATTTCAAAATTCAAGTATTAATTATTTAATTCAAAATATTTTATTAACTAATTAAATAAATGTCACAATTATATAATTAATGGTCATATAATCAAATTAATTAGTCATAATTTATTTTATCGGTTACAATTTATTTATCGGCTTGCAACCACTGCTACACTAGATTGCGATAACGCGTCTTGTCGTTGCTTCAAGCGCAAAGTTGCTTGCCACCAAATCTTGCCATACTTAAGAAGCAACAACATCAACGATGTGGGCGATATGTGGACGGGCAACTGATGGGCAACACCAGGATGATGTTGAGCATCTATGTAGTATGATTTGTGTTGATTGTGGACGACTGCCCGATGGGCAACACCGTTTTAAGACGATTTTTAGGGGTGGTTTTGGGTAATCTCTTCCTCCTATGATATGCTTGGCCAGATTTTGAGATGGCTATTGGTTGTTGTTGGAGGTGATGATGGTGCTAGTGGTAATAATGTGGCAGTGGAAGTGACGGTTAGGCGATAGTGGCGATGGTTGTGAATTTGGATAAAGAGATTGAAAAAATTGAGGGGGAAGAGGAGAGGGGAATGATGTTAGGGTTTGGTTGTGTGGGTTGTATGGGAGCGGGGTAGATAAATTAATTTAATTATATATATATATATATATATATATTAATATTTAATTTCCTCTTTCAAGTATAGCAAAAATAATTATTGTTGTACCATAGTTAGCATCCCCAATAAGCTTTGGACCTCATTTTTTATGTTAAGCCTGAGATTTATTAGGAACTTTATTTTTGAATGAAATAGGCATTTCAAGCCTTTTTACATTTTTTGAACTAGAGATTTCTTAGTTATCTTGTCATCTAAAGTTACTGGACTTTTTCTTGGGGTCCATTTATCTAAGGTTAGTGGGCTTAATGATCAACCAAACCACTTATCAAGCCCCACATATTTTGGTAATTATATCCATATCACACTTTTTGTTTTCTACACTACATTTTAATTGCACTAAATATTCATTAACTTTTCTCGTTTTCTAACTTAGGTCACTAATTTTTTTCATTACATTCTTATCATCAACCTTCTACTCTTTCAAACATCGTGTTCTTTCACCTCATTGGCATCTCAAATCTCTAAAATTCTCGCTAGTTGATGGCAGCCTGCTGAAAGTGTGCATAATCATATGCAAGGATATGTGCTGATAAAGGCTGCTCATAAACAATTCTGGAGGGGGGACAGATTGCTCAGCTTATCTTCTGGGGTAGGAGCAGGAACCATCAGCTAATACCCTTTGGTGCAGAATTTGTTTTTCAGAACTTTTTCTAGTTGCTCGAATATCAATGAAAATAAACCTGTCAAAGAATGAAAAAAAATGGCGAAGAGAGCTTTTAGTTGGGAGCATAATCCGTATTTCAATGAAATGAAATTACGATTAGAAAACTAGGGAAAAGAATTACATATTCACCTACTGAGCATGCTTGGCAGTGAAAGTAAAACGAGTTTAAGAAACAATTTGAAAAATTTGTTTTACCAATCTGAAACAAAGAAACTAGAAAGGTACTGTGGTGCACTAATCATGGCTTATTCTACCATTTTTAACAACTGTTGTCAGTTGATTAAAAAGTGAAAAGCAGATCGAAGAAATCAAATAACCTGAGCTGGAGCTTTCTTTCTGGTGTAATATTGCCCTAACCAAAAGTGTTCCTGGAATTTGCTGAAAGACCTAAATATAAAATAGAGAGTTAGAACTATATCCAAGTTTACCAGAGATTACAATGATAAAAAAATTCTGGCGAAACGGAAATTACTGAAATGCGGAACCGCAGATCATCTGACTGACAATTGTTATCATTTGAAGTACTGGATATCTCCAACTCGTTTTTGCATTGAACAGCTTCATTCTTATTTTGTGTCTCGCTCTTCAGAATTGTGTTACAATGATTCTGTGAAGCAGTAATCTACAACATGAAAGTCGTTAACAGTAAGAATATGGAAGTCACCCAATCAGATAAATTACACCATAAAATCACTGAGCATACATCAATATTGAATGTGGAAGCATTTAGTTTACAGGATGCACCACTGCTGCAGAGAAAAGATTCCACTGACTGCAACACGTGAAATGCGCTATGCTGACGTTGAAGGCCCTAGATAAACAGTGTACTGAAATATGAGATATATGTACACGGAAACTATAGATAACATAAGCATGGGCAAAAAGCACAGAAAGTCCAAAGAATAAAATGCTACACACATACAATATGTACAATTTAAGTGTAGGCTACTAGCCGTCGACATGACAACTGGACAAAAATTGAACACAATAGTTTGGGGCTTTAGCTGTCTGTTGGTAGAGCTTAGATGTTTTTTCACCGGATGGGTGACATTTCTCATCGATGAATTGAGATCCATGAAACTCATATTAGCAACCTGCAATATCTGTTTCATGTTTTCTACACACTATTTGGGATTTTGTGAGCATGTGTAGCACCACTCTTGTATTTACTCGTTTTATCCTAAAAGTCTAAAGCCGATTCATGACAACCATGAGCATCCGTAGGCCATATGCATAACCCCCTAAAAGTCATTGGTCATTAAAACAGCATCAATGATCAGTTTGAAGGGGGTAAACTTCAAACGAAAAAAAAGGCTAATTATACCTAAAACCAGGAGAAGATATACTTGTGAGTACCATTTGAAAGCATTTATGTGACGAATATTTGGCACGGTAATCCTGTCTCAAGTCTAATTAAGCCCTTGTTTGAGCCCCATTCTTGTCCAAAAAAATGCATTTTTGAATAGTGTATTAATAGAAAATGTGTGGTTAAAAAATAAAGGAAAGTTTTGGATTTGCGTGTAATATTATTTTATTGAAAAATGTGTGGATGAAGTGGGGTCAAATCACTATTGAATAACGAAAAATGGGGCTCAAACAAGGGCTAAGGAAGGCACCATTTTCCTTATGGGCTGATGGCTGCCTTGCATCCAATGAAAAGTTGGACATAGTCCTAGTCTCATATTTCCCATGCTCAAAGTTACTTGTGTGAAATGCATCTAATCTATGACCATTTTATAGGAAAACTTCTACCTCGCTCGTTAGAAATCACGAAGTAATAAATACATTACCACCCCTCCTGTAAACCCCCTAAAAGTTGCCAATACCAGTACTGCATCCCGTAGTCAAAATTTCAACAAATTAACATGCCCCTTGGAGTTCGAAGGTTTGAACAGACATGCTACCGCAATATCAGCAGTTTATTTTCTAATATATACATGAAGTCCAGTACAGATGACAAGGAGAAAATAGCAGCACATATAAAAATTGAAGTAGCTGCAAATAATAAGGTGTTTGATTTGAACTAAGTTCATATTATAAATTGCTCAAATTCCTAAATGCCTTGGCATCTAAAGTTATCTAAATGGTATGAAGAA
The DNA here is from genome assembly GCA_019395295.1 of Osmanthus fragrans. Classification (NCBI taxonomy): domain Eukaryota; kingdom Viridiplantae; phylum Streptophyta; class Magnoliopsida; order Lamiales; family Oleaceae; genus Osmanthus; species Osmanthus fragrans. Next base: position 497,925 of record CM033356.1, on the reverse strand, counting down.
GGTGAAAAGTATTAGCAAACCTCTAGCATGAAAGACAAATTATTCTTCTCAGTCACGTGTGAAAATAAAATCTTCCTGGAGGGAGGCATAAAAGACCACGCAAGCCCCCATCTAGATGTCCGGCCTTGGACAAATTCTGTTGTCTTCAATACAGTGACTCCAACATTCCAAAGTTTTGATGTCAGGATATTGAGGTTTGATTTTCTTCCAACCATTGAACTATACCACCTAAAATAAAGGGGAACGTATGAACAAGCAGGCAGTTGAATGGCTGGTTTTTACAGAAAATTATGTATGGAAGAGCATAAAAAAGATACCGAAATGTATGTTTCAGTTGAGCACTCTCTTCAATTATGCGAGTAATAAAGGCCTCTTCACCTCCAGGACATACCATCTCCTCCGGAGTACCACCACAAGAAGTTTTTGGATTCAATCCTGCTTCCTCCATTGTAACGAAGAATGGCGGGTTGCACATACAAAAGTCAAAACTTTCCCCATCCTCAACGACACCTACAAGAACAGGTGGCCCATGATAACTGTTTTTGGCTGAATGGCTGCTTCTGAGTGAAAATGATAATGCGGGTCCCATGTCAACACTCATTGTATTGGTTGAATCTACGTAACTATTAATATTATCTTCCTGCTTGTTTTGCAATTCTTCCACATCAAAGATCTTGGTCTCAGTATCAACTCTTCTTATTTCAATCAATTCGGACATATGCGGGTTACTCTTGACATTTCTATTTGCCCACTCTATGGCTACATCACTAACATCTGCAAACAGTTGAAGCAGCATTAAAACGATATTATAAGGTGGAACAGATAACAGAACTTCTTTTTGAACAGATTAGATTAAAGAACATAAAGCCTGAATACTACCTGAGCCCACAAATGTCCAACCTAGAAGAGATGCACCAAGGAGAGGATATATGCAATTTGCACCGGTTCCAATATCAAAACCTTTGACAACACTGTTGCCCCGAGTGCATGGAATGAGATCCGAAGCCAAAAGATCTTCAATCCAATGAATGTAATTTGATCTGTTTGGGACTGTCGGGCAGAGCTGCCCATCGGGAATCCACCTATGATTTCAAATCATAATCTCTCATGTGCTAGAATTATATTTCAACAACACACCCCATATTTCATGTTTAAGATAAAAGGGTAACATAATTCGGGAAAAGTTCAAATTTTAGTTATTCATCTCTAAACAATTTAACTTCGTAAAAAGAAACTTATATCGTACTCTATTCCACTTAACTAAAAGTATAAACACTAACACGTGCACAAAAAAAAAAAAGGCAAAACCGAGCATACTATCCAATATCTAAGCAAGAACATTTAAATTAGCTCGCATAACTAAGCTAATTGCTACTAATTTAGTTGAAAAAATCAATAATCCAAAACCAAAATCCTTTCGTATTTGACACCTAAACAAAAATAAACAGCAAAAAAAAGAAAAGAAAAAAGAAGAAGAAATACTTCCATTATAGTATAATTGCATATATTATTACCAGTTGAGGCCATGATCGTGGAGGAGCAAGACTCGGGTTAGCTCGCGTGTAGCACTGAAGTCGGTCCAATCGATTCTGGGGTGGCCATCAAGGGAGTAGAAAACGTAGGGCTTGAAGCTCGGGTACAAAGAGGCCAAGAGTCCGAAATCGGGAGGGTTTTCCGAGTACTTGTTTCGAGGATGGATAACCCGCCTTTCTCCGCCTCTCTTCCTCTTCTTCTTACTCGGCATCACCGCCGATCTGTTTCGCCTCCGGCAGTATTAAAATCGTGTTATAGCACCCTTCTTCATTTGAGGAAATACATGAAAATGGCCATTTGACTCAGCCATATTTCCACGATAGCCCTTGACCATTTAAAGAAAAAAAAAAGATAAAAGTTAAAATAGAATTTTATATACCATTTGCCAAAATTACCCCCCATCTTCCACAAAAATAGTACAGGAGAGGAAAAAACTGAAAAAAGAAAAAAATATTACACAATCTTTACAATCGAAATTCGATCGAAGTTGCCATCCTCTCAGTCTACCCAACGCCGACCACCACAAAACTCGATCATTATCTTCAACAATGTTTTTTTGAAGATTAATTGATTGATTTTTCATTTCGCATGTTTTCACCGGAAATGGTGAGAAACAACTGTACTTAAACGGCCAGATTGGGCTGACTGTTCCGCCCAAATCGATTGTTATGGGCCGACTGCATATATATATATATATTTGATTTATTTTTTTCCTTTCCCAAAATTTTTATTTCCAAAATATCAATACACACTAAAGAAATCTCCTTAATGATAACAAAATCCATAGCACATGAAACACATACATTATTGATTTCAAACACATAAAACAAAACAGTTTAAGCATTTTCCTCTGTTCTTGACTCTGAAATCTCATTGTTTACACCATTTTTCTCCCCTAATTTAGACCCGTCTGTGATGATAATACCTTTATCCATCAGAAAACAATCTTAAAACACCCAAGTTTCACTGAAACACAAAAATAATAAATTAATAGAAAATAAAACCAAACACCAAAATACCTGTTAGGAAATGGAGCTCAATCAATCCCTTAAATCAATATGGAACCACCCACAAGTAAATGACAATTCAAGAAAATGAACAAAGAGACAATTTTGGGGAAGAATGATTCCAATCGAATGAAGAACAAATATATGATTACTTGTACAAGCCACAAGTTAATCAATCAAGAAAGAAAATTAGCTTTTATATCAACCAAGGAAGAACAAATCTCTTACCTTAGGAAAAATCTCTCAAAAAACTCTTTTTTCTCTCTAAAATTCGGACCAAGTGAAAGGGGGGAAACCAAGGGCTTAAATAGGCGTCGGGGCGCCGAGGCTTCAGTCGGTGGCGCTGCTGCGCCATGATGGAGGCGCCGCGGCGCCACCCTGTTCCCTGATTTTCCCACAATCTCCACCTCGTCCATCATTTGATAGGCCTCAAATTTTGGACGAATAATCATCACTCGGCTGCACCATACAAATCATGGTTGCCTACGTACCCAAACACATGGATCAAGCCTCCGTAGTTCACCTTCGTCTTCACATTCACTCCACCTCATTCCAACCCCGCCCCGAAGGGCCATGCCTTCATGGGCATATCAACACGAGCTAATATGAAGCAAGTCCAAGCAATGTTGGAACTTGCTACCCGTTACCACTTTGGTTAACATGTCTGTAGGGTTCTCATTTGTGTGTACCTTCAGAAGAGAAATATCACCTTCCTCTATGACATCCCGCACAAAATGATACCTGACATCAATATGCTTGGTACGAGCATGATGAACCTGATTCTTAGCCAAGTGAATCGCACTCTGGCTATCACACCACACACAATCCTACTCGATCCCCAAATCATCTAGAAGACCCCACAGCCACAATGCTTCCTTCACTCCCTCTGTCATAGCCATATACTCGACCTCTATAGTAGAAAGTGTCACTGTAGCCTGTAACATCGATCGCCAACTAACTGGAGCACCATGAATACAGAACACTTAACCAGTAGTGGACCGTCGTCTATCTAGATCACCTGCATAATCTGAGTCCACAAACCCACTAATATGACAAGTATCTCCACCAAAGCACAACCCCGTATCCGCGGTACCTTTCAAGTACCTCAGTATCCTCTTCACAGCTTCCCAATGTGTCTTCCCCAGATTCGCCATGAACCTACTGACCACACTGACTGCCTGTGAAATATCTGGACGTGTACACACCATGGCATACATCAAACTGCCAACTGCACTAGCGTAAGGTACACGATCCATGCGTACCTTCTCGTCTGCTGTAGTGGGAGATTGTTTACCAGAGAGCCTGAAATGTGGAGCCAATGGAGTTACCACTGACTTAGCACCTTGCAACCCGAACCTAGCAATAACCCGCTCAATGTAGCCTTTCTGACTCAAGAACATTCGCCGGTTTGACCTCTCTCTTCTAATCTCCATACCCAATATTTTCCTAGCAGCTCCCATATCCTTCATCTCAAACTCTTTACCAAGTTGAGATTTCAACCTATCTATCTTCACCATGTTTTCGAAGCGATAAGCATATCATCCACATACAAGAGAAGATAGATAAAATTACCTCCACGAAGTTTTCGAATATAAACACAACAGTTATACTCACTTCTGGAGAAACCCTGCTTTAGCATGAAGGAGTCAAATCGCTTGTATTACTGCCGAGGAGATTGCTTCAATCCATATAGTGATTTTCTCAAGCGACATACCTGGCGTTCCTTATTCTCAACCTTGTAGCCCTCAAGTTGATGCATATAGATTTCCTTATCCAAGTCCCCGTGCAAGAAGGCCGTTTTGACATCGAGTTGTTCTAGCTCAAAATCACCATGAGCAACAATACTCAATAGCACCCGAATGGAAGTGTGCTTGACCACCGGAGAGAAGATCTCACTGTAGTCAACTCCCTCTCTTTGTGCAAACCCCTTAGCTACTAACCATGTCTTGTACCTTGTACCACCGAGCTTGGAAGGATCCTCTTTCCTTTTGTACAACCACTTGCAACCAATAGCTTTCTTACCTATGGGCAATGGGACAATCTCCCATGTTTGGTTCTTATGAAGTGATTCCATCTCTTCTTCCATCGCGCCCAACCAACTCTCACTATTGCTATTAAGAATAGCTTCCTTGAAAGTAGCAGGCTCATTATCCTCCACCGAGAGTGCATACTCCACCAAATTTGTCTGCCCATAGTGCCTCAAAGGCTCATCTGACCCCAACTTCAAAACTTGCTTGTATGTTCGCCGTGGCCTAGAGGAAGCCAAGTTATCAACAAGTTGTTGTTGCTGTGCCTGTACATTCTCTTGCTGAATCGCCTCATGTTCAAGCTCATCATCTCTCTCATCTTGAGTGACTTCATGATGCTCCTCTTGAACCTGACTAGGACCCGATTTATCTGTAGGTTCTATGTCAATAGCTCGAGACTTTGAAGTCTCAACTTCATCACCACCGGGCACTTTAGCTTTCAACGAAGCTATCATGGAGTTCTCATCAAAAGTAACATCTCTGCTGATTATGAACTTAGAATTTTCTACACACCATAGGCGATAGCCTTTTACACCCGCTCCATAGCCCAAGAATATTGCCTTCTTGGCTCTCGCATCAAGTTTTCCCTCGTTGATGTGGTAGTAGGTTGTGCTTCCAAATATTCTGAGTTTATCATAATCTGCATGCTCTCCTATCAATACCCTGAAAGGTACATCTCCATCTAACTTAGAATGTGGGGACCGGTACACTAGGTAGCAAGCATTAGCAACAGACTCTGCCCACCATTCTTTGCCCAAACCAGCATAGGATCGCATACACATCGATTTCTCTCGAAATGTGCGATTCAATCTTTCTGCAACCTCATTTTGTTGCGGTGTATTCCTAACTGTCCAGTGTCTCGCAATGCCTTTCTTATCACAGAACTCCTTGAAAGCACCATCTGTATACTCTGTACCGTTATCAGATCGCAGTGTCTTCAACTTTTTTCATGTTCTATTTTCGACCATTGCCTTCCACTTCTTGAAAGTGTCGAATACCTCATTCTTATGCTTTAAAAAATAAATCCAAGCATATCTAGAATAATCATCGACAAATATAACAAAATACCTAGAACCGCCTTTGGAAGTGATAGAGGCCGGGCCCCAAACATCTGTATGCACATAGTCTAGTATCCCTCTACTTCTATGTTTGCTTGACTGGAACTGAACCCGATGTGCTTTCTCATACACACAATGCTCACAAAAGTCCATGCAAGGCTTCTTCAAATTCTTCAGCAAACCTTCCTTACTGAGCAGATATAGACCCTTTTCTGACATATGCCCAAGCCGTCTATGCCATAGCCGAGTGCACTCACATGGGTCTCCACCACTTCCACTAGTTCCAACTGCCACATCTTCTGTAACTGTAGTACCCTGAAGGACATAGAGATTGCCTTCACGAATACCCTTCATCACAATCAAAGAACCCCGAACAACCTTCTTTACTCCATTCCATGTCACAATCTTGCAACCACCAGAGTCTAAGGCACCAATAGAGATAAGGTTCTTCCGCAATTCAGGAACATGCCTAACATCCATCAAAGTTCTAACCACTCCATCAGGAACATGCCTAACATCTTGATCCTAACCGAACCAAGCCCCTCCATTTTACAAGAATGGTTATTACCCATCAATACGGTTCCACCATCAGTGCTTCTATAGGTAGTAAACCACTCCCTATTTGGACACATATGGTAGGAGCAACCAGAGTCAAGCATCCACTTACCGGAGGATTTTTCATCACAAGAGATGGTGTAGCATTCATCGCTTTCTCCTCCATCCGAGGCATAGTTAACCTCCTGTTTGACTTGCACCTTCCCGTTGTAGTTTTTGTTGTTCTTATTGTTCTTCTTCCAACCCACTCGTTTGTTGGTACAGTTTGCCTTGAAGTGCCCGAACTCGCCACATTTGAAACAAGCCTTTTCTAAAAGAGGTCTAGAACTGGATCTAGATTTTTCCCCTTTCCCCCTTGCTCATTCATTGCTCCTCCCTCTCACAAATAACCCTTGAGCTTGCTCCTTGTTACCAATGGTAGACATGTCACTAGTTACAATTTTTCGAAGATCATCCGCTAGAAGTGACGTTCTAGTATCCTCCATCACAAGTTTATCACCCACAAGCATCAATGTTTGCACTAGATTCTCATAGGACTTAGGCAATGAGAAAAGAAGTAGGAGTGCTTGATCCTCATCATCAACTTTAACATCAATGTCCTTCAAGTCCGATATGCACCTATCGAACTTGTTGACATACTCCCGGATTGGTGTACCTTCATCCATCTTGCATGTATACAATTTGGACTTCAAGTAGATCCTATTAGTTAGAGTCTTTGTCATGAAGTTTGTCTCTAACTTGGTCTACACTTCCACCGCCGTTACCTCACCATCTACCAAGAAAGCAACATCTCTTTCAAGGCATAGGATGATCGACGCCCGTGCTTCAAGATCAAGCTCCTTCCAATCCTCGTCCGACATATCCTTGTGCTTCTTCTCCTTTCCCCCCAAAACCTTGTGTAATTTTTAAGAAATGAGCACATTCTTCATTTGCATCCTCCAATAAGAAAAATCATTTTTTCCATTGAATTTTTCGATATCATACTTCCCAACCTTCACCGTTCCACTAGTAGACATGATTTATCCACTTGATTCTATAAAATTCGACAACAAAGTTCACTCAAGAATTTTCACAAACACCTCGTGTGTACAATTGACTCAAGCCTACCTTCCTCAAATCGAAGTTTGACCACCTTGATTTGATAAGTAGCTCTGATATCAAATTGTTAGGAAATGGAGCACAATCAATCCCTTAAATCAATATAGAACCACCCACAAGTAAATGACAATTCAAGAAAATGAACAAAGAGACAATTTTGGGGAAGAATGATTCCAATCGAATGAAGAACAAATGTATGATTACTTGTACAAGCCACAAGTTAATCAATCAAGAAAGAAAATTAGCTTTTATATCAACCAAGGAAGAACAAACCTCTTACCTTAGGAAAAATCTCTCAAAAAACTCTTTTCTCTCTAAAATTCGGACCAAGTGAAAGGGGGGGAACCAAGGGCTTAAATAGGCGTCGGGGCGCCGCGGCGCCATGATGGTGGCACCTGTTCCCTGATTTTCCCACAATACCTCAGTAACAGATATTAACAACACAACCAATGAGTTTTAACAATCATAACTCAACTATAAAAAAATACTCAAATACAAAAACAGATGATTTTAAACAAAACAAAGCGCATTATGCATATTGACTCCCTAATCCCTATAAATTTATAGAATGTCAAACGACTTCATCCAAGTGCTTAAACTGTTAGAGGGCACGCAAAATTTATTTATTCACTGATATACACGACGTGATATTGCAGTTTTGTGCAAACTCACCAACAAGCTTCGATAAATAACCGAACAGAACTCAAAAGCGTAATTCTAAAAGAGTAATGCTATGCATCCCCACTGGGGTTACAACCTCAGTTTATGTGGTACTAGATGATAAATTGAATGGAAAGTGAAAATAAATAACTTATTTAATTTCACCTATCATTTAATGACACATTAGCATCATCTAGACTGGAGTTGTAACCCCAGTGGGACTAAATAGCATTACTCTTTCTAAAATATCAATACACATTAAAGAAATCTCCTCAATGAAAACAAAACCCATAGCGCACGAAACACATACATTATTGATTTCGAACGCATAAAACAAAAAAGTAATAATTTCGCATACTAATCATTTCTGTAACACTTAACCTGTACAAATAGATGCATACGAGCATAAAAATAAAATCTGCAGCGTATATAAATTAGGGTTTTGCATTAATTATTTAAGAGCCGGCGAAAAAAAAAACATAGATTCCAAGTGAAAAAAAAAATTACCAGGCTATGCGCTTAATATTGAGAGATATACAGACGTTTAGGGTTTTAGGGGATCGAGAGCGGTCCGTTGTATTGCAGTAGAAAGGGGGTCGTCTTTGTAAACGGCTAAACCTGAACTATAAAATTGGTGAAATTGAGGATAAGAGTTAAACGGTGGAGAGGAGTTTGAAGTTTTAGGATCTAGCGGTTAGGAATTACGTATAGGTTATTATTGAAAAAAAAATTACCTAATACTCTAATAGTGGAGAAAATGATTAGGTGGTTCATGGAACACGTGGATCCAACAAGATTGGTATGTATTGTGATTAACTTGGAGGATACGTAGCATTTCACATCAGATATCCATAATGTGAGTGAGATGGAATTCATACTATAATATCGTGAATTCCTCCTCACTCACACCCTATGTACTTGGATTAATCTGCACCCTTGATGCTCCAAGATATGGCAAATGTGAAATAGCAAATTACTGTAAAGTGCAATTAATTTATTTTAAAGAAGAACAATTGTAATGATCAATAATGAGAGAGAGAGAGAGCCAGCTTGTTCAAGTTGTTGAATTAAATTGTACAACATTATTAAACTGATGAAATATCAACTTAGAGAAATGTGACAAAATGATCTGTAATTTAGAAAACACGAATTTCAATGCCGTGGAAACTTTAGTTTCGAATGGATTGCACTTAACCTTCAATTAATTTTGCTAGCTTTTAATGATCCTTAATTATTTAGTGAGTGTCACCTTTTCCATATCTCGTATGGTCCAATTAATAGTCCATTTGACAAGATATTTAGAGTTAAAAATTACTTTTGAGATTAAGGTGTTGTTTTTGAATTTGTTTGAATTGTTTTCTTGAAGTACTTTTTTTGATTAGCAGAGTTTTTAGAGAAACTTGGACAAATGTATCATACTTAATCTCCATTTGATATAGATTAAAATAAGATTTTTAGTAAATTTTGATAAAAGTTAATAAAATATATGATTGAAATGTTGTTAATCCCGCAAAATATGTGATTAAAATTAATTATTGACTTTAACTTGAGGTTAAAATCATATTTTAATTTATACTAAACATGGATTAGAAAGTTTTTCTATAAAAAAAAAAATAGAGGCAAAAGTACAAGTCCAAACCCTAGTTTTCATTGTTTAGACAATGAGTATAGAGATAATCAACACAGGGTATCAAAAGGCTTTGAAAACCTCTCCTCAAAATGAATACCACGTATTTTTTTTAGTTCAAGCAATGATTTATACAACCAAATACAAAAGTTAAGTTGTCTGCCATGTTCATGGTTTTATGGTGGGTCTAGTTAGTTTGAGAGAATTCAATTCTCCAACACATGTGTTTATCATAATGTCTTATATGGGGACATTCATACTTTGATGATATTGAATGTTGCTTTGTCAGGAGTCGCTAATACGCCATTGTTCAGGTATGTCAAGAATCGTGTGAATGTTGTGAAGATGATTCGTCACTTTTAGATAGTAAAAAATTGTGATCTGCATTTCATTCAATTAAGTTGATAACGAAATCTTGAATAATGTGTACTCATAAGTTAGAAGAGTTTTTGACTAACATTGACTTAATAGTGAAATAAAAGATATGATCGATAATCAAGATTGACACTCTTCCATATCTCGTAATTGATCGGATCATATTGACATAGAGATTATAGTTTCACGGTAAAAGAACAAATTTATTTTTGTTACCACTGTGATATTTTTTCGTCACATGTATTACTTTGACACAGTACTAGATGTCAATTTAGAACGACGGATGTGAATTGGTGATAAATAAAAAATTGATATTTTAATTTATCAATTTTAACTAAATCAAAATAATAACTTACATTGTTAGGCATTGTGATCGGCAACCTAATGAGCCACAGAAAAAATGAAAACTAGAAGAGTGAGATTTACTAATTAATTAATTGACAAGTGTTAGACAATTAGTTAGTTAAGTTGTTTGTTAATAGATCCGAATTAATTAATAAATTCATTTACCAAATTTAATTAATTGGATTAATTAAATATTGAACTTGATTAAGTTTAAGAAACGGGTCAAGCCAACTTGAACTACTATTAATAGGTTACTAGGGTTTAACAAATAAACACAATACAATTATATTCTTGCTAGTACAAGAAAAGAAAAATCTTAATTCTCTCAATCTTTTTCCCTATGTAGAATTTCATTGAAAACTGGACAATTGGATAGCTGTAGATTGTAGATCAGAACTATTCTTCAAGGATTTCATCAAAAGTGTAATTTTTTATCACAGTTTCTATCTAAATATAAAGCAAATTTTTTGTGGGAATTGAAATCTATTTTATTTTTCGATGTGCATGATTAAATAAATTGTCAACAATCATTATGTACATATTATACAACAGTAGTTGAAATTGGCCTTTGATAGTTTGTGTGTTAGATGCCCGTCTACTTTTTCCTCCTTTCATAAGTTTAGTACTTCCTAGAAGATAGGTTAATATACGTGTGAAACTTTTAATTGTTATAAATCTTGAAAAGGATAGGCAGTTTATTGACAAGCATAAACTGCACTGTCTCACCCAATCCCAATTGTTAAAAATTAAGTTAATTATTCATACTTGCTTCAAAATAAGTTGATTAATCTATTTCAACTTCCATGTTTTTATCTTCATTTTTATAATAACATATGATGCACCTATATATACAGCATACCAATCTAATAGTTTCACATTCAATTTTCATATACCCATTGGAAGTTACGAAATTAGGAGGGAGCGATGAAAAAGCTTAGTATTTTAACGTTTATGTTTTGCACATTGGTTGTAGGGATGGCTATGCCTTGGAAGGCCCATGCCAATCCACAAGAACAAGCCAGGTTTCAAAATCTCTTCCTAGGAAAGGAGAAGACAACCAGCCTTCAAATTTTCGTACAAGATGCACTAGGCGGCGCAAAAGCAACTGTCTATGAAGTGGCACGTAGCATCATTACATCTACTTCGCCAACGACCTTTGGCCAAGTTAGAGTGTTTGATGATCTAGTAACAGCCGAGCCTGATCGCAATTCGAAGAGAGTGGGCCGAGCTCAGGGGCTTATTACATTATCTGACTTACAAGAAAGAGCCCTCACAATGAACCTCAACTTTGTATTTACATCAGGAGAGTACAAAGGAAGTACCCTGTGCGTGCTGGGGAGGAATCCAATAGATAACCAATATAGAGAGTTGGCCATTGTTGGAGGCACCGGAGGTTTTCGAATGGCTCGTGGATATGCTATTACCAGGAATTACTCGTTTGATGATAACACTAATTACGGTGTTTTGGAGTACAATATTTATGTTGCTTATGTTGATGCATCAAGTGTGAATCTGTGAACATGTAATCCTTAAAGTAGATGTTCTTATTATGAATAAATAAAATTATTTTACCCTTGCATTCCTAATATTATTGGACTTGTCAAGGTAGAAGCTAACTTTGTCGTCAGAAGTATTCACACAAAAAAATAGTGTTTGTTTAAAGAATAAATCCTTGGTCGTCAATAATGGTGATGGAATGCATAAATTTCGACGAAGTTACATAGCTTAAAAATAAGAAATACTATGCAAAATTGTAATAGCGATTGTCAAAACATGGAATAGAATTCTATAGTGCTATCATTATATATATATTCAACATTCCTAGACCCTTTTAAATATGATAAATATTAATGGGAAGTTGGTTATTCAATACTTTTATGGTTCAGAACCATACTATAGAATAAAATTGATCTCTTGCCCTCGGTGAATAAGATAAAAAAAATTCACTGCTAACATAACAAGAGAATCCTAATTTTTACCACATGAGATTAAAACTATACTATAGAATATATAAGTTGGATCATGTCATAGGAATCAATTTAAAATTGAGTTGATATCTTGAGCAAGCGACTAACATCCTCTACTTCATATCATGAACTTTGACAAATACAACATTGCAGAGGGATTCTCGAGGTGAACATGTTGCTCGAGGTTTGACACGTGTACTTCTTGGGAGAACATGACTTTTTTTTTTGAATAATGCTATTTCACCCAAGTTGGGTTACAAAAAGGAGATTGCCCAAGTGATGTGGCGACCCCCCATTGGAAGAGGTGGCTGGTGGGCCAGCCGAGGCCAACCACCTCTGCCAATGGAGAGGTGCCACATCACTTGGGTACTTCTCCTTTTGTAACCCAATTTGGGTAGTGTAGCATGATTCTTTTTTTTTTTAGCTAGTAGATATATAACAAGTCTTTAAAATGTTAGAAATATGATAAATTTTTCTTCTATTCAACACCCTTCAAAATCAACTATATGTAGAGAAGGGTTAGCAATGAAATTGGTTTAAAAAAACATAAGCAGGATGTTCCTTCTCTATTGCATGGGTAAGATTTCAAGTCGTCGTTTTATGTATTTCATAATAGATAGACACCATAGTAAAACCTTGCCCGTTGAGTTTAGGTGGACGCCTAAAAACTCAGTATTATTGTATTTCAATTATAGCAAAAGTAGTAATTGTTGCAACTTGTTTAGTTTCCCCAATAGGCTTTGGGCCTCATTTTTATGATAAACCTATGATTTATTGGGCCGCTTATTATTCGTGTTGGTCCGAATAGCCTTATTGGGCCAATGAAGCTAGTGATTAAAGCATGGATAATTTTCATAAGTAAGAATATAACTTTAGCCTATTTCAATAATAAGAAAATAAGTTTCAATTTTCAAAAATCAGATTTTTATTCATTTTTATTTATAATTTAATTAATTAAATATATTAAGGTCACATATATATATAATTTGGTCACAGATTCACAATTTAGCTAGTCACATATTATTTTCGGTCACAAATCAAAATTTTGAATGTCAAAAATTATTTTACGTCACAATTTAAAAAATTTATATGTCACAATTTATTCATCGGTCACAAATTCACAATTTAATTAGTCACATATTATTTTTCGGTCACAAATAAAAAATTTAAATGTCACAAATTTTTTTACGGTCACAATTCAAAAATTTTAAAAATCACAATTTTTTCCTTGGTCACAAATGAAAAATTTATAAGTCACAATTTCTTTATCGGTCACAGATCACGAACATTATAAGTCACAACTTATTACACATTCACAAATCATCAAAATATCGGTCACAGATTAGGTCACACGTTATTTTTTCGTCACAGTTCATTCTTTTTCGTTGGTAACATATTATTTATTGGTTACAAATCAATCAATTTCATGGTCACAGTCAGTCAAAAATTTGTGACCACCAAAAATGCCTGTGACCACCACCTCATCACCTCCTAAATCATTGCCACAACAACCGTCGCCGCACGACACTGCCATGACATCTCGCTACAGCCACAATTGCACTCATACCCACAATCACCACCACCACTACCACCACAACATCAACAACACACAACAATATCCAACACACCACTGCCGCCACGTCCACCACCACCACCACCACCACCACCACCAGATGTCACCACCTTCAACAAGACACCACTGCCGTCACCTCCAACAAGACACTACTACTGCCATTCCACCCCCCACCAGATGTCGCCACCTCCAACACATAACTATCGACAAAGTCCAACGCTGTCATCGCCACCACCACACAACCGCATACACACCACCACCGTCACAGCCATTGAACCCACTGCAACAAAGTCGCACACACAGTCGCTCACCACCGTCGCGCCACCACAGTCGCACACCACCCATCGCACCATCTCCAACATCGAATACACAAATCTGCTACCAGAAAGCTGCCAGACCCACCCACAGTCGCGCCACCACCGTCGCGCCATCTCCAACTCCAAATCCACAAATCCGCCACCAGATCCACCCAGAAAGCCACGACTAGACCCATCTACAAAGCTACCAGCAGACCACAAATAGCAAACTTGCCACAAATTGCGTCGATCCAGAGAGAGACAGGTCGACGGGAGAAGATAGAGAAACGGGGGCGCGGGGAGAGAGAGGGAGAGATAAAATGGGGGGAAGGAATATTAAGGTTAGGGTTGGGTTTGGTTAAATATTGTGTTGAATTAATTAATTTTTAATATTTATTTTAATAAAAATATTAAATAAAATTTCTGATTTTTGAAAGATTAAATTTCCCACCTTATTTTAGAACTCTCAATACTTAAAGTAGGGAATGGTGTAATTTCCACTTAAAGCAGGTATTTGAAGCCTTTTACATTGTTGGGCCTGAAGATTACTTAGTTACAAATTAAAGTCCTTCACTACAATTAAAAAAGAGAAAATTATAGTCAGTGAGGTATTTGAAAATTCAATTTCAAAAATAGGATGAAATGTTTAGTTATACAAAAATCAAGTATTAATTATAATATTATAAAATTTAATTAATCATATATTTATTAAAAACCCTAATTCAAAATCATTTTTTTCTCTCTCTATTCACCGCTCTCTCCAATGTCACCGCCCCACACTCTCTATATCGGCGACGTCATTAACGGCAGTGGCGACAGGCAGCGATGGAGATTTGCGATGGAGATGGGGATCTGCTATGTGTGTGGAAGTCTGTGGCTGTCGCACACCGCGATGCAGATTTGAGGTTTTTCTCTTTCTGGTTCCTATCTGAGGGCGATGGTGGTGGGTGTGTGTGCTATGGGATGTGATGGTGTTGGCGGCATGGTGGTGTGCAGTGGTATTCAGACGATGGTGGTGAGTTGTGCGCTATCGTTCGTCTTTGTTGCTTCTCTGTGTGTATTATGTGGGTGTGGTTGAGGGTGGTTGATTGGAGATGGGAAGGAGGTTTTGGATTTTTCTCTTTCTGGTTCTGATCTGAGGGCAGTGGTGGTGGGTGTGTGTGCTGTAGGATGCGATGGTGTTGGCGGCGTGGTGGTGTGCAGTGCTATTTAGACGGTGGTGGTGAGCTGTGCGCTGCCGTTCGTCTTTGTTGGTGGCGGTGGTGGTGGCTCTGCCCGTGGGTGTGTTTGACAGTAGTGGTAGGTTATTTTGTAGGGTTGTTGAGTGGTAGTGTTGACGACGGTTGTGGTGGTGGTGTTGTGCCAATTACTATAGTGACGGTTACTTTGGTGGTAATGCTTGTTGGTGGTTGTGGTACAGGTGGCGGTTGCGGGACGGTGATTTGTGACCAAGTATTGGTGGTGGATCTTGATTGGGATTGGTTTGTGACCATAAAATTCGATAAATTATGATTAAAAAATTAGTCAGTGACCTATTAAATTCCGATTTGTAACTTTGGAGAGAAATTGTGACCTATTAAAATTCAGATTCGTAACCTCGAAATTAATTGTGACCTAAGAAATTAATCTGTGACCTATTAAATTTTGATTTGTGACTTCGAAAATAAATTGTAACCTATTAAAATTTCAATCCGTGACCTCGGAAATAATTTGTGACTGATAAAATTTTTTATTTGTGACATCGAAATCATTTGTAATTAATTAATTTGATAATATATGACCAATAAATGTATTTGTGACCAAATTGTACAAATTTGTGACTTTTATATATTTAATTAATTAATTAATTAATTAAATCATAAATAAAATTTAATAGAAACCTGATTTTTGAAATTTTGAAACTTATTACCTTATTATTGAAATGATCATACTAAAAACTTTAGTTATGAATTGTTCCCATTAAAAAATGATCAAATATAATTACTCTTTTCACAATTACATGGCATTTCATGGCTATGAGTTGGGCCTATGCCAATGCACAAGAACATGTCAGGTTCCAAAATTTCTACATAGGAAATGAGAAGACAACCAGCCTTCAAATTTTCATACAGGACGAAGTGGGTGGTATCTATGAAATGGCACGAAGGAACATTACATCTACTTCGCGCACATCCTTCGGCCATGTCAGAGTCTTGGATAACTAGTAACTGTCGGGCCCGATCGCAACTCTGAGAGAGTGGGCCGAGCTCAAGGACTTATTGCATTTGCTGACTTGCAAGAATCAGCCCTAACAATGAACCTAAATTTTGTATTTACATCAGGACAGTACAATGAAAGTACCCTATGCATGCTGGGGAGGAATCCATTAGGGAACCAACGCAGAGAGTTGGCCATTGTTGGAGGCACCGGAGGTTTTCGAATGGCCCTTGGATATACCATTACCAGCACTTACTCGTATGATGTTGAAACTTAATGGTGTTCTGGAGTACAATGTTTATGTAAGATGCATCCAGCGCAGATTGGTGAACATGTAATCCTTAAATTGAATGTGCTTCTTTACAAGTATTTTACTATGAATAAAAGTATTTATTGCTAAGTCGAAATGACTTTACCCTTGCATTCACAATGTTCTTGGACTTGTAAAGAAAGGAGCTAACTTTATAGTTGGGATTATTTGCACAAAAAATGTGTTTGTTCAAAGAAGAAATCTTTGGTAGTCAATAATGGAGATAGACTGTATAAACTTCGAACATGTTACATATATACTTAAAAATTAAGAAAGACTATAAGGATGTCAATTTAACCTGTCCCTCCCCGACCCGACTAGACGGGGCCTCGCCCCTAATGGGACTTAAAAAAATCCACGTCCGACGGGTTGGCCAGGCGGGGCGACCCGTCCCATGAAAAAAATAATTAAAAATAAAATTTTAATAAATGGTTAGTTTTAAAATATTGTTGAATGTATTTATAATTTTTTAACATGTTTCTAATCCAACAATTATATTATACAATTGTTAATTTAAAATTTTACATAACTAACAATTGTTTATATAATTTATAAATTCGATCATTCAATCTTTTTATTATAATTAAATTATATAATCTGAAATTATGAATCATGATAGTTAAATAAAGATTTTTTGCTTATGAAAAATTTATACCAATTAATCAAAACAAGTTAATATCTTGATCGAAAATATTAGAATTTTTTTAAAAATATATGAAATGACTTTTAGATTTTGGGTTAAGGGTTGAACTTTAAATAATAATATAACTCGAAATTTTGAAAATTAAAAATTAAAAAATTAAATGAGGCAACAAATGGGGCAAATTCTTACCCTGTCTCTGCCCCGATCTGCCACGCCCCATTTAAGGCGGGGCGGGACACGGGGTGGAGGTGCCCCGCCCCATTGCCATCCCTAAAAGACTGCGTACAAAATTGTAGCAATTGTCAAAACATGGAAATAGTTCAGTGCTATATATATTCGACATTTCTAGACCCTTCTTTAAATATAATAAATATTAATTGAAAATTGGTTCCTCGACATTGTATGGATGAGACCTATACTGACACGATTCGTCTCGAATCATCCTAATGGATCCGACACGTGTCGTGCGCCAATGGTAGGTACCAGATAAGTGTCGAACCTACTACCAAGGCAATTTTGACATGCATTGGATGTGACATGTTTTTAAAAATTTTGATAGAACTTCCTTTGAAAAATGGACTAAAACCATCTGAATAAAAATCAAATTTTCTCAAACTTGTACCTATGATTTAACATAGGGTAAAACATCCCCTTAAAACACAAATTATTCAAAAATCATAAACAAAATATATTTACACTTCTATACAAATCAGAAGATTTGAAATGCACACTATAAACAAAAGATGTAGTGGGCCATGATAAAAATACACAAAATAACTTTTCTGAGAAAATGCATGAACCCCAAAGAAACATGTACTTTATAAGTTGACAAAATGATTCATACACCTAACAACAATGTGTGGCTCAACTGGGTAGATCAACAGGCTCCAAAGCTACTCAACTCAACTCAACTATTATCTGTTAAGAAAAATGAGTGAAAAAATGTGTTTGTAATTTGATGAGTGAATAATTTTGCAAATAAATATTTTTTTTCCATTTATACAAACTTTCTAAAAACTCTTATAAATCTGAAATCTGGTAATGCTTTTAAGATTAAAGCATAATAGAACCATAAAATTCCTTCACAGTACTAAAAACTGAAATATTTAATTTGTAAACCGGATAAAATAAATTCTGTAATCTGATAAGCTGTATAATATTGAAAACGCATTCCAAAAGGTACCCTGAATAACCCTACTCATGTCTCGATTAATCCTGATGTACATGGTAAGATTATTCAATTTTGTAACTTTGTAATTCTTAAATTTTGTCATACGCGCGCAGAGCTATAATCTGTCATACACTATGAAAGCACATTCACAATAGTGCAGAGTGGATAAATCACTATAACTGTCATACACTGTGGAAACACATTCACACCAGTGCAGAGCGGGTAAATTATCATAACTGTCATACACTGTGGAAACACATTCACACCAGTGCAGAGCGGATAAATCACCTGGGTACTTTTTGGTGGTTTCAAAGATAACTTTAGCTATGTTTGAACATGTAATATGAATATAACATAATAAAGAAATGATTTAGCTGAACTGAATTTAACTTTAAAAATAACTAACTATAAAATCTGTTCTAACTTGAAAATCATGCTATTAAACCAATAATATGAAATAATTAACTTTCTAGCATAATATAAATTTAGTAAATACTCAATTCTGAAAAATAAGTATTTCACTCATAGATATAAATTGTACTAACAGGACTAGTATGTTGTTCTCACGTCCAAATCTCCTCCTGAAATGATCACACACAAGCCACTTCAATTCCATCCATATTAAGCTACATGAGATTCCTCAATAATAACTCATACTTAGCATCAAAATGAAATATATATCTCTCAATAAGCAATAAGCTGAGACTTAATATTTCTATATCATTCGGCTAACTTAAACATACGTTCATTTAATTTTCGAATCACTCTACTTCCCTAACTCGTTAATACCAACATTTTTAGGCTACCCGGCAAGATTCAACAAGATTCTCATGTCAATAATCATCAACATTCCTCATTTCAAATTTCTTTTAACTAAATACATAAATCTTATTAAAAACTTCTTTCTTATAATCTCAATATTCATCCAAACTAAAAACTCAAGCACAAGATAAGTTATTTTCAACCAATCTAACTTAATATCATGTGACAATCACAAGAAAAATAATAAGCACGCCAATTTTTCGGATTAAGCCACATACATCAAAATCCTAATATCCAAATATCATTTCTTCCAATCCAATAGAATAAATGGCTCAAAAATGCCCAAATAAATAACTTCCTTATCATAATTTTTAATTATAAGTTATAAATTAAAAACCCTAAACTTTTAGCACAAAACTCAACCAAAATGTATTTTCGAATTTACCTCAAAATTGAAAAAATTGACAACCCAAATTCCAATCTCATTGGTGGCCTAATTCCATTTTTTTCTCCTTTCTTCTTCTTCCCTTTCCTCTTTTTCTTCTATTTTCTCGATTTCTTTCTTCTCTACCGATTTCTGCTTTTCTTCTTTGCGTATACATGTATAATTCAAACAATCATGCTACTTATACAATATTGGTTGACAACAATAATTGACAATCACTCACATGGAAGGGGGCCCACGATGAGCAAAATTCTAATTCAAATGGGTAACAAATGAAAATGGATTAATATGTTGCCAAGTGTAATCCACTAAACCATATTTGCATTTTAAGTCCTCCAACCTTCAATTGAAACCATATCAAATCCTTATATCTTAATACTTGAAAAGTGAACTCCCAACTTAAAATTGTATCCATTTTAGATCCTCATATTTTGTCAATTGCAAAATAAACCCCAATAAAATAATTTATTCCATCTTAAACCTTCAAATATTTTTAATTATAAAATAAGTCTCAATCACATGATTTACTTTAATTAAGTCCCTATTTGACTAAGACTTTGACAATTCAACTCTTGACTTTTGACTAAAAAAAATGATTGTTACATGCATGTACTATAGAGTATATAAGTTTGATCATATCACAGGAGTTGATTTAAAAATAGAGATGCCAGTATCTTTATTTTACTAAACAAATAAACCCCAAATTCCAAAACATTGGAGAACAATCACACTCGTATTATTGTCCTTTGCAAGTAGCCAAGTATAATAATCTAAAGGGAAATGACATTCTTATGTACGTGTCACCTTAATTTAAATATGGTAGTCAGTGTAAACTTTACAATATGAGTGGTCGCATGCACTGATTAGGTGAGTTTGAATTAATTTATTGCCAATTTGTTTTTCCCGTAGGATAACAACTCCACCACGCAGGCTCTAGGCGAAGATAGGTCCGTCAATGTACATAATTAACAATGTCTCACCCAATCCCACTTGCTCGAAAATAAGTTAATTAATCCATTTCAACTTAACACTTTTTTGTCCTCAGATTCTTTTTCACACTGATATATGCACCTCTATATAAAGCACCAACCATTCTAATAGTTCTATGCACATTCACTTAACCATTGCCATATATCATTAGAAATAACAGAGTTGTGAGAGTGGAATGGGAAATCTTGGTATTATAATGTCTAAGTTCTTGTCATTTTTTACGGGCTGCATGGCTATGCCGCCACGGGCCAATGAAACTGATCAAGAATCGGCACGGTTCGAAAACCTCTACCTAGCAAAGGAAAAGACAACCACTCTTCATATTTACGTACAGGACGAGCTCGGCGGTGAGAACCCAACTGTCTTGGAGGTGGCGCGAAGCAACATTACATCTACTTCAACAACATCTTTTGGCCAAGTCAGAGTCTTGGATGACCTAGTAACGGCAGGGCCCGATCCCTACTCGGAGAAAGTGGGCCGGGCTCAGGGGCTTATTACATTTTCTGACTTGCAAGAATCAGCCTTGACAATGAACCTCAATTTTGTGTTTACATCAGGACCGTATAATGGAAGTACACTGTGCATGCTGGGAAGGAATCCAATGGGAAAGAAATATAGAGAGTTGGCCATTGTTGGAGGCACGGGGGTTTTTCGAATGGCCCGTGGATATGCTATTACCAACGTTTACTCGTACGATGTTAACACAAGTCATGGTGTTTTGGAGTACAATATTTATGTTGCTTATGTGGAGGGATTGAATGCAGATCAGGGAGCATGTAACCATTAGATTCCTCATACATGCAACAGTTCCTTTTATGGCAAATGAATTTTAATTTTTTTTTTTCATTGTTTGTAAGTGAAGATGGTATTGGAGAAATTCTGTCACTCTATAAATCTATGAATTTATGTGTCTTTTGATGTAAAACGGGTGAGGCAGGCACGTAGTTTTTACAATTAAACTTCTAAGAAGTTCGCATGGTCGATATATTAGACTTTTATGAAGATTTTAATAATAATTAATAATAGTCAAAACAAGACCAAGTGCTATCATTTCCATTTTCTAGACCTTTGTTGATGTCACACATAATTCTTTAATAATAAAATATAAGGGTGTGTTTGATTACATTTATTTTTCATGGAAAATATCAATTTTTCACCCAAATTCCTACTTTGAATATTTAATTGCTATTTTTTTCCATTGAAAATATTTTTCAACTTTTGAAAATATGCCTAATTTTCTTGTTTTTAAGAAAAATATTTTCTTTGGGGCAAGTAGTTTTTATTTTTCTTAAAACAAGGAAAATATTTTCTTTTCTAGATGATACATATTTTTCATGTCAATTAAACACAATCTAAAAATAATAGAAATCTTTTCCCACTTTTTGCACAGAACCTACCTATGTAGTATGAAAGAGGAGTATGATTGTCCCTCATAGAGCGATCGAGTTGGTGGATTAGATGGGAGCGGAGGCTTTTGGTCACGAGTTCAATTCTCCATACCAATACTTTCTCCGTCGAGTTTATCGCACCAAACTTGCCTAATGTGTGGTTAACTTGGTTAGCGTGATTTGCAGGTTATTGCGTCAGTTCGGGGATTTTATCAAGTACGCACCCGAAGGATATTGACTGTGGATTCCCCGTAAAAAAACAAATGTATGATTTAATTAAAAATTTCACTGAAAATAACGTTGGAGTATTCAAAATATATATGATAATAAATAATTTTTTTTATAATAATAACAACTAACTTAAAAGAAAAAATAATTATTATTATTCTTTACTGCAATAATCTGTCGAAGAAACTTGGAAAAGTCCAATTCGTAAAGGCTAAATCAAAGTTATAAGATGGTAGCTGTCTTTTTTTGAAACAATGAAATTCTATTAATTAAAAATTAAATTACGGGATATATCCTCTTACTCATAAATTTGACACATTTATTTGACAAATGATCGTGACCTTTAATTTAAGTCAATTCAACATTCAATATGTATTTTACTAAGATCATAGAAGAGTTGATTATAACCACTTGAGATTCATAAGATATTGAGCGTTGAATTGACTTAAATTAAAAGTCACGATCATTTGTCAAATAAGTGTGTCAAATTTATGAGTAGGAGAATCCGTTCCGATTAAATTAATAGATGCCAAAGTATACCATTTCTGTCAAATCAATAAAAGTTGCAACTAAACCACGGCATTGGACTTGGACAAAACCACGTACCACGAAAAATTACAATACACCAACGTTAGGAAAATAATTCACCTAATTCCATCGTTAATTTCACTGGTGATGTTCATTTCTAGGATGCCGCCGCCTCCCAAACCCCACCTGCCCCAATACTGTTAATATCAGTAAAACAAAGACATGAGAATAAACTCCACTGTGGAAAATGAAATGAACAATTAATCTCAGTCGACTGGTCAATTGTTTAGACAAATTTCTGAGGTTTTTTTTTTCCTTGTAGTACAAGTCAAAGTTTTAAAATTTTCTAAATGACAATTTGCCTATAAAACCCTGCACTTGTCCCCCTCAGGATTTCATCATTGAAATATACACACACACTTCAAAGAAAAGAAAAGGGAAATGGGAAAATTTGGTGTAATTTTGATGATTTTGTCATTGATCATAGCCATGTCAAGTGTCGATGCCAAATCCAAACAAGAAAAAGCATGCCGATGTAAGAAAAAGGTAGCGAAGCTGCATTTTTATTTACAGGACGAATTGTCCGGTCCCAATAAAACTGTGCATGAAGTGTCCCGATCAAACATTACTTCGATTTCTCCAACATCTTTCGGTCAGGTTCGGGTTTTAGATGATTTAATGACGGCCAATCCTGATCGGAATTCTACAGAATTGGGTAGAGCTCAAGGACTCATTACTTTTGCTGACTTGAAAGAATCGGCCTTGGCGATGAACATAAATTTTGTATTCACATCGGGGAAGTACAATGGTAGTACACTTTGCATTTTGGGGAGAAACCCGATATTGAGCAGGGATCGTGAGCTGCCGATTGTCGGTGGCACAGGCGTTTTCCGAATGGCGCAGGGATATTCCATTTCGAATACTTATTCGTACGATCCTATTGCGGATTACGGTATTTTGGAATATACAATTTATGTCACTTATGTTAAGGAATCTGATGATGGAGATGGAGTGAATTGAGAGTGTGATAAACTAGCTAGTGTATAAGTATAACCATGAATATTGAATTCATTTTCGAGTAATAATGGACTTCTATGAGTGAGATTTCTCCCATTTGCATGTATATTTCTGATGTAAGCCTTGTCCTGCTGCTGGCCGTGTTAGGCCTGTTGTTTATTGGGCTAACACTGGACTTCTCTTGGGCTCAAGTTAGCTAAGTTTGGTGGGCTTGTTGATCAGCCCAGACCTTTTATCAACCCCTGTGTATTGTACAATAAATAATTATATTCACACTACATTTATTTTAGAGAAATAAAAAGCATTTGCATAGGAGGCACAAAGGCCCCCTCACTGTAGAGGGGGCCCACATGTTTCAAAAATATTTGGCCCCCCTCTACAGTGAGGGCCCCTTGTACAAATGATGTTGTACGGACAGCATCTCTCTTTATTTTATATTAGTTTTCATAACAATTTGTACATAAACATTCACACTTCAAGAAGAACTCAAAATCGATTAAAGACTTTAATAAGTTAATTTTTTAGATGGTATGCATAGTACCAAGAAACACAAAAGATTCGAAGTTAATTAACCCATAAAAATGTTGCACAGACCAAACAATTGATGAAATTTGCATGTAATATGATGTTTTTCAAGATATAAATAAATACTTGAATTTTTAAATAAAATAGGTCACAATGCCTAAAAATAAGTACTAATATTCCCAAGCAAGAATAACAAAATAAAACTTTATTCGAGTGCTGATCTGATGCCTAAACCAAGATATAAAAATGTATATTATTTCTTGGATCTATACATGGACCGACTTAAAAATCTTTTATTTCAATAAATAGCTGGTGTTGGTAGGTAGCTTCAAACTCAATTTCATCATAAATTATTTACGAAACTCCATATTGTGATTAGAATTTAGAACACGTTGATTAGAATTACATTAGTTTGGGTCAATCTCAATCTGATCAAGGTGTACCTGTTTTGCTACTAGTACATCAAGATGTACCGAAGGGTGTATACCCTCCTCACATGGGAGGGGGGCACACTCAATAAAATAATCGAGTGGATCCCCTCATGTGAGAGGGGAGACACCATTATGTACAAATTTTGATGTACAAGTAGTATTTTTGCAATCCGATAGATTCGTTGACTTTTTTTGTGAGGAACCGTTGGGCATAACAAAAAGATAATATTTTGTTTCGTTTAATTATTTCTCCTTCACATGGGATGGGACGTATTTCCTCATTTTGTGGGCTTATACCATTGAAAATTAGCCAAACACGTTTTGGCATTTTATACAATTTTACATAATCGATACAACTCCTTTGTGTATATATAATTCTAAGGCTCTCCATTTCATCTTCATCTTGTGTTCAAAGAAAGATGGGGAGAAAATGCCTAATTTCCGTGCTGTGTGCAATCTTAATCGCCAGCATTGCAACGCCCGTGGTTCCGGCTATTGACGAACGGCCAGTGGCAGTAGAAAGGTGGTTCAAAAAGCTCCCTCATGCAAAAGAAAAGTTGACCAAACTTCACTTCTTCTTTCACGACGTTGTGAGTGGCAAAAATACGACGTCGGTCAAAGTGGCGGAATCCAAAGCCACAGCCAAATCACATACCGTTTTTGGAGCGGTCTTTATCATGGATGATCCACTGACAGAGGGACCCGAACCTGATTCTAAGATAGTGGGTCGAGCTCAAGGAATATATAGTTCGGCTTCAATGGAGGAGATTGGTTTTTTAATGACCCTAAATTTTGTGTTCACAAATGGCCAGTACAATGGCAGCAGTCTAAGCGTGCTTGGGCACAATGAGATTTTTAACAAGTACCGGGAGATGCCAATTCTTGGTGGCTCCGGCCACTTCCGCCTTGCACGGGGGATCGCCACTGCCAAAACCTACCACATTAGTGATTCCGGCAATGCCATTGTGGAATACCATGTCATGGTCTTGCATTATTGACACTCACCATAATCGTGTCTTTCTTTTGTTCATCAAGTAGTTACGTTTTTGTTCTTAAAGTTCATTAATTGGAGGTAGACGTCCTTACTAAATTTGTTTTTCATTTTTACCTTTTATTATCAAGAAATACTCCAATTTTATGGTGGTTGAATAAGAAAGGGCAAATTTTTTTTGATATTTTGATTTGTAGCCTTTCTATTAATGTTTCATGGCCAGCCTTAGCGAGCAATTTAAGTTATTCCCTATGCAAAGGTCGATGAAAACAATTAATGCTGGAACAAATCAATGTAACATTGTCTTGTTAGTTTGTTACATTAATCTTGAATGTAGCTAAGAATTTAAAATAAGGCGTAATTTGTTATTAGAAGCTAGTAATTCAACTATAATAAAAATTTAAGACCAACTTATTTATTTTTCGATCAATTATTGAAAAAAAAAATTCATAGAAATATCAGCTTATTTATCAAATAACCAACTAAAAGTCAAACTTTTTATGTAAATTCGTTTCACACATACAAAATGTATTCCATCGGCCAGGAAAACCAGAGTAGCACAACAGCTTATTCATGCCAGAATCCAGATGCAATATAAACAACAAATGCAAGAAAACTATCTAACTCAGTTCAGATGTGCCACTAAAAATTTCACTCCAAAATTGGTACAAGAACTTTACTTGATTATAATAATATACATGTACCAATTAGGTGCTAAAAAGGTAAATCAACAAAAACAATAAAATCAAGTTCTTCAAAGCAAGAATACGCAATGCCTTGTGATTTCTTCAGACAAACTTCTAATTGACACCGTATTTTTGTACCTCTTACCCACTTATTGGGCAGAGGAAGCATCTGCATAGATAGAATAGATAGGGAATCATCAAGATGAAGGGAAAGCAAGTAAATACGGCAGAAAAAAAATTGACACTGAAAAGGAAACGAGGGATATCTGTGACCAAGAATGACAGAAAATCAAAATAGCAATTTCTGATCCACAAGAAACTATGTAAATAGAGTGAATCTAAACTATCCAATGTATGGACATAACGAATGAATTGTACTTGGGGAAATCAATGTGAAAGCAAGATAGAGGTATCTAAAGTTCGAGTTGTCAGTTATAAGTACCAGATTTATACTTGCTAAACTCTTTTACTTTCTTCACTGGTTTGATGACATGAAAAAACAGAAATAAGGCTACAAGCGTAAGCAGACAGCATTGAGGAGGAAGTGAGTCCCATATCATAAATGTAAGGACTAAAATAATCTGTTTTAACTTTCATTAGCATTATTATTAGATCGCCTCCTTTGGATTGTTCTCTCGAGAAGAGTTCAAACATCATAAATTCTACAGTGGCTAGCATTGAAGAGGAAAAGATGGACTTCACGAGATTGACTAGTGGACAACATTTAAATAGCATACTAAAATTATTGAAGTGCAAAAATTCAGCATTTGCCATTACCAAGACAACTTGATAGGAAAGGAGAATGAACCTTGATACCTATGTTTGTTGCTTATCCATAAAGGATGGCCACCAAAAAATGAAACTCGGAAGATCCAACAGCAGCCACATCATGAATGACTCAATTTTCATCATTATGCATACTGCACGGGCTGAGAATAACCAAGCAACTTTTTAGCCAGAGGAATTAAACTGATCAAGGCTATCTGAAGCTGTTCAGTGCTGTTGATACGAATACTAACTTGTCCAGACCCCCTGTTATTTATATTGACACGGCCAATAATATTCGTATGTCGTCCAATAGGGATTTGAGTCTGCGAATTGCATCCGAGAGCAAGATCTCCATGCCAATCCATGACTGAGAGTCCCAAAGTTGATAAGAAACGCCCTAGAGGATGATCTTTGTCCCTCAGCGTTGCTTCCAGACTACCACCATATGCAACATCCCCACGACCAAAAATGGCTCCTCCAGAAACAACCATCTGACCTCGATTACCAACAATTAATTTGTCCTCTAATTTCATTCCACCAGTTAAAACATCACCCAACAGAGTAGCTGAAAGACCAGCAATGGCCTTATTTATTCTGTGATTGCTAAATCTTGTCTCACTTCGAAAAGTATAAGCAATATCCTTTCCAACTGATTGCATATCAAAACCTACTGAAGTTGCTTTCCCATTCCCATGTTTCACTGAACTTGCAATTTCCATTTGAAGGTTCGCGTCCTTTTTATCTTTTGAAACATGGCCAGAAAAAGATATCGGTACCTTATCTTTAACCACAAACAATCTTTCTACATTTATGCCCTCGTAACCAATGTCGTGATCCCAACCATTAGGTTCCAAGACAGGTCTCACAAGCCATGGGTTAGAGGAGTCGAGATAACGATATCGATGAGTTGGATTATCAGAATCAAAGGAAGCAGGTAGGGCTAAATCTTGCATAGGAACTGGCACAGACGCAGAACCATTGGTCTCTTCTTCTGCATTTTCACCGAGCTCAGGGGACAAATCTTTAGCTGCTTCTTGCATTTTCTTCATCATCTTCCGCCGCTTTTTCTCTTCCTTCAGCTGCTTCTTCATGAAAAGTTTTTCCCTATATTCTAGTTCATCATAGTATGCCTTCCTTTGGGCTTTAGTAAGTTTTGCCAGCTGTGCTTTGGTTAATGGTTTGAATGGTGGTAATTCATCATATTCTGATTCATCTTCTGAGTCTGAGCACTCATCCAGATCCTCATCTAAAGCATCATCATCATCGCCAAATTGCTCTGATGGCAGTTTCACTTGGGATCTTGACTGCAGAAGGGATGAAAGAAGGAAAGGTAAAGGAGGCGATCTTGCTCGAGAGATAAATGGCTTTCCAGGTGAGCTATCTTGCAACTTCAGTAATGTATTTGCTTCAGCCAAAATTTTTGAAGCAAAGGACAGAAGCAACAAATGAGGTTTCCAAACCTGACCGTTTGGCAACACTCTCTGTCCAGCTCTGTTTGTTCTGCACGCCAAGTGGTTCTCCACCAATGAAACTGGATTCATCAACCGCATATCTCCAGCAGCCTGACGTATTGCTTGCTGGACAACATGGGAACGCTGGGTTACAAACATGTCATAACTTGTTGCAGTGCCATTGGGACCTTCAGGTGGCGCAGATGCAGCATGAGTTAAAACGACAATTGCATTGAACCATATAGACGGTCCAAAAATTTCAGTGATCGTACGCAGTAATGGCATGTCACCAAAATCTCTGCTCTGCATATCCAATCTATCCAGATACAATACAATGTCTGGGGTTATTTTGTTAATAAACCGTTTGACAGAACGGAGGATTTTCTCATTCTGGCGTTGGTCTGACCACGATGGCAAAAGCCCAGGGGTGTCAATTACGCGCACCTTGATTCCCTGCACAGTCCCAACAATATCCTGAACCTTCTTGGTGCCCAACTGAAAAGCATCAGTACCAAACTTAACTTCGTCAAATATGGAATTTATGGTTGCACTTTTACCAACCCCTGTTTTCCCAAGAACCATGATTGTGCAGGTGAAATCCAAGGGTTCTTGTCCAGCTGCCTCAAGTTGCTCGGCCATTGCACTGGCACGATCAAAGCTAAAGGCAGCAACACGACCCCCACTTCTCCCCCGTAGCTGTTCAGCTAACCCTAATCTGTACAAGACCTGAGCCACAACAACGTTATGGGGAGTCTGTCCAAGCCTATGAGCAAGTCGCAGAAATTTGACCCGGATCATCTGGAGCTTTTCACGGGTCTCATCATACTCCTCGGCCTCCCCATTTGTCGGATCTTCAATGAGTTGGTCCTGCACTCGAGAAACAGCTCCATTCACTCGAGGCTGCTGTACCACCCGAGAAGTAGGTTCCAATAGCGGGGCAGCACGCCCAAGGCCAGCAGGACGAGAAGGAGTTGCAGAGTTAACATTGGATGGAGGAATATCAGCTGCAGGCCTGATTACCTGTTCTCTGTTTCCTAGTATATTTTGAGTGGGTTCTAACTGTGGGGATGCACGCTCACGGCTAGCAGGATGCGTGGGAGATGAATAGTTAGCAGGAGATGAAGAGTTAGCAGCCGCAGGTTTGATTAACTCTGAAGCAACCTGCTCCTCTTTCTCGTCCTTCCGTCCTTCCTTCTCTGGCTCATTGGCAACATCTTGAGAGACTTCATCACTTGCATTGACAAGCCGAGGCTCAGAATCCCCTGAATTTTCTGCTACCAATTCAGACGAGCTAAAACGGGGCTGCTCAACACTTTCAGCCATGGAATCTTTAACTGAAGGTGAACTCACAACCTCCAGGCTTTTTGTGCTTTCCTCCACTACAGCAAGAAAATTATTATTGAATCCAGAACTTTCGTTCACGTGAACAGCCACAGAAGCATCTGAAGCTGGTATGCTCCCATGCTCTTCCCCAGCAATATCCTGATTGTCAGCTTCCTCACTGTGTGACTCTAGTTGCTTCAGTTCTGTATTCTCACCAGCATTGAGTTGGGCACCAGAAATGAGTGAATTTCCAACTTGCTCTCTGGCAATAGCCACAACATTCGGTTCATCGTGATGCAAAACACTCTCACTGGACTCAGACTCTGGCAAAGGTTCAGTTACAATTCCTTTGATGACATTAGCATCTTGGGTTTCTGATGAAGTCTTATGAGTCTGTTCTTTTAGTGCATCAGTATCTGAAAGAATTGGGTCTTCATGAGTCAAAGTTTCAGCCAAATTCATATGACCTGACACGCCATTCACAGGCTTCTCCATACCAGTATCACCTCCTTTCACCTCATTGGCATCTCGAATCTCTGAAATCTCGTGAATCTGGGCTTCCTTCATGTCAGGCTTCTCAGAGCCCACATCAACCCCCTTTAACTCACTGATATCTTGAGTTTCTGACATCTCAGTAATATTTTCTTCTGTTATCACTGCATTGGCAATCTTCATCTCTGCAGGATCCGATGTACCTGTTTCAGGATTCTCAGAAGACTTACCTAACTTTTCATCGAAATCATCCGTGTCATTTAGATTTTCAGTTTTTCCAGAAGCAACAGAATCGGTGTCACCTACTCCATTCTCAACAGCAGTGCCATCCATCAACCTATTCCATTCATCCGTCACAAGTTTCTCTGTAGCAATTTGATTATCATCAGAAGACTCATTCATCAAAAAATCAGCTTTCGCCTCGGACTCCTCATCTGCATTCTGAAAAGCACCAGAAACCCCAATTGCCTCTTCAAATATCTCAACCTCGTCGCCTAGATCTGAATTCACATTAATATTATCCGAAGTCGCAACTGTGTCAAGATTTTCATCATTCTTCATCTCTCTATTCTCTGAATCGACCCTCAGAGTCTCTGCCACCACCTCCTCAAATGCTTCATCTCCATCTGGGTCCTTTGATCCATCCAAACCTGAATCTGCATTTTCCTCTGCTCTTAACTCCAAAATCTCATTGTTTACACCATTTTTGTCCCCTAATTTAGACCCATCCGTGATGATAATACCTTCATCCATCACAAAACAATCTTAAAACACCCAAGTTTCACTGAAACACAAAAATAATAAATTTAATAGAAAATAAAACGAAACACCTAAATACCTCGGTAACAGATATTAACAGCACAAACAATGAGTCTTAAAAATCATAACGCAACTCTAAAAAAATACCCAAATACAAAAACAAATTATTTTAAACAAAGCGAAAGAGCATTATGCATATCGACTCCCTATAAATTCATAGAATGTCAAACCACTTCATCGAAGTGCTTAAACTGTTAGAGCCGGCAGGCAAAATTTATTTATTCACTGGTATCTACAACGTGTTATTGCAGTTTTGTGAAAACTCACCAACTTGCTTCACTAAATAACCGAATAGAACTCAAAAGCGTAATTTCCAAAATATCAATACACATTAAAGAAATCTCCTTAATGAAAACAAAACCCATAGCACACGAAACACATACATTATTAATTTCGAACGCATAAAAAAAACAGTAATAATTCCGCATACTAATCATTTCTGTAACACTTAACCTGTACAAATAGATGCATACGAGCATAAAAATCAAATCTGCGGCGTACATAAATTAGGGTTTTGCATTAATTATTTAAGAGCCGGCGAAAAAAAAAAAACAAATCATAGATTCCAAGTGAAAAAAGAAAAATTACCTGGAAAATACGCTTGATATCGAGAGATATACAGAGGTTTAGGGTTTTAGGGGATCGGGAGTGGTTCTGTTGTATTGCAGTAGAAAGGGGATCGTCTTTGTAAACAGCTAAACCTGAACTATAAAATTGATGAAATTGAGGATAAGAGTTAATCGACGGTGGAGAGGAGT
Source organism: Osmanthus fragrans (assembly GCA_019395295.1). NCBI lineage: Eukaryota > Viridiplantae > Streptophyta > Magnoliopsida > Lamiales > Oleaceae > Osmanthus > Osmanthus fragrans. Next base: position 465,882 of record CM033356.1, on the reverse strand, counting down.
TTGAAGTTTTGGAATCTAACGGTTAGGAATTGCGTATAGGTTATTATTTGAAGATTTTCTACCTAATAGTGGAGAAGAGGATTAGGTGGTTCTGTTCAGGGAACACGTGGACCCAACAGGATTGGTACGTATTGTGATTAGGAAAAAGTTGCACGTTCCGGAAGAAAATTCATAAAAGAATTACATTTACTCACATGGAATGGATTATGGATCCCAGTAAATAAAAATATTGCAAAGAAAATATCATTTCCACACAGCACCACTCCTACCGTGTGTATCCTGTAAAATGTCTGTAAAATAGTGTCATGTACATGTGCTGCTACCAGAGTGATTAACTTGGGTTAATCTTGATACTCCAATATATTACAAATAAAAGAAAACGTGAATAAGCAAATTAATATAAAGTGCAATTAAATTATTTTAAAGAAGAAAAATTAATGCTAAAATTGTAATGACCAAGAATAATGAGTGAGCGAGCGAGCAATAGAGAGCTTGTCCAAGTTGAATTAAATTGTATAACATTATTAACCTGGTGAAAATATCAACTTAAAGAAATAAAAATAAATTTTAGGCAATTCAATTGCTTAGAACTTATTTGTATGAAAATTATTAATTAAATGCGTTTAATTGATTTAATTTTCAATTTTAAAAAAATATTATACTTGATTATTTTTATTGGTGAGTAAATGAGGGAGAAGGGATAGATGAGAAAGAGAAAGAGAGAGTTGATTCCGTGGTAAATAAAATATTTTTCTTGATTTTGAGTGAAATATGGTCAATTGATCAAAAGTAGAAAAATATTTTTTTTTATGAAAATAATTTCAATCAAATAGTATAAAAGTAGGAATTTGAGTAGAAAAACACATTTCCATAAAAAAATATTGACAATCATACGCACATTTAATATAAAGTGTAATTAGTTTATTTTAGTTTCGATTGGATTGCACTTATACATTCAACTAATTTTGCCAACTTGTAATGATTCTAATTCAACAAGTGTCACCTTTTTCACATCTTGTATAGTTCAATTAATGGCCCATTTGACAAGACTTTTAAAATTAAAAACTGCTTTTGAGATTAATGTGTTACTTTTGAATCTCTTGAAATACATTTTCTGACTAGTAGAGTTTTTAAAGAAAACTGACCTAAAGTATCATACTTTATACAAAATATGGGCATTAGAAAGTTTTTCTATGAAAAAATAGAGGCAAAAGTAAAAGTCAGAATCCTAAACCCCGTTTTCATTGTTTAGACGGTGAATTTAGAGATAATCAAGCCAGAATGCCAGGATATCAAAAGGCTTTGAAAACTCTTCCTCGAAATGAATACCATATTTTTATTTATTTTTAGCTCAAGCAATGATTTATACAGCCAAATACAAAAGTTAAGTTGTCTGCCATGTTTATGGTTTGTGATGTGTCTAGTTAGTTAGAGAGAATTCAATTCTCCAACTACATGTGTTTATCGTATCGAAATTTGTACTCCAATCGATTAATCATATGTCGACTGATTGTACATTAATATGTTGATTCAGCATGAGTATATTCAGAAGAAATGAAGAAGATAAGAGTAAGGTGACTAAAGTACTGCACTATAAGGGGACCCTTAATGTAGAACAAAAACTAGATTCCATTCAAGAACCTTGCCCCAACCAATTTTATTCAGTTGTCCATTCAGTGAAAGAGAGTCCATAGCACTTTTGACAAGGAACAAGTTTTGAATCTTCCCCTTTGTCGTGTACTCACATATTTTGAATTTTGGTAGCTACTCAATAAGTGAAGCTTTATTCTGGAAGACACCTGTTACGGACAACTATAACAGAGCCACAGAATACGACACGTGGCAGCAGGGCCACAGAATGCGACGCGTGGCAGAATGTCACAAGTCACGTGACCGAACCTATGATCCCGCGTTACGACCCGAACCCCTGGAACCGAGTCATTAGTGCGAACCTCTTATGTCCGAACTCATGTGTCGCACCGGACTCTTATCGTATGAACAGTATGCAGTATGGCTATTCTATTGAAGATCTCATGGAAAGATTTTCTGACAAATGGTTGATGTGACAACACACTGCAATGGTGGCTGCATCAATCACACAGGTCAATCCCAATCCCGCGTGTCAGAGTTAAGGTGAGTAGTCAGAACATTAAATGTATTGAAGTCTGTGATAAGAAGTCTCGATCGCTAGAATGAGGCCACGTGTCCAGCTATCAAACGATCTTTATTCACCCTCACTCAGTATAAAAGCTCGCACATTGTGCCATTTGAAGGTAATGCTAATTTGGACTCTCAATTCTACTTAGCAATCCTCTCTATATTTTATTGCTCTATTTATCTCCCCAAAGCCGACCCCCTTACATATTTCGGAGGGTCAAGTTTTAGCATTCTCACACTCATATATATTTCCACTTCAACTAACTCGATTGTCGGAGTGCGCGCGGTCAGCTTCCCCCCTCTTTGGAGAAGGTCAAGTGCAACTGACGATTTATTTTAGTGTGCAAAAAGAAGTCTGAATCGGACGTGAGAAGCCCTGTGATCCGTTGACAGCTCATAGGTACACTTTTTGAGGTCAACAACACCCTTTCACAAGGATATTAGTATAGAAGCTTTTTGTTCTTTCTATTGATAAATTCTTCGCTTTAGAGACTATTTACTTTTTTTAAAAAAAAGGTTCAACTGGAACGATTTAGCAACTACTCGATTCTATGTGGGACTCTCTCTTTGAAAAAGATGAGTAAATGCGTTTGAATATTAAATCTAGAGCTGTACTCAAATGTTTGCGATCGAAACTCGGCTACTGTCTCAATTTATAATATGAAGAGAATACGATGTGAGTCGGGTCGATTCTAGCTCCATATTTAAACAATTTGGTTAGCTTGAGTTCGGAAGGGCCTATTGATTAGAGTACTATATGGCATGGCAATTCGTGATTAGCTTAGCCTCGATTTGACAATCATTATTTCAAAACTTTTTTTTATATATTTATTTTCAACCACACATTTAAGCAATAAAATATTTTACAGTAAATTCAAAACTTTTACCTACTTTTTAATCGTAAATTCTCCAAAAAATCACTATTCAAAATTTCATTTTGAGGTAAATCTTAGGATAGTCCCCAATTTTGGTCCACCCCTACTAACCATCGACGGACCACCGTGCATCTTAGGCGGTGATACTATGTTGCGCTTCTTGCAATGCCCTTTCTCTCTTCTCCGCTTCCAATCCTCACATTGACATTTAGAAAAATCAACAAAGGAAATCATCTAGCAAAAACAAAACATTAAGAGCTCATTTGGTTTGTGTTTAAGTTTTCTGTTTTGAAAACAATAACAACAACAACAACAAAATATTTCGCATCCCAAGGACCAATCAAGAAATCTGTTGATTCTTTGCCCCTCTTAACTCGCAAATGCTTTCGCTTAAACTTGAAAAGTATTACCTTTCTTTTGGAACAATGTGCCAGTTTGAAATCCATCAAAAGCAAACAGGTGTTTATGGGTTCAAATAACCCTAGTGCTTTCTTATCCAACAATGTCATCAATATTTAGAGGAAATTACACAATTCCAGGCATTTAAAATTTACAGTACAAAAATCAGGTACGAGTATATTTAATCAAAAATCAGGTTACAATTTAATATTTTAATTCCCAAACCCTAAAAATCATTTCCCCCTCACTTTTCCCTTTCTCCATCTACTCTCTTCTCAATCTTTCTACCTACCACCGGCCGTCGCCCCTCTCCTATTCTTCTCATCAGCTCTCTCTCTCTCTCTCTGTTTCTCTTTCTTCTCCATCACACATGGCCGCCATCGTCGAAGACCACAACAGAGCTCATCGTTGTGAGCATCTGCCGCTTCGCTCAATTCCAGTATCGATGCCTCTACGCTTGGATCTGTGGTTTCACCGATCCACACAAATTGCGAGGTGACTAGACGATGGTGTGGTGATCAAGTATCAAAAACCCTGATTCGTTCCATAGCACATTCTCTCTCTCTCATATCCCCGTTCTCTCGCCATCTTTGAGTGTCGCTGTGCAGGGTCGCCAGTCACTACCACCAATTAATTAGGTGGTTGTGGTTGTGGTTGTGGTGATGGCGGTTGTGGGGTGCTAGCGATTTTGGATTTGATTTGTTTGTAGTGTTTTGGGTGGTTGTGATGCTGGTTGCGGTGGTGGGATGGGCGGTGGTTGTTGCTTCCATTTTGGATCTGTTTTGCGGTGGTCACCGTCGTCCCTGTAGTTACGACGATGGTGAAGATTTTTTTTTGGTCATAACAGTTTGTTTTGTTTGAGATGATTGGGATGGTGGGGGCGCCAGTTGTGGTTTTAGCGACGGTGGTGGTTCTTGCGACGGTGGTGTTGGTGGCAGTTTGCTGGAGGCAGTGGTATCTGTGACCTAATATTGATGTGGGGGTGGTTGGGCTTGATGGGGTTTGTGTCATGGATTGTGGTGGCGGTGGATGGTGTTGGGGCAGGTTTGGATGGTGTTTTGGGTTAGGACTGTGGTGGTGGATCTGGCGATTGAGCTGGATTTTATTGAATTTGGTGGTGGCAGGGGGCAGTGGTGATGGTGATGTAGCGACGGAGGTGGCGTCGACAGTGACTGAAAAATTTGATAAAATGTGACTAAAAAAATTTGTGACCTTCAAATAAACTATGACCTATAATTTGTGACTTTAAAATGAACTGTGACCTGTAAATTTTTTGTGACTTATACAAAATTTGATAAAATGTGACTGAAAATTTTCTGTGACCAGTTAATTGAAAAATTGTAACCAACAAATAAACTGTGACCTACAATTTGTGACCTCGAAATAAAAATTGTGATTTATAAATTTTTTTTCGAAATAATCTGTGACTTATTAATTTGATAATATGTGACCAATAAATAATTTGTGACCTTAATTATAAATCTGTAACCAATAATTGTATAATTGTGACTTTATTATATTTAATTAATTATATATAAACCTGATTTCTGAAATTTTAAACTATATATCTGATTTTTGAATTGGTGTAAACTATACACCTTAATTATGAATTTTTCCCCAATATTTATGCAAAATGTGGTGATCGTGTAAAGCCCATCAGGTTTTTGATAAAATGAGCTCAATGTTGGCTAAATCGAGCATCGGATAAGCAAAAAATTATTTTTGATATTGTTTGGATCTTTCTAAACTGTTACTTAAATTTGAACTTGAGGCATAGGGTAAGCAATTCAACGTTGAGTCTTTTATTTGTGATTTGCTCGAAGGAGTAATATGTTTCATGCCTGAGTTTTGTTTTATTTTGTTCGAGGACATACAAAAGTTTTAGTTTGATGGTGTTGATAAGTGTGTTTTGTGCATTTATTTAGACCATATTACTAAATTTTTACGTCGTTAAATTACTGAATTTTACTTAACCGAGTTAATTTTCTTTTGTTTTTAGTGATGAACTCGTTTGAAGCATTTGAAAAATGATGAAGGATAAATTGGCCATTGGATGAAAATTTGAAGACTAATATTCAGTATTCACACTCTGAAAATTGAAGGGCTTAAATTGAATTAAAGAAGACACGAAGTGTACAATTGAATGGGTTAAAGGACTAAATTGCATTATATGGAGAAGAGGAAACCTTGAAGAGAACTGTTAAATTAAAAGGGCAATTAATCAAATGGGCCTCAAGTGGGTTTGCTTTGGAATCAAAATTCAATAATTAATTGGACTTCTAACGTGACTGCAACTAATGAAGGGCGGTTGCGAGTATATATTATACACACGCACGCAGAGGTCAAGTGGTAAAAGGGGAAGTGAAAAAAATTCAATTTTACTTGAGCTGTCACGTCAAGGGTTCGAATCCTGAAATATGGATTTGATTCTTAGGTAAGTGCAAATGTACAAGCAGTCTTCCACCCTGTATTCTTGGAGATATAACCTGCGATTTACCTCACTCACGATACTTCAGGGTAGGGGTGGTGTGGGATCCTAAAAGTTGGGGTTCAACATTTTTAATAAAGCTCATTTACCAGAAGAAGTTGACATCCACTCACATTCACGTGGGTCCCGCGTGAATAAAATGTCAAAAAAAAGTGGAGCTCTCCCCATTGTGAATATTCTGTCAACATATTCTGTACGAGTAGGAGAGTTGAAGCCATCAAAGGATATATGTAAATACACGGCAAAACGGTGGCTGCGAGGGGAATTCTATGGATAAAAAAAGGAGAGGAAGGCGTCTGCCAGTCCAAATTAAAAAAAAAAAATCAAAAATTGAATATATATATATATATATATATATATATATATATATCAACACACACTCGGAGGATTGGAACGGCAGAAGACAAAGTTAACGGCCAACTAATGGGAAAAAGACGGAGGCTTTAATTTGGATATTAATCACATTCTGTCAAATTTTGGTGATGTCGTTCCGCTTTTATTTCTTTAATTTCGACATTATGCTAGGCTAGAATATTTTGTACTAGGATTTGCGTTGAATCTTATATTATGAACCTTTTAACTTTTGAATTTTATTTATTTTGAAGTTTAAAATACGTTTTCAATTATTGAATGATTGACATGAAATTATTTTTCTCTACAATTACTTGATGGCTAATTGTATGATTATCGTGGCTTGTTTTACTCTCGAAAGACTGAAAATAGGTTAGACATAGTGTTAATTGTCACAGAGTCCGATAGGAGATAGAAATATACCGCTATATTTTACGTAATCTTTAAATATTCATAAATTCATTAATGCATTTTTATATGTTTGCATCCATCATAAAAATATAACCGGGTCACATGTACAAATATATTCAATTCTACTTAAGAGAGATTGTTAAGCAATTTAGAAATATTGATATTCATAATTGAATCGTGTTGTCAAATTTATATGGTTCGGAGTTAAAGGGAATTGATGTAATGGAATTCGGGATTCTAATACAATTTTCATTATCATAATTTTATAAAATTTGTATTTTATTTAAGTCTTGCGTTAATTTTAGTTAAGTTAGGACTTGCATTCATAAGTAGGTTTTTAATTTATAGGAAAAATTACGAATTTCATTTGTTTAAGTCGAATTTGAACTAGTACAATCTCTGTGAAAATGATATTTGGACTCAAAAATTCATTTTACTACTTATTAATGAATTGTGCACTTGCGATATTTTGATCGAAAAGATAGTTTCCTGCACAAGTTTTTTGCGCCATTTCAAGAATTGTTATTTTAGCTTGAGTTCGATTTATTTTAGCACTAATTCGGACTTCTACCTGCATTCTTGTATTTTTATTTTCGTTCCATTTTATTTTTCTCTTTTTTTCTAAGGATATATAAAAGAACAAAAATAACAGAATAAAAGATACTATAATTGATTTCAATAAAACACTCGTACGTGATTTCATCATAAGATAACAACAACTGACAACTCAAGAAATTGATGAGGGTGGTATACTTCTGGTAAATTTTATCATAGGATAATGACTACGAGATTTAAAAGCAGAATGTGAATTTAATGAAACTGTTTTGGGTGACTTGCTTGTTCCATTATTTGTCTCATCACAATTTGACGTGGGTGATTTGTCTACGGGATTATTTCTTCCACCGGTTATTAATAGACGTCAATTAAGGGAACCACATCAACCGGACTTCCAATAAATACCAGAAGAGGAGAAGACTTTCCATGAAGATGACATTGTTTATTTGCCAAAAAGTCTTGAATACAGAGGTTGAACTCGATAAAACTTCAATTAAAAGAGATGGGCATGAAAAGATCGAAAAGTTAATCATAACGGAAAAAAAAATTTAGTAGTATGCATTCCCTCAACTTTATCGTTTGTTCAAAAATTGAGTTTGTGATTAAACCTTCTGAATAGATTGAGGTATAAATTATTGAGTTCAAAACGGGTGATGACGAAAAGTCATACTACTTGCAGAATGACAATGTTAAAATTTGGAAAGAAGTTGCAACATGGAACAAAATCAAATTGAGCAAACTAAGAAGGACATCCAAAACCAAATTCAAAGTGCCAAGAAAAGTTTGTGCAAAAGTCAACCTCTAGACTTTAAATTAAGCACATAATGGGAGGCAACCCATTTTTCTATCCATTTTCACTATTTTAGTTAACTGTTACATTAATTTCAAAACTAGTACATTTAAATCGTTTTTAACACATTTAATGTAGTATTTTAAGATTTGCATTTGTAACTTATGCATGTTTACTTATTAAGTTTATTTTACCTATGCTCATCGTTAACATTCTAGCATTATATTGAACTTAGATTAATGTGATATGCATTCTTAAGATTACACCTAGACTTCAATCTTCAAACCATTTTGAAAGACTTAGGGCATGTTCTCCTTGCTGTTTTCAGGCTATTTTTAGTTTTTAATTTTCGAAATCACTAAAAACACGTTTACTTACCTATTTTCATAAACAAATTTTCAAAAACGAGTTTAAAATTTACAAAGAAAATGAAAAATGTCAAAAAATGGTTTTTGCCATTTTCAATAGAAACCAAGCCAAAACTTCAAAAACACGAAAAACGGCTTTTGTTTTCAAATAGTGGGATAACTTAATTTGGAGAGTCACGAATCGGAGAAATGTCGTGAGTTTGATCCTGATTTACTGTAATTCAATACAAATTATTTTTCTTTTAAAGGAATTTTCAAAAATGTTGCAAATAACTTGACAGGTGGTTGAGATTCGAACCCGAGTCACCAGGACAGAATTTCCATGCCTTAACGACAATGGCAGCCGCTTTTGCTTTATTATATAAGTAAAAGAACTATATATATATAGTTTTTCAGTTTTTCAAAATTAGAAAGTAAACACGTTTTTTATTTTTTTATTTTTGAAAACAATTTTTCAAAATGAAAAAAAAAATGCATTTTCAACAATTTCAAAATAGATACTCAAAACATAAAATCCAAAATGAATTCAAAAATTAAAATTAAAAACGAAAATACGAAGAGAGCATCCCATTATCTTTCATAGCTATAGGATTTTTGCAAGGATGACGCTGTGTTAGATAGTCTTTCTAAAAATTTGAAGATTAGAATTTTCTTGCAAATTAAAGCCTAGCAACAAGAAAAAGTAGCAGTTGTCATGACTTTTACTAGTCAGGCCAGCTTGATCATTCTACCTATATGCATTTACCTCCGGGGAGTTTATGTTCCTTACTCCTTTATTTTTATTATTTTTGCTTTTACATTGGGATAATGTAATATTTTTGTTTGGAATGGGTAAATATTAGGATGCTTGGATACATATTTATCTTTCAATTGCTGATCGGGTTTATATAACTGTAAAAAAAAAAAAAAAATTGAAAGAAAACTTGCCACCTATGATGATATTTATTTGTTTGAATTGAGTACATATTTAATTAGAGTTAGACAACAGCATAACTTGTATTTTTACTTGAAAACTTATCAATGTTAGATTTGATTATTTGAGCATATAGCCATATTGACTTATCACTTATGTAGGGCATGACTTAATTAAGTGGATTTAATTCTTGATGTTCTTGACCTTGTTTTGAATTAAATTTTCCTAAATATTTTATATAGAAATCAAAAAGCAGTTTGGGAGTGGGAATGTTAGAACATGTATTCATAGAAGTTTGATGGTTTGAAGTCTCGGATCCCAGAGTCAGTTGAAGGAGTTTAAAACGGGCACTGATCATATCAAAAATTCAAATCTCATACATCTTTTACTTATTTTCGTAGCCTTTTATGACTTGAGTGATTAAGCTTACAAGGATCTTTAAAAACATGGTGTCCTATAGTCATCTGACTAGTGAGTTATCGATCAAAAGCTCGCTATAGAGGTTATTTAGAAAGCTTAATGAAAAGAAGTTTTTGTACATAAGATGTTAAAAGAATGAAAAAAATTAGATTATCATATCAAAAGAATAGGTGATACATCTTCTAACTCTTTTCGTAGTCTTTTTTACTTGAGTTATTATGCCTGTAAGGGTATATAAAAATTCGGTGCCCTATAGTCATATGATTTGGGAGACATCGGTCTAAAACTCATTACATATGTCATTTAGAAAGTTAAATGGAGAGAAGTCTTGCATAGGAGATTTCAAGAGATATATATATATATATATATATATATATATATATATATATAGGGAGAGAGAAGAAGAAGAAGAGGAAGAAGAGATCTAAATTATCAAAAATGAGATATGTCCGGTAAAGACTTTGAGATTTGAACTCTAGAGACCGACGGTGTCACTTTGAGAAATATTTATCATCTTCCTTTTAAGTTTTGAAGTATCTGAGTCTAATCACTTTGTGTGGAAAAATGCAATTTTATGATTATTAGGAACCCTCACGTGCTAAAAAATACCTTGAGATTGGAGAAAAAAATAGGGTGATTTTGCACGAGATGTATGAGGAAAAATTGACCATAAGAGGATTGAGATTGTAAAGAAATTAACAACACTTGATTGGTTGTGTTCTAGTATACGTATGAGCTTAATGTTGGCTAATCACACACACTAAATCAATCATCGAATAACCAAAAAAATATTTTTGATGTTATTTGTGTGCCTCTAATCTGTTACTTAAATTTGAACCTGAGACATATGGTAAACAATTTAACGTTTAGTCTTTTATTTGTGATTTGCTTGGAGGAGTAATATGTTTCATACCTAAGGTTTGCTTTGTTTTGTTCGAGGACAAACAAAGATTTTAGTTTGAGGTGTTGATAAATGTGTTTTGTGCACTTATTTAGGCTATATTACTATTTTTTTATGTCGTTAAATTGTTGAATTTTACTTAACTTTAATTAATTTTCTTTTATTTTTAGTGATGAGCTCGTTTGAAGCATTTTGAAAAGGATGGAGGATAAATTGGCCATTGGATGGAAATTTGAAGACTAATATTCACACTTTGAAAATTGAAAGACTTAAATTGAATAAAAGAAGACACGGGGGTGTACAATTGAATGGATTATAGGACTAAATTGCATTATATGGAGAAGAGGAAACCTTGGAGAGAAATGTTAAATTAAAAGGGCAATTAATTAATTGGGCCACAATTGGGCTTGCTTTGGAATCAAAATTCAATAATTAATTGGAATTCTAATGTGACTACAACTAATGAAGGGCGGTTGCAACTATATATTACACACGCATACAAAGGCAAACGAAGGCAGCTAAGGATATATGTAAGGAAATGCTACACGTGAATTTTTTTTATCGAATCCTTTACTTACACTCACGATAAGGAATGGGAATCATATATTTTGGATTTTTTTTTTATTCACGCAGCTCCTGCGTACAAGTGAGAGTAGGTATCCAATTCAATAACTCAAATTCGGTACAAATATTTTTATCCTATATACATACATGGCAAAACAGCGGCTGCGGGGAGGAAATTCTATAGATAAAAAATGAGAAGAAGGCGACTGCCCGTCGAAATTAAAAAAAGGTCCGTAATTGAATATATATATATATATATATATATATATATATATATATATATATATATCAACATTAACGGAGAAATTAACGGCCACTTAATGAGAAAAAAACGACGACTTTAATTTGAATATTAATCATGTTCCGTAAAATTTTGGTGATGTCATCCACTTTTATTTCTTTAATTTCGACATTATGTTAGTTTAGAGTATTTTGTACTAGAAATTTCGATGAATCTTACATTATGAACCATTAACATTTGATTTTTTTTTTTATTTTTTTTTTGACGTTTAAAATACGTTTTCAATTATTGAATAATTGACATAAATTTATTTTTCTCTACAATTACTTGATCACTAATTGTATGAATATTGTGGTTTGTTTTATACTCGAAAGATGAAAAATAAGTTAGACATAATGTCAATTGTCATATAGTCCGACAGGAAATAAAAATATACCTCTATGATTTACGTGATCTTTAAGCATTCATAAATTCATTAATACGTTTTTATATATTCGCATTCGTCATAGAAATATAGTCGAATCACATATACAAATGTGTTTCATCCTACTCGAGAGAAATTGTTAAACAATTTAAGAATATTGATGTTCATAATTGAATCGTGTTGTCTAATTTATAAGGTTTGGAGTTAAATGAGATTGATCTAAGAAATTTAGATCCTGATACGCTTTTCATTATCATAATTTTAAAAAATTCGAATTTAAGTCTTGCATTAATTTTAGTTAAATTAGAACTTGCGTTCATAAGTAGGTTATTTGATTTATATGAAAAATTACAAATTTCATTTGTTTCGATTAAGGCTAAGTTAAGTCAAATTTGAACTAGTACAATCTCTGTGCTTGGACTCAAAAATTCATTTTACTACTTATTAACGAATCGCGCATTTGCAGTATTTTGATCCAAAAAGATAGTTTTGTCAACAAATGGCAAGGAGAAAATAGCAGCACATATAAAAATTTAAGTAGCTGCAAATAATATGATGTTTGATTAGAACTATTAAGTTCAAATGCCTCGGAAGATATGAAGAAGGTGAAAAGTATTAGTAAACCTCTAGCATGAAAGACAAAATTTTCTTTTCGGTCACATGTGAAAATAACATCTTCCTGGAAGGAGTCATAAAAGACCACGCAAGCCCCCATCTAGATGTCTGGCCATGGACAAATTCTGTTGTCTTAAGTACAGTGACTCCAACATTCCAAAGTTTTGATGTCAGGATATTGAGGTTTGATTTTCTTCCAACCATTGAAGTGTACCACCTAAAATAAAGGGGAACAGATGAACAAGCAGTCAGTTGAATGGTTGATTTTAACAGAAAATTATGTATGGAAGAGAATAAAAAAGATACCGAAATGCATGTTTCAGTTGAGCACTGTCTTCAATTATGCGAGCAATAAAGGCCTCTTCACCTCCAAGGCATACCATCTCCTCCGAAGTACCACCACAAGAAGTCTTTGGATTCAATCCTGCTTCCTCCATTGTCTCGGAGAATGGGGATTGGGGGGGTTGCACATGAAAAAGTCAAAACTTTCCCCATCCTTAATGACACTTACAAGAAAAGGTGGCCCATGATCTCTCTTTTTGGCTGAATGGATTCTGAATGAAAATGATGGTGCACCGTGCAGGTCTCATGTCGACACTCTTTGTATTGCTTGAATCTACGTAAATATTAATATTATCTTTCTGCCTGTTTTGCGATTCTTCCGCATCAAAGATCTTGGTTTCAGTATCAACTCTTCTTATTTCAATCAATTCGGACATATGTTGGTTACTCTTGACATTTCTATTTGGCCACTCTATGGCTATATCAATAACATCTGCAAACAATAGAAGCTATATTATAAGGTGGAACAGATAACAGAACTTTCTTGTTGAACAGATTAGACTAAAGAACATAAAGCCCGAATACTACCTGAGCCCACAAATGTCAGTCCAACCTAGAAGAGATGCACCAAGGAGAGGATATATGCAATTTGCAACGGTTCCAATATCAAAACCTTTGACAACACTGTTGGCCCGAGTGCATGGAATGAGATCTGAGCCAAAAGATCTTCAATCCAATGAATCTAATTTGATCTGTTTGGGACTGTCGGGCAGAGCTGCCCATCGGGAATCCACCTATGATTTCAAATCAAAATCATATTTCTACAACACACCCCATAGTTCATGTTTAAGTTCAAATTCTAGTTATTCATCTCTAAGCAGTTTAATTTCGTATTAAGAAACTTATATCGTAGTCTATTCCATTGAACTAAAAGTATAAACACTGACAGGTGCACAAAAGAAAACACAAAACTGAGCTTACTATCCAATATCTAAGCAAGAACATTTAAATTAGCTCACATAACAAAGCTAATTGCTCCTAATTTAGTTGAAAAATTCAATAATCCGACACCAAATTCCTGCAAAATTAAAAATGATGAAAAGAATCAACAAAATCCTTTCATATTGGACGCCCAAAACAAAAAGTATCTTTGCTAGCTCAGAAATAAACAGCAAACAGAAATACTCCCATTATAATATAATTGCATATATCATTAACAATTGAGGCCATGATCGTGGAGGAGCAAGACCCGGGTTAGCTCGCGCGTAGCATTGAAATAGGTCCAATGATTCACCCACCTTTCTCTGCCTCTCTTCCTTTTCTTCTTGCTCGGCATCTTCGCTGCTCCGTTTTGCCTCCGGCGGTCTTAATATCGTGTCACCACGCACTTTTTCATTCAAGGACACGATTTCAAAGAATTTCCAAATGAAATGGTCTATGGTGAAGTAATTGGGCCTAAGTTGGACTCCTTAAAGTTGGGCTAAATAAAAAAATGGTCCAAATGATTAAAGTTAAATTATCTAACGTAACGGTCAACGAAAGTCTTCAACCAATCCCAATTGTTTGACGTCCTCAAGAAATATCAAGGAAAAATTGCAATTGCGGAACCAAACATTTCACTTTTATGCAAACTTAACCCAAACCTTTACTTTATGGCAGTCACGGTACCAGTCATTTTAGAAATTCACACTTGTAGTCCAAATGGATAGAAACCGTCGGTTTGACAATTAGTTGACTTAAGAATTAACATTGACGTAATATTGACTAATTTTAAAATGATTTAATGGTAACTTTACAATTTTTCAATAAAAATCACAATTATAATGTATTGATAGTTAAATAATAATAATAAAAAAACTAAACACAAAAAACAGCCCCACCATCCCCTTCTTCCCCAACCCCTTTAATCTCGGTGCCAACGCCACCCATCTCATGCCTGCACCACCGTCCCTTCCACACCACTCTCCTAGTGCCAACGCCACCCACTCCATGACGGCCCCATTGCTCCTCCCACCACCACTTCCTATCGTCGACAAATGCTGCACCACCACTTCTCCACTATAACTTTTGCACTACTCGCGTCTCTTTTGATGCCTCCAAGATTTTGCAATTGTCTATATTGGGCTGGTCTTATTTAATCTGCGGAACCATCAGCAACAAAAGGCAGAAAATGACTTTATGCAAATAGATTTGGGCGGCTCTTGGGGTGGTGCAGGGAGAAAGCAATTAGTATTAAAGGCTACCAATTTTCCTGCAAATTTGCTTCAAATTGGAACATGCACGGGTTGCTAACCATGTCATAATGGCAGAGATAGTGGCGGTCGAGGTGGCGATGGGTAGTGATCGGTGGAGAAGATGAAGTATATTTCTTTTTTTGGTTCTGTATTTTAATTGTTTTATTATAGAAAATGTAAATTTAATTTTAAAATTAGTCAAAATTTGCTCAAATCATTGACTTTTGGTCAACTAATAGATGAACTAACAAATGCAATTACATTGGATTGCAAGTACAAATTTCTGAAAGATGTGGTACCGTGGTTGCCACAAAGTAAAGATTTGGATTATGTTTGTATAAAAGTGAAATATTTGATATCGTGGCTGCAATTTTCCCAAAAATCAATCCAAACGAGTGGAATAGTGAAAATAATGAAAAAATAACCCGGACCCCACGGTAAAGTTACAAACAGTTGAATCCAATATCAAATCCGCTTATGTCGCCCTACGTTTTCATTCATATATACCCAACCTCAATACTCAAAATATCCACTGCTCAGAGAGAAAACAATTAGGGTTTCAAAAGAATGGCTGAAGAGAGTGATAACGGCGGCGGTGTGAAAACGGGTATCGTTAAGTGGTTCAATGACCAAAAAGGATTTGGATTCATAACTCCTGACGATGGTAGCGAGGATCTGTTCGTTCACCAGTCTGCGGTTAAAACTGAGGGATTCCGAAGCCTCGGTGACGGCGAGACTGTGGAGTTCGAAGTTGAGTACGGCAGCGATGGCCGGGCTAAGGCCGCCAACGTGACTGGACCTGGTGGCGCCCCTGTTCAGGGAAGCACCAGAGGTTATGATGGAGGCGGCGGTGGAGGTGGCGGAGGCGGAGGAAGAGGCGGAGGAAGGGGCCGAAGGGATGGAGGCGGTGGTGGTGGTTACGGGTACAACGAAGGTGGTGGTGGTTACGGGTACAACGAAGGCGGAGGAAGCCGGGGGGGAAGCCGTGGAGGAGGTGGATACGGTGGTGGAGGATACGGCGGCGGCGGCGGCTACGGCGGTGGAGGTGGTGGTGGCAGTGGCTGTTTTAAGTGTGGTGAATCTGGACATATGGCTAGGGAATGTCCTCAGGGAGGTGGTGGAGGAGGCGGTGGAAGATATGGATCCGGCGGCGGTGGAGGCGGCGGAGGAAGCTGCTACAACTGCGGTGAAAGTGGTCACTTTGCCCGTGAATGCCCCAATGCCAACCGTTGAACCACTGGGTTTCTTCCATTATCTCTGTTCTGCTTTTGAGTCAAGTTCCATGGTCTTTAGGTTTATGAACTGGTGATCCATGTAATAATTGCTTTGTTTTTGTTCTGGTTTTTGGGGTCTTCTAATTATATGGTCACCTTCTCTATCTCTACCATTTAGGTTAGTGTTTTAATTTTAATTTTCTGCACTGTTTGTCCCGTAATCGCATCGGCTTTATGTCTGTTTTAATTTTTCATAAAATGTATACATGTATATGCCTACATGTTACTATTTAATGAATGAATTATTGTCCATTACTTTGATAGCTGTCGTATTCTTGGAATTGATTTGAATAATTGTTCTCATCTTTTTACTTTTCTTTTCATAAAGGTTGGCATTGGATTGGTTCTTGACCAAACGTACATATTTGACATCAATCAATCCATCCAACGGTGGAAAATATTTGTATGATTTGCTCCACTATCTTGTTTTCTAGTCTAGGCATAAAATAAGGAAACATTCAAGATTGATGTGGGTGAGGAGCTTTGAACTTGAACATGAATATATTGTTTTGGAGGACTTGAGCGCTAGAATCCAAGTGCATAAATTTTTTGAACTGAAATTCTCTTTTAAAAGTATTCGAGGTTGTCTTTTGGTTGAACTTCAACAAGAAGGGGTACATTGAATCAAAGAATGCATAGAGATCAAAAGATGCCTAACAACTATTTAACCTTTTGGAATTGGGTACCTTTTGTTTAATGGGTAGAGCTCAAGAATTTAACATGTTTTTTTAAACATCAATTAAGATTCTTGTACAGTATTAAATTGAAGTACAAGAAGCATTACAGATACGCATATGCAAGTGTCACAAAACTAGTTTTTGTCGAAGGTCCAATGTTTGTCACTTGTGTACCTGTAATATTATACGTACATTTTCTTATGCATACATATAACAAAGTTCTTTTAACACGAGGGTGCCAGTGGAAACCATTCTCTCGTTTCCCAATGTGAATGATGATCGGTCAAACTCTATTAAGAATATTTTTCAAAGGAATATTAGTTCTTTTGTGAATAATGATCGGTCAAACTCTATTAAGAATATTTTTCAAAGGAATATTAGTTCTTTAAAGCGTGAGTTAATTGTTCCAATAATCATTGATTTATGTTCATCTCATCGATTGCTCACTAAAATTTAAAATATTGAGATTTGGTAACTGAACTTATCCAAATGTTGGACGTTATTCTTTGGTTTAACTTTTGTTTATAACTTTTAAAAGTAGTGGTGACGTGGTTGATAGAATGTTTAGGTGGTGCTATATCACCGTTATCACGTAAAAAAGTGTTTTTCGTTGCTTACTACCAGTGAGTAATGTCCAACGTTTAGATAAGTTCAATAGCCAAATCTCGATATTTTAAATTCCAGAGAACAATCGAAGACATTGACATAAGTTTAATAATTATTGAGACAATGAACTCTTTAACTTAGGTTATTTATTTATTCTTCTTCTTTAGTAAAGTTGGTATAATAACAAGGGTCCGTTTAACATTGTTTTTGCTGATGGAAGAGGCTTTCGGTGGAAACCTTGTGGGTCAATTTTATTGAGAAGTTCTACTAGTTTGATAAATACTTTAAAAAAAGGTTCCAAAGTAGCTTGTTACTGCATAAATAACTTTTCAAAAGTTCTGTCAAATATGCTTGAAGTGAATTAGTAAATTGTCTAAGCTTTGCAATACATGCTATTACTTTGTTGATCCCTCATTTATCATACTAAGATTGAATGAATAGTAAATTTACTTTTACGAGTTATGGTAATGACAACTTGACAGAAATTGTGTACTGTTAAATGGAACATTGATCATCAACAATGATAATGAATATCATTATTCTTCACTTTACTTTTTTTATCCTTGCTTAATTTGTCAAATAACTCATAAACTCAATACTACAAATTCGTCTCAAATTCTCTCACACACACGCGCGCGCGCGCGCACATATATTGTGTTAATAACAGACTTTTGGAGTGATCAATCAAAGAAAACATTGTGGGGCATTAATGAAAATAAAATAATATTATTACATTACAGAAAAGGTTTAATCGAGATGTTTCATCTGCAATTGTTCATTTCCATACACCAAAACCCTAACAAAATAAAGCTCTACACTAAATTGAACTCATAAGGGGTCACAATAATGATAAATAGATCAAGGGCGGTGGGAATGTGTGAGATTGACTGTCAAAGGAGGTGGAGGTGCAGTGGCATTGAAAAGGTGCGGTGGTGGTGATGTCTCGCATTGATAGCACTTAGTGAAAAGTCCAAATGTATCAATCTGGTGTACGAAGTTTATCACGCTCGCCCATCCACCAAATCCGAACCCAACTATTAGCACCCACACAACAATAAAGATGTTGATTATGTAAGTCCCAACCCATCTCCCAAAGTATTTGGATGGTTGATTCACAGCATTCTGCATCAACACATTCAATCAAATGGTTAGTATATTGTATAATCGTGTACAAAACACATAAATCAGTTTTCATTATTCGATTCATTCCATTGTTAGATATACCCAAAAATATAAAGCATGAAGAGTACTCTAATTAGACCCAGAACCGCCTAATAAGAATAGTAGTATTCTACAATGGGAATCTCGCCCTTGTGCACCCCATGTAAGATCGTGTACTATATTCTTGTAAAGCAAGGACAGTACAGAGGATTCCAGCCTTCCCACCCAATTCCCACAAAAAAGGCAAACAGTAAAGTATTGGTGACCTATTCTTCTTTGGAGGCTTCCTACTGACCATCAAATAAGATAAAAATAGATAAATTAAAATCTTGTCAATTATACTAATGTCTTGTATAAAAATCAAGCAATGAGAAGTGTAAGTTTGAAAAACTTGTCGCTTAAATATGATAACAACATATAAGAGCTTGGGGATACCTCTCTGGTATGGGCAGATCGGAAGGTGAAAATGTGAGCCAAAGCCGGGATAATGTAGACAGTGAAGCTAACAAGAAGTGATCCGACAGTTGAGTTGATAGGACCAAAGAATGGAAAGACAATTGCCAAGAACCATATAGGTATAACTAACGGCAACCGTGCAGCTGCCCGTTTGCACAAACTCCTACATTCGTGCATCCCTATAGCCTTTTCCCACACGAAATACAACGGAGTGCATGCAAATCCAAAAGTTATAAACTGCAAAAATCCGCAACCATGTATTTCAGTACACGTTCAAGAATCAAGTGACTTGAAAACGTAGCATTCTTATTGTTATAGATATAGTTTCAATTTTGGATATCAAAACATGCTAGGCCGTCCCATGAGCTGGTCAGGGCAGGGACACCTAAAAAACCTGCCAACACGACTCGTTCTACTTTTCTAACAAAGTAACAATTGAGAATGAAATATCTTAGGCATGCCTGATGGATGAGCATCAAAATAACAGCCATGTCCCTGAAGGGTGATCTTGGGAGAAGAGAAAATGCATTGGAGTGATTCAGAAGCATATCTCCAAATGCCCAGTACACTGCTGCTGCAGATGGAAGCGTCAATGTCAGCACATAAAGAGTTGCCAGTAGGTAAATGGCCTTGAACTTTTGTGGCTTCCACATTGCGTGCATTATCTCTCTGTCAAACACAACCGAATTTGAAAACCCCAATTAGTTCTGCATCAACACTCTGCTCAAACTAATCAATTTAACATTCATCACACACTTTTCTGGCCTGCACAGAATTGGACAATTTTAATAGCTTAGTCGAGAGCGAGAGTCGTCTTCTTTAACTCCGTTTATCTTAACTTCCTAGGCTTGAAGTGTCATTTTGAAAAGAGATTTAAGGGTGTCACAAAAAATTATTATTGTTAAAAAGAGCTGGAGCCCTCTTCACTATTTATCTTATTACATAAAGCAAAATTGCGGAGTGGTTGGAAAAAGAGTTGGCTTTTCTATACTTGAAAAAGGAAGAAGAGGGTTTCCGAGAAAGTATGACTTATTTTCTTGGCACGCATTCGAGGAGCACTATTGAGAAAATATCAAGTTCTTTGGAAAAAGACTGGTCACTAAATAAATACTGGGAACAGTCAGATTCGTGTCGAGGTTAGCCAAGGTAAAGTCCCTTTCATTTCTATATGACATCAAGACAATTTATTTATCAAATTACTGTTCTACCCTGGTGGATAAAGACCTCAAACAGTCAAACTTGTGTCCAATTGCGTAAAAAAAAAGGGTAAAAGACACATATAATATCTGAGAATGTCGTACACGGTAACGGCATGTCCCCCAAATGTGTAGAGAATGTTTGTGGCTCCCGTGAAATATAGCACCAACTTGGCTGGTCCGGAATGCATCACACCCTCCACCTAATATTAATTAACAAATAAGATCTCAATTACATAAACTTAACTAACGGAGATAGACGGAATGACTAAAAAATTAGTTACCTGTCCGTGTAGGAGGGACGCAACAGTGAGGTACCAGGCCGTGTACGTGGTCATTAACAGGCCGAGGAACGACCAAATTCGGTAGTTGTGGAAAGAAGGTATGAATACAGTAGTTGCACAACACGCTCCAAAGATGTATGTCCAAGTTCTTTTGTCCAAATTGTCATTTATGTAATATATGTTACTGAATCACAAAGAAAATGTTAGTTTTTTGTGCCGCATTTATGTGTCAAAAGACAAGTAAACATACCTTGCACAAGCTATGAGTTGAATCACAGATCCAAACAGAAGAAAAGTGCAGTTAAATGCCAATCCTACATTCCTCCAGTGTTTTCCAAGAAGCCCATCAAGAACTTCAAACCACTGTATCAGTCAATGTTTTTGGTATGCAGTATTAGATCGGATCGTAAACAATGTAATAACAACACGAAAACTGAGAAAAATGAAAACCTGAATAACATGATTTCTAAAATCAACTTTTTCTCTTTCTTTTCTGGTTCTGTACTCTACATAGAGAACGCTAATAATATATGCCGTCCAACTGCCCAATAAACCATAAAAGAGCTGAAAAAGAATCCCAGAGAGCATTCCCAGCTGAGAAAATGAGTATGGTAAAGTGAGCAGCACTTGAGCCACCTGAAAATGTACAAGAATATCAGCTTACTCGTGGGATCGAGTATCATAAGTATGCGTCCAGTGAGTGCACGCTAAATCTTTTAATGGCATTCATCACCAACATTTGAGTGACCCAAATGATTGGCTTAAGTGCTCCAAACAAAAATGGTGTATAAATTCACTGTGAAAAGGACATACCTGATTTGAAGCACAGCTAAACCAGGCATCATAAACAGAGCCACCATGCCAAAAGAAGTTGGAGACTTTAGACTTAATATCTTTCGACTTCCCTTCAGTTTCCATTTCTACATAATTTCCTACTATCACAGTCTCCACTACCTTTTCTGAGGATGCCATTTTGCGTACAGGGTTCAGCTCAATACAAAATCAATGGAACATGAACTTTAGGAATAAATGTAAATGGGGTTTTGTTGTAGTTTGTCGGAAGTGTCTTTATATATAGAGAGGGATAAAGGGGGCGGGGACGCGGGTTGGGTTGAGTGGAGTGAACCGAGGACAATGAATTTGGAAAGAGCTTCGACATTTGTGAAATGAACCCTCGGTTGGTTTTCGTTGTTCCTTGATTACATCTTTTGTTTTCTAGCAAATAAATTAATTAAACATGATGGCTTGCTAAATTTTTTAAGCAATAATTATACAAGCGTGAAGGTTTGAACACACGTGCGAATTTACATTTCCAGGATAAATGTATAATACTAATTCAGTTATTTTTTCCTAAGCTAATCTCTCATTTCTTGATTATTTTTTCTCTTCCAAAACTCGTCTTGCACTTTTATTCGTTTAGACATCAATGTAATCAACTTGACTTCTTGAATTAGTGGTTAACTCTGTAAACCTAATCGTATTTTCTATAACTAACGAGAGTTTGTATCTAAACCAAATTGAGCTAAAATGGGAGTTACATTGGGGGCAAATGCATAAATTAAGCCCCTGTTTGGTAGTCATTTTGGAGATAAAATGCATTTTTGAATAGTTGATTGATGAAAAATATGTGGTTAAAAATTAAGAAAAATTTTTGAGTTTGCGTGTAATATCACGCCAGCTTATTACAGGAATGTGCACTATTGAGAAGAATAAGGCTGTTGAAGGGAGACAAAGGATTTAAAAAGAATAGAGGAATGAAAGGTAAGCACTTGTGAGAAAGTAGACCACATGATTATAGCCAAACGGGCGTGTTACCTTTATGAATAGACAAAAAAGTTTTTATTAGTTATTTATTTTTTAATCACATGGGGCAATTTAGGAAGCCTCAAATTCTTGAAAGTGTAATTTACATGGATTTATTTAGTGCGCACATTAGAGAATTATTCAGAAGCCCCACTTTGAGAGTTGTTAGATTATGTGCCAACTTTCTTTACTGATATTTTATTAAGAATAAATTTATTTGTACAATCATTTTGTATAACATTGTTGATAATGTTGTAATTAAAAAAATTTTGGTGAGAAAGATGAATTATTTTTAAAATTGACACGTTGTCAACAACGTTGTCAAATTCATTGTACACCAAACATGATTAGTTTTTAATTTGTAAAAAATTCGTGATGACGGGTGAATGTAACTCAAATATTGAGGGCTCATTTGAGCAACATTATTTGTAGAATGAAATTGAAAAATATAGTTATTATGAACCCCACATAAAAGATGAAAAGTCAAAATAATAGTTGGATGTGATTGATAACAATAATATTTTTAATCAACCAATAAATTTGTGCTTTTACACATTTGTGTGTGTTTTGGTTAAGGGAAAATGATAGATGTGCATGGTCTGATTTTACAGACACTGTACAAATCACTCACACATCAACCCCCATGTAATAAAAAAAGGGCCAAAAAATGCGGACCCCACCCATTGTGAGAAGTCTTACAAAAAAATATTATGTATACCTAGCAAGCTTCTTTGGTTCAGAGTTGCTTAGGGACAAAGATTTTGACTTTATTTCTAACACAACTAGGAGAAGAGAGAGAGAGAGAGAGAGAGAGAGAGAGAGAGAGAGAGAGTTTTTTTAATCAAAAATACTTAGCTCATACTTGATGAAAATTTAAATTTAAATCAAAGTCAATAATTAATTTTTATCATATATTTTCAAGAAATTCACAACTTTTAAATCACATATTTCATCAATTTTTATCAAATTATAATTTTAATCTTCACATGGGCTTAGATTAATCATTTGTAATTCCTTTTAACTCCAAATACATTCAAGGACAGCCTAATGGTCATTTTTAATTTCTTTGCTTTTATTCCTTTTCCAATTATTCAGTTGATTTTGTGAGGGAGACGTGCCCATCGACGCCAAAGCAAAAATGTGTCAAAGATTTGTCCCACTTTTTTGCCAATTTTTATCTTAATTTCTCAAGCGCAAGCGACCTTTCTACTTCAATTAGTTTCAGGGAAGAGACAATATTTGATTAATCGAATACATGATAAATATTTGAAAAAGATCATTTATGTATGAAAACTATTTAAACTATATGATGAAATTAGTATTTATTTTTGTATACGTCGATAATCTTTCATTATCTCACTTTTCCTCTCTTGAAATTGTTCTCCCTGCTACGAATTCTCCTTCGAACTTAGGCAATATTGATCGACACTTCAACAACTGAAATAGTAGCTGTTGCCAAATTCTCTCAATATCCATTTACGAAACCCAATGATTTTGTTTAATAAAAATAAAAATATGTAATTAGGCTAAAGTTGAAATATTATTGTAAAAGCATACTCAAAAGGGTTTGTTTGGGTGGGGAACAACATATTCATGGGACCGGGACCTAAAACAACCCCCTGAATTCTTTGTCCCCTTTGACTACCTACTCTAATTATCTTGTCCAAGTAAACATTATCGAGTTGGACGATTTGACGAGACCAACGAATATCCATCATCCATGGCTGCTTTCTAAGATTTTTGAGGTATGATAAAGTAACTTTAAAAGATGCAAAAGCATCGTTAGACTTTAGAATACGCTGAGTGTTTGATCCACCCACTTTAACACCTGAAAATTGACATAGTTCTTCATGGATTGAGCACGTTCACTTGCATTCAGTATATTGTATGGGTCAATCTTTTGGTGACAAACTTTACCCGCGTGGGCTTTATGAGTTGAATTGAATAAATAATACTCTTTCCCTTTTTCATGTTGTGAAATTAGAATGATTTATTAACACACTAGAGTAGTGCAATGTAGGTCCATTAGTAAAATGAAGTGCACCAATTGATGTTTGGTCAACTGGCCAAAATTATTCATGCAGAATAATTAAGTGGAAATCATATTTCAGAATCAGTATGATGAAGAATTGGATTCTTGGCTTGTTTGGTGGGAGGCCTAATTAGTTTCAATAAGAAGGATAGTTGTACCAAGTCATGAATGTGGTATGTACAATTTAATTGAAACTAGACATGTCCAGTTGGGCACCACTCTAAAAAGGTAATAGCAACAATTATTTCATTTTGTATGTTTCTCTTTAATTGTTCCAGATTTTTGTCCACACAATCAAACAATTTGAGTATGATTTGGAGAGAGAAGAATTTTAAGTGAACGAAACTATCCATCGACGTGAAATTCTACATACTTGAAATCACATACTCTTCAATACACTCCGGTACGTATATTGAGTATAGAAGAAAATTCAAGTGAATTTTCGTTGGTGAAAAAGCCATCGGAATGACTGGGTGTAAAAGGTCCGTGGTTGGTGAATTGTGTTGAAAGTGATTTACCGAATGCTTTTGAAACCAATTTAGTTGAGTGAGACGTATGAAAGTGGCACACAAATTACAATGACTAAAACTTATATCATAAGAGTTTAGAGTGTCATAACCTACAATTATCCAAGTCGTACCAATGGATAAACACTATCAACAGTACAACTAAAGGCTACTAATTTAGAATGGATTTGGATTTAGATTTAGATTTGGATTTGGACTCGGGATTATTAATGAATTCCTGGTTAGCAACTACAAAAAAATCATAGAAGGTAACCAAGTTCATTCTCAAATAAATGGATGGCCTAATGATATCTGGGAATTGGGTTTGATGCTACATAACCACAAGACGGGCCTATAGTAATTGTAGACCCAATAATTTATGAGAAATTTTCATAAGTAAGAGTATAAATGTGGTCCATTTCAATAATAAAAAAATAAATTTAAAATTTAAAAAATCAGATTTTTATTTATGATTTAATTAATTAAATATATAAATATCATAGATATACACAGCTTGATCACAAATTTATTTATTGGTCACATATTGTCAAATTAATTAGTCACAAATCAAAAAAATTTATCGGTCACAAATCAAAATTTTAATGTCACAAATTATTTTACGATCGCGATTCAAAAACTTCATGGGTCACAATTTGTTCATCGATCACAAATCACAATTATTATAAGTCACAATTTATTATAAAGTCATGAATTAAAATTATCAGATTATTGGTCACAAATTAACAATTTCTTAGGTCACATATTATTTTTTAGTCACAAATTATTCAAATCATTGGTTATATTTTTATTATTGATTTCAGATTAATCAATTTAATAGTCACAGTCAACCAATAATCTGTGATCACCACCTGTGACCCGACAACCGTCGTCGCCAAACCACCACCACCTCTCGATCGCAACTTCAACACCTCAAACAAATCAATAGAAAAACACTGTCACACCAGATCCATCACCACCACCGTCTCACCATTACCAATGTCGACCGCCACCGTCATCACCAAAATAGCAACACCACCAAAACAATCAACAGATCTGTGACACCCAGAAAAAACCAAAAACCAGCAACACCACCAGATTGCGACACCCAACCATTCCTACGCACAAACCACTACGACCAGAACCAGCTCCGCCGAACGACAGAATGGGCGACTAAAAAAAAAAAAAATTGCAGGCAAGGGCAGAACGGCGTAAGCGCCACCGCTAGATCTACCAACAAATCACATACAAACCACCAACACCCCACACCGTCATCACCTCACTACCGTCGTCACCACTTCCACCATCACCCCACCACCAAAACCACAATTTTTCAACTAACATCCCACCATCATCGAATTGCAGCAGACCACTGCAGCACCGCTGCCTCGCCTCGCTACTCCGTCCGTAGCGAGACGGCATCGTCGCTGTGCCTCGTTGCTCGCAGGCTCCGCCATCTTACAGCGTGCCAGTGCTCCGCACCTTGTGTGATGATTATTAGTAAATATATTTATTTTATAAAAATATTAAATTAAAATAAAAAATCTGATTTTTGAAATGTTAAACTTTCCCCCCTAATTTTAGCACTCACATCTTGAAAAATAGGGTTTAGTGTAATTTCCACATAATTTATACGCGATCAAATTAGTTTTTAATTATATATATATATACGCGGTCAAATTATTTTTAATTATATATATACTCGTCTAAAATAATTTGAACCATACTCGTCTGTTTCGCCTTCCAAAATCCCGGTTTGCCACTCTTTTAGGAGCTTGTCGACTGTGTCACCAGCCGGCAGATTATTGAAGTCATTATCTGTTAGGCACATTTGATAACAACTGTTTCGGCGGAGTGCTGTCCAAAGTATCATCCCATTGACAGCAGGATGTGAAAAGCCTTCTCTTAAAACTTCTTCTAGATGAATAGCCTGTCCAAAAAACATTGATCAAACTTATAAATTATGTATTTTAGACAGCATATGATGCCAAAGTGTGGCCGGTTTTTTTAGCTGGTATGCCGAAAATGATCCAAATCCAAGCCAATACGGTTACTTTCTCTAACCTGACTTTCCTTACTGAATTGTTTGCTGATATCAACTTCTGTTAACCAAATTGGAAGGCCAAGAGTAGACAATTTGTCGAGGAGAGGGTTTGGCACATCGAAATGACCCTGAAGTCCAATTCCATCCATTGTTACACCACCTCGCTTTAGCTCTATCATTCTTGATATGTAGGTATCCACTTTGGAATTAACATCATCGTCAGTTTCCACCACATTATATTCATTCATGAAAAGTGTGGCTAATGGATCTATTTGATGTGCCTTCTCGAAGAACTGCAGGGTGGCGTTCGATCCAAGCCTTTGCTCGTAAAAGTCGAAATGAAGCATTTCATTACTAACATCCCAGTGAATAAATTCTTCTTTGTATCTGTTCATAAGACTTTCTATTCTGGACGTGACAACTGATTGGAGATCAGGGCTTGTTAGATTAAGAATCCATTGAGGTGATGACTTCGGGTTCTCCCAGAAGATATTGTGGCCTCTAGTAATAATTTGATTTGCTCAAATTCGAGCATCTGGTCAGGTATCGTGTAGTTGACTTGCCCTGGCTTGGGTTCTGTTGCATCCCACTTGAGCTCGTTTTCAAAAACTGCTGCATTGAATCTTTCTGTAAACCATTTCTGAAACAGTAAGAATTAATTTGATCAGCTTGCAATAGAGTATTTGTAATGCAACTACCGGATTTTGATTGAGTGACCAAACTGAATAAAGCAACCTTCAGTGGGCACTTTGGAACAAATAAAGTTCGGTGACACCAAGGTGAAACCTTGCTATAAATTTAGTGACTACCAGTGTTTATAAGAACAATACAGACCTGATAGCGTGAATTTCCGATGACAGTCTTTGCTATAGCAGATCCAAATGGGAAATCTTTTGAAACTTGCTCTACCGTAATTTCCGCCCCTTGCAATTTGGCTCCGTGCCTGTCCGAGACATGGAAAATAACTGCACGCTTCCTCTCCTGAATCATATAAGAAGCATTATGTCAGAGGTTTCAAGGTAAAAATATTTCTTTAGAGATTCTTAACGGATTAATGGCGGATTTGGGGAAATTCTAGTAATCTTATTTGTAGACTCTAGATTATGTAAGTTTATGCACTTTAATAATGAATACTTGTCTACCTTGTAGATTTTATAGTCTGCTGATTCAACCCCCATTGTTCCTTGGTGAATGGCTGCAGAGAAGCACTTGCAATCTCTATGTTGTAACCTCTACCGGCTGAATCATGTTAAACTGAAGGGCAAGTAGTCTACTGCTTTTTAACTCGTATCTCTAATTCTGAAAATTATACTGCTACTGAAAAAACTAATGAATACCTGAAGATTTAGCTTAGACAATTTGATGATGATGTCAATACAAATCCACCCTTGAGAAATGACCAGCAACTTTGCTTGGCAATAACAGTTCCTATGTAACTTAGGGTAGTTTCTTCCATCACGAGACTAGCCCTTAACGAGAGTTGAATCTGCAGTCTTTATTTTGATCCAAACTGTTTTCATTCAAAAGTAGCTTAGTTATTTAAGTAATTCTGACTTGGACTTGTACGAGTCTCTGCTCATACAATAACAAAATTTGACATTCAATGAAACCGAACAAGGTAAAACTATACCTGAAAAACAATATCTGTTGCCCTCGGTGAGGTTTTGCGATATAAATGTCGGGTAAGAAACTTGATCTCCATTATCCAGAATACTGTAGAAAATTCGGAACTTGATCTTTGAGGATACCACCGTTGCAAAGTGGCCTCAGGGTGCAGTTTACACTGGACAGTATTAGGATAGAAAAAGAAAGTTAAATTTTTGTTCACCAAATTGAATATATTGATCGAAAGAAGACTAACCAGCTTTTCCACTTACTTGTGTATAAGCAGAAGAGTCATAAAGTGGCCCGTCTGCAATAAACACGTAGTAAATGCGAAGAAAATGGTAAAACGAAGCCACAGAGAGAGAGGGGTGAGAGAGTACCAATGCCATAACACAAAACCATGGAACTGCTAAAGAAGAGGAGCAGAAATAGAGAACAAAAGAATGTAAGGTACTGCATGCTCTTTGATTAAGTTGCAGAAACACCCGATTCGGTTTAAATACAGCCACACACAAGAGTTAAGAGTTAGTGTCCGCAAAACCTAGGCAGAGCTCAAAGAGTGTGGCATCACAAGAGAAATAGTAGTGTGTTTTTGAGAAAAACCGTGCCTATTCACATGCTGACATGGGCTTCCATAGTTTGCAGAAACTGTTTCTAACTTTGATTTCTTCCAAAAGTCATTGATCAGAAATTTACTAGACGTAAATTTGCACCTTTATTAATTTTGACTTTTGACATACTGCCAGCTTGATTTAAAATTAACAAAATCCCCAAAAATTACAAGCATAAAGTAATGGTCTTGAATTTGAGGTTGTTTGGCTAAGCTTAACAGTAAGTAAAGAAAAAGGAAGATCTTATACTGAATTAAAACTCTCAGGAAACCTGAGACTTTGCTAGCAAGGATAGTTAACAAGTAACTTTGAAGCTTAGCCAAACATTTTCTCTTTCTTAAGTAATATGAAAAATGTCAAAAATCTAGTAATAATGAAGAAACAATGTTATAATTAATTTGATAATTTCTAAAAGAAAATATTTAAGTATATACGGTAACACTTTTGTGCTTTCATTTGCAAAAGTATGTCACTTTTTCAGTTACAAATCGTCACTTATAAAGCCTATTCCCAAAACTTGAATCAATTCATTCTCGTGACTGCATGAACATAGTCAAGAATGTACCTTTTATGGCATGTGAATTGGCATCTGCGCGACATGATTCATTTGGTTCCAACGTGTAGTATTATCAGAAATTAAATCGATTTTTGTTGTTTTGTTGGTGATATCTTTCATTAATTTTGTTTTTACTCTTATGAAGTGTCGAATTATATGTGGGTCGATAATCTAATTGAGGGACGTTCAATTGGGACTTCTAGAGACTTTTAAAATCTCTAAAGTCATGGAGTATTCAATTGAATTTTTTTAGAAGTCTCTATAAGTCATAAGGTATTCAAATAGATAATGACTTTTTGAAAACTTTTCTACTTAGTAGACTTCTAGAAACATTTTGGTGAAAAATATAAATAGCAAATCTAAAAAAAAAAAAAAAAATCTCTCATATGCTGAGATTTGTGAAGATTTCAGAGCAAAAAAAAAAAAAAAAAGAACATATTTTTTCTTTCCATTCTACGATTTTTCTCGTATCTTTTCAATACAACTGCTATAATCAATTTATGATTATTCCATATGTACATAATTACTTTTGAATTTAAATTATATACAGTTGCTTCAAAACGTAAAGTTCCATGTAATCTCTCTCTCTCTCTCTCTCTGTTAAAAACAATTTGTATTCCTGGAAATTATATTAATTTCGTGAAATTTTTTTAGTTGTGTTCTTAGAAATTGATATAAAATCTTTTTATTATTTTATTTGCATCAAAATGGAATAACTGGACCATGACTAGTGACTTTATCCAATAAAATTTTATAGGCATCATGGTTCTCGAAAATGTTAATTAAGTAGTAAGAAATATTGTAATATTTCAGGAATATAATGAATTTGCAAAATGAAATGTCTTTAAAAATCTTGAATCAAATTCTATAGAAGTCCATGAAAAACTTTTATTAATTCCGAACAAATTCATAGAAATCACTCAAAAATCTATAAAATCCACAAAAGTCAACCCACTTTAAAGAGTCTATAGAAATCTTTAAAAACCTCAAATGTAATCTCGAAAAGTGACACGGGAATAAGAGTGCAATCCTAGCTTTGGCTTCATTTCAAAAGGTTGGGCTGCAGATTTTGTACGAGAGATTGGAGGTATTGCCAGTTAGGTGTGCGGGAGAAGCATTTAAGAATTATTGGCACACCTAGTGCACAATGGATGGATCATTTGTGAATCCATTAAGGGGGCTGGCTAAAACAATCAGAAGAACCGAGAGTGGAATTTTCATTTCGTGCACAACTAGATTAGACTAAATCTTGAACAATATCAAACCTAAAATACTGTTACGTTCTCTAATTGCATTCAACACATCACGAGATGTGTTAAAATATTAATATTTACGGCTCCTTTTTAACAAACACACTCTCGGTTGGTACTCATTTTTTCTCCATAAAAATGAAAAATATGATCGTTATCTATCACATTCAGTCACCATTTTTTACTTTTTATATCTTGTGTGGGGTTCATAACGGTTATGTTTTTCATTCTCATTCTACAAAGAATGAGAATCAAACAGGTTGTTAATAATTTCCACTTCGACTCTTTTCCTATAAAAATTCTACCACAAGAAACTCGACTCAATTCAACTCATCTCAAGTCCATTTCTTTAATGGGATCTCAATTGACGAATCACCATGAGATTGAGTAGAAAATTTACTAGATAAACGCAACCTTATTTAAGGAAATCGAGTTAAGCTAAATTTAGAAGTATGAAGCTCGTTATTTGATCAATCATCCTCGCCCTCACAAACACCACATACACACATCATGCATCTCAACACTCGTGGGAATGTCTGGTTTAAAGAACTTGATGGAGTAATGTTCACTAGTTAGAAGGTTGTATCACAATTATATCGAATAATGAATTGGAGAGCTCATTGTCACCTAAACTAATGATGTTTTGTGTCCCCTCTTTGACACTACTTGTATAGATTTTCGTTAAAAAAAAAAAAAAAATATCAACATAATTTTATTCCCTACTTTCCAAATACAAAAACACAAAGGACCATCAATCCAAAGACATCAAAAATTTAGAAAAATGATAGATGTCTTAGATGCTTAGATAAACGATAAATATCTCTGTCATATTCAATCGTCTTCTGTCTTTTAATGCTATGACTAATATCTATGTTGTATTCAATTGCTTCAGACCTTTCAATGCTAAAACTAGTAGAGTACTAAGAAAACAAAAGTACATAATCAACACAAACCAAGTAATTCAACACAAGAAATTCACAACCCAGCTTCAAGTACGTAATTTCTCCCAACGATCTCAAACGTAAGATTCATATAAAAATCCGTTCAAGTAATCGAGACAATGATCTAAGAAGGTTATAGGATACAAAATATCACAATTACTACTCAAAAGAACAGAACAAGTACAATTCTATTATCACGACTAAGTGGAAGTAATACCAAACAATAGCTTAGCAAATACAACAATTTGTATCGAGATATCACCCGGAGAAGATTTCCCATCAAACCATGTATTTATGTAGTCCTCAAATCTGATGGTAGGAGTGTGACATCATTGGCCATTGGACACTGATGATGTCTTCTTTGATCTTCTGCTTGCATAGATCTTAGAATAAACCCTTTTCGTTCTGATAGAGAGCAAAACATCGAGACCGAACCCAATAACGCATGCAATTGCCATAACCACAAACACTAGCCGGTAACAGTGGGCACCTAAACATGTGTTCCCGCCTCCAGCTGTGCGTGTAGCTTCGGAATCATATAAGAAGCCAGCGAGCAATCCAGAAAAAAGGAACGATCCGAGTGGAAGATTAAGGATTAGAATATTGTAAATGAGACCGTAATATTTGAGGCCAAAGAGTTCGGAGGCAGTAGGAACTGAGACAGCAATGCGAACTCCATAACATATCCCAACCACTATGGAACCAACATATAGTGAGCCTGGCATAGCAAGGGCCATTATGGTATAGCCCACTGCCATTAGAATCTGTGAAGCTGCATTCCATATTGGCCTTGGCGTTCCGGCCCTCCTGTGGATAACAAAATAAAAGCAAGGTAAGCAATTGGAATTGCCAAATAGGTGCCTTGAAATAATTGACATTCCCGCGCCATTTCAACCCAAAGAACTTGTTCAACTTCAACATGGTTGCAAGCTATGTTAAACATATTTGGGTATATGATACTTTGCAAAAACAGGATGTATCAAGAACGTCATCAAAAGAACTGGAACTTTCGATTGCTCTCCTAGAATATTCCATTAATAATAATTTTATTCATTTAAGTTACAAGTGCCATTTTGAGATTCCTTATCATCCACGCTGATGTTACGATCCCAAATCACCTATTTAAAACAGCAAAAATATCCAATTGTAAGAGAGAGTTTGACATCGATTTTTCCAATATTCAACCCGAATATTCGTGTTAAAATTTTTCGGCAAAAAAAAAAAAGGGAAGGCATGAAAGTCACTTAGAGTGGGTTAAACAAGGACCGAATGACAAGGGGAAAAAAAGGCATGAAAGAAGCCTCCAGCCTACAACGTTGACCTAAAAAATTCTTAAAGCAACGAAGCCTTTTTTTTTATTTTTTATTTTAATGCTTCTGTTATAATTTTGCTATTTCACCTGCTCATTTTGACTTTTCTTCACACAAAATCTCATGAGCCCATAGTTTACCCCTTCAAGCACTTAAAAAGCCAAAGTTTGAAGAAACAGTTATAATCGTCAACTAAAGCAACAGCTAACTACAAAAAGAGTAAACAGACAACTTTTTTACAAGTAATTTAGAAGTTTTTGCTTCACAAATTGCCAAAGTTGAAAAGAAGATCACAACATGCCAAGATAAAAAAGCAAATTAAAGTGCATAATGACTCACCATAAAGTATATTCTACTCACATAAGCATAAAGAAAAGCGAAAGAGTAATTTGTGAAAGAAGTAATGAACTTACTTAATGAAGTACTCAGAAACCCATCCTGAGAGAATGCGCCCAAAGAATCCCCATATGCTAGTAAACGACACGAATATGGAAACATCGGTATAGCCAAGTGCCAACCCCATTTGTCCCATGTTATTCATCACTGTTAGGCCCGTCCCAACTCCACAAAGAAACGACACAAACAAAATCCAGAAATCCAGTGTTTTCAAGGCCTCGATTATGGTGTGTTCTTCACCAAGAACCGGCCTCCTCTTTTCGACAAAATCCATTACTTCCACAATTTTCTCCACCTCCGCTTCCACCACAGGTTCTTTCACTTCCTTGGCTAGTAATGACTCAGTTACATTGCGTTCAATGTCCTCAGAAAAGGGCCTGATTAAATTCTTTAACGCTAGGTAAATTGGAATTGATATAGGGGAAGCTAAAATAACTAAAAGCACAGCAGCAAACACTTGGGAAAAGAGTCGTCCATGAGCCCCTGTAACATCAAACGCCAACAGATAGAGTGCGATAACAACAGCAAGAACGTTAATTATACCGAAATATTTAGTATCATCATTTTCTTCGGCTGCGGTGGACGACGGTGGGATTTCACGGAGGAAAATAATGGAAGTGAGGCAAACCACAAAAGGGTATTACTGCAAGCATGACTAGAAACTTAGCTGGATCATCGGCGAACAAAGCCGAGCAGATGTCGGTGAAAATTGCAGTGCTTAAACCGACGTAGCCTTTCAAAATTCCGGAAACTGGGCCTCTGTTTTTCCTGAAATTCCTAATACATGTGACCAGAATTGCTGTATTCATCCATGTCGTGCTGTTTCCTCCCATACACATGAATATACACATCTGCACCAAATTTAGATACTATTATTAGTATATTTCACACTTCACGGCAGAAAATAAAAGCGCATGTTTTGATATACTAACAGCCCAGTAAGGAAGGGGTTGGATGCGGCGGCTAACGACGAGCCACTGAACTCCGTAACCGACAAAGCCTTCAATTGAACCGATGAGGAGAATGACAGGGCTTGGGAGACGGTCGGAGGCGATTCCGGCGAGTAGTCCAAAAGCTTTTCCGACGTCTTTGGCGACGGAGAGGTTATTGAGCTGGAGTTGAGTGAGTGCCATGAGGGACTTCAGGGCGTCGGAATAATTAGAGAAAGTGTAATTATTGCCGGAGATAGCTTGAACCCACACTGCGGTGACAAAACCCAGCCATTTTCCGGCAGGGGACGTCGGTGAAAGCATGCCCATTAACAACTACACTAGAAGAAAGTTGGTGAGATTTTAGAGAGAAAATCTTGAACGGTGGTGAAGCAGAGGATTAGGAATCCCATTATTAAATATATAGAAACATTTTTGAAGTCAAATTCTAATTAATTTGGTTGGCGGGGTAGTTTCCTACATTGATTATTGATACGCACAACTTGATCCCGGAAAACGGAAAACGTTTGATATTTCCTTTGGAAAATTGTTTTAGTTGGTCCTCAATTTATTGTTTAAATACTAAATTGATCCACAACTTTTGTCAATTCTAATCTCATAATAGTCCCTCATCAAAGAAAACATCTAAAATTTCTATTTTAAAATATCGCGTTCAAATCGACCTCTAGTTGCTACTTTAATTCGAGTTGCATATGGGTCATTGAACTTTCATCGGAGGTGCAAACGAGTCATTAAACTTTCATCAAACTAAACACTTGGATCTTACGTATTCTTACTTTGTTCGTTTGCATGAAAGCCACATTGAAACTCCATACTATATCCCCATTTTTAACTAATTGTAGAAGTTTGTTATGAGTAAACGCAACGTGCGTATTAATAATTCTTAAATAGTTAGTCATATAATTGTTGTACATTAGCAAAATTTGGTGGGTCCCATGACATTTTTTTTTCTCCTTAATGGCCCCAAATGTGATAGTTTCGTCATAAAACGTATCATGCCATTGTTGCAAGGACCTTGCTATTTTGCCATGACATTGATCACCCTCATGACAAAAACCTCACGATAGGGGGTGGGGCCCAACCTTCATGGCAAATCAGTTTAATCCTTGTTGCAACAATTGATTAATATAAAATAAATTATCGTGTCTATGTAACCTAAATCGACAACGATAGTATTTACTATATATATCGTTATTCTCACATCCAATGTTCAAAATTAATACCCCCCCCCCCCCCCCCCCCCCCCCCTCCCCCTCCTCTTAAAAAAAATATTAAGGGTAATTATGGTTTCATTTGATTCTAGTTCTAAGAAAACTGAATCAAATCATAAATCAATGATTTTTTTATTTATTTATAATGGAGCCAAATGATTTTGTTTAAGATATGTAATCAAATTGGAACTGAACCATTTGATTCTAGTCACATTACCGATTGAGAAAAAGGAGAGAACATATGAGGAGGAAGAAACGAAAGCTGAGGCTTCAATTTTATAAATTAATGGGCGATGGTGACTTAGCACGATGATAGACGACATGCAACATTTGTTAGCATCCATGTAAGAGTCGATATATAAATTGAAAATGAGAGAAAATGATAAATGGATTAAGGATTAAGGATTAAGTCTTCAAAATGAATTATAATCTCTAATCTCCATAATAAGAAATGAGAAATCGAAGGTAGCGTGACTCAACTCGAATTTTGAATTTGTTGTTGTGAATTGTGATTCACTAATCTGTAAAAACAATATATATAATAAAATTTAAAAATTGAGTTTGATTCTTGATTTTAGAACTAAAATCGAACCAGAATCAGAACTAGAAGTAGAACTAGAACAAATGGTTCTCAATTCTAAGAACTAGAACCATTATTTTTTTAAAAAAAATTAATTTTTTAATTTTTTCTTTTTGCAGAATCGAATCGAACTGCTTGGTTTGATTTGGTCATTTTGTCCACCATTATCCAAATTACATTTTGACATAGTATTTTGAAAGAAAATGTATGGTTAAAAATTAAGATTTTTTAAAAAAAAATTTATGTGTCATATTATTTTATTAAATAATGTATGATTGAAAATAAGAGAAAAAAATGTATTTTGAAATTAATGAAGACCATACCATGGCTAAGTTTTTAATTATAGAATTGAGAGATTTACTGTATGTTGATAATTCTTTTT
Organism: Osmanthus fragrans; assembly: GCA_019395295.1. Lineage (NCBI taxonomy): Eukaryota > Viridiplantae > Streptophyta > Magnoliopsida > Lamiales > Oleaceae > Osmanthus > Osmanthus fragrans. Next base: position 429,066 of record CM033356.1, on the reverse strand, counting down.
ACCTAATCCAAGATATCTTTTATATAACTTTTCTTTAGATTTGGTATTTAGATTTTGTCGCTCTTCTATTTTAGTATTTGATCGAATGTCATCCTTAATATCAATCTTCAATAGGGATGAGGTCACACTTTTGGTACTGTGGAATCAAAAATTAAAATAATTTTTTTTTACAAAAATATAACATTAATGAAAATAAAGATAGATGTTTTAAAAAAAAAAAATAAAAAAATTGCAGAGATTTATATATATATATATATATATATATATATATATGTATGTATGTATGTATGTATGTAAATGACCATTGGACCCTGAATTTGAGAATTAGTTTGCCAAAAATGTAAGGGTAAAATGGGAAATAAAAAATACTTCATGAATGAATAGTAAATGATGGATTGCCTCTTTTAAGATAGTAGGAAAATAAGGATATAACATGATGTTACAAAACACATGTGGAATATGAGACTAACTACAATACTTTAAGTTATAACAGTTGTGTGGTACTTTCGTGGTTCAATTTAAGTAATTCTTTCATTTGGTGGAGGTTCCATCTTCCACATCTTCAAGTATCTAAGTTAGAAAGCATGGACCCTGGTCAATTTGGGCATAACTCACGATTTTCCTCCGTCAGTTACTGAGGGATCGATGGTTGATGGTCCAGGAATTAGTCTGGTGTAAGTTGGGACACCTGAGTATCAAAAAAAAAAAATGTATCTAAGTTAGAAATGATGTATGGGAGTTATTATTGAAAAAATTGAAAGAGAATATTGAAATGATGATCAACAAAAAATAAACTAATTTAGGAAAAATAATGTATTTGAAAATGAAGCGAATCAAGAGAAAATCCTAAACCAGTTAAAAAAGTGAAGAAATAAGAATGATCTATGGATTAATGGAAATGGGCATAACATTCAATTCAGGTGTTGAATTTTCATCTGTGAATACAATTTGAAAGGGTTAATTTCACAAACGGTCACTCAATTTACGTCAAAATCACAAAACGGTCACTCAATTTTAAAACTTGCACAAACGGTCATTGAATTATTGGGCGATTTCACCAACGGTCACTGAAAGACTTTTATGAGTTGAATTCAAACTTAAAAGACCAAAACACGTGGACATAGAACCTAGAGTACCAAACCATCAAAATTTGACAAAATAGGCCTTTTCTCTCTAAATTTAGGTGAGTTTTGAGACAAATTTTTGGCAACTTCCGATCACCAAGATCGCCGGATTTGGATACCGTTAGAAAGCCCACAATGTTCTCTTCAATTACCACCCAAAATCTCTCCATAAACCCAAGGGATTAGGCCGGAATAAGCTCACAAAATCAACTACCAGAAAAAAGAAAATCTGGACAGAAAATTCAGATTTTTTTGGCGAGTTTTGAGACAAATTTCCGAAAATGTTCGACCACCTATACTGTCGGATTTTGATACCATTGGAAAGCCCACAATGTCCTCTTCGATTACAACCCAAAATCTCCCCATAAATCCAAGGGATTCGGTCGGAATAAACTCACAAAGTCAGCATCTCGAAAAGAAGAAAATCTGGGCAGATTTTTAAGATTTGTTAGGCGAGATTTGAGGCAACTTTCCGGCATCTTCCAACCACCAATATTGCTGAATTTGGATACCATTGGAAAGCCCACAACGTTCTCTTCAATTACCACCCAAAATATCCACATAACTCCAAGGGATTCGGTCGAAATAATCTCAAAAAGTCAGCTATCCGAAAAGGGAGAATTTGGGCAGAAAATTCATATTTTTGGACGAGATTTGAGGCAACTTTTCGGCATCTTCCGCCACCAAAACTGTCGAATTTTGATACCATTGAAAAACCCATAATTTTCTCTTAAATTATAACCCAAATTATCCCCATACCTCCAAGGCATTCGACAGAAATAAACTCACAAATTTATATTTTCATCAGATCAATGACGAAGTTTGTAGTCACTCTTCTATTTTTAGTCTTTGATCTGATGCCATCCTTAATATCAATCTTCAATAGGGGTGGGGTCAGACTTTTCGTACTGTAGAATAAAAAATAAAAATAATTTTTTTACAAAAACATAACATTAATTAAAATATGTTAGATTTTTTAAATTTTTTTTTAATTTGCAGAGATTTTTATACATAAATAACCATTGGACCCTGAATTTGAGAATTAGTTTGCCAAAAATGTAAGAGTAAAGTAGGAAATAAAAAAATACTTTATGAATGAATAGTAAATGATGGATTGCCTCTTTTAAGATAGTAGGGATATAACATGATGTTACAAAACACGTGGAATATGAGACTAACTACAATACTTTGAGTTTTAATGGTTCCATGGTACCTTCGGGGTTGAATTTAAGTAATTCTTTCATTGGTGGAGGTTCCATCTTCAACCATCTAAGTGTGAAACGATGTACGGGAGTTATTATTGAAAAAATTGCAAGAGAATATTGAAATGATGATCAACAAAAAATAATCTGATTTGGGAAAAATAATGGATTTAAAAATAGAGCGAATCAATTAGAAGAGAAAATCCTAAACCAATTAAAAAAGAGAAGAAATAAGAATGATCTATGGAAACAAGCATAACTTTCAGTTCACGTGTTGAATTTACATCTGTAAATACAATTCAAAAGAGTTTTTCAATTATGCACAATCTTGTGTTGGGTGAGGCCAACATTGTTAAACTTTCTGTGTCAAATTCCATCACTTAGGAGTCTGTTTTAGCGTTTTTAGTTAGTTTAGCCCCCGTTTGATAGTTTTTTTTGGGGAGGGGTGAATTAGTTAGGATTAAGCTATACGTATATAATTAATTTCACAGAAACGCTACAGAAATTAAAGGCCACCACGTGTCAGTGAAAGGAAATGGAAAGGACTGTTGGTTTTGGAGAAAAGTTTTCATAAATTCTTAAATTACTTATGTTTTTGTCTTAACTTTCGGGCTCACTACGGAATATCAAACGAAGTCTAAATATTATATTCTTAATATCATTTTGAAGTACGGCCTAATATTTTACATGGTTAATGATGTGCAAAACGGTCAATCGTAGTAAATGTTACGGCGCGTCAAAGTAGGCCGTTCCAAACTAATATTTCTAAAATTTCGATAACAAACTAACTTTAAAAAAATTTCGATGATTGTACGCTAACCGAATACATAAATCTTCTATATCCTCTCAAAACTCATTTCGAGAACTATATCATAGATAGATCGAATGATTCAAATGAATATCGAAAATAGTTAAACGTACGTCAAACGTGTGTGTTAGAAAGAGAAGTATAACTCGTTTTTTTTAATGAAAAAATTCAATTTTTTTAAATGTTTTTTATTTTTGGCAACAAATTTCTAAATATAATTTACATTATGAGAAAATTTAATATGTGGTATTACGTCACCTAATAAAATTTTTATTACTTTATATGGGTTATATTTTTACATCTGAAAAAAATTTATATATTAAAAAAAATCGATCATTTTTAGGAAATTTTTTTTTTCATTTTTAGTAACAATAATAAAAAAATTCCTAAAAATGATCAATTTTATTTTTAATATTTAAAAATTTTTCAGATGTAAAAATAATCAAGACGAAAAAGTAGTATAACAATTTATAACCCATATAAAGTAATAAAAATTTTATTAGGGATTTTTACGTCCAAAAAAAAAAAAATTGACGTCATATCACAAATTAAATTTTCTCATAAAATGATTTAAATTATATTTAGAAATTTGTCTCCAAAAATGAAAAACATTAATAAAATAATTGAATTTTTTTTATAAAAAAAAAAAAGAGTTATACGTCTCTTTTTAATACACACGTTTGACGTATGTTTAACTATTTTCGATATTCATTTGGATCATTCGATCTGTCTATGATATAGTTCTCGAAATGAATTTCGAGAGGATATAGAAGATTTATGTATTCGGCTAGCGTACAATCGTCAAAATTTTTTTAAGTTAGCTTTTTATCGAAATTTTCGAAATATTAGTTTGTAACAGCTTATTTTGACGCACCGTAACATTTGCTACGATTGACCGTTTTGCACACCATTAACGATGTAAAATACTAGGCCGTGAGTAATTCAAAATGATATTAAGAATATAATATTTCGACTTCATTTGATATTTCGTAGTGAGCTCGAAAGTTAAGACAAAAACATAAGTAATTTAGAGTGTGTTTGATTGACATGAAAAATATCTTCCAGAAAAGCAAATATTTTCCTTGTTTTGAAGAAAACAAAAACCTACTCCCCCAAAAAAAATATTTTCCTTAAAAACAAGGAAATTATGCATGTTTTCAAAAGTCGAAAAATATTTTCAATGTAAAAAAATAACAATTAAACACTCTAAAGTAGGAATTTGGGTGAAAAACTGATATTTTTCATGGAAAATAAATGCAATCAAATACACTCTTAATGAATTGATGAAAACTTTTCTCCAAAACCAACCGCCATTTCCTTTTCCTTTCACCGACACGTGATGGCCTTTCGAATTTCTGTAGCGTTTCAGTGAAACTAATTCTGTACGTATAGCTTAATCCAATTAGTTTTTTAATAGTAAATTTTGGTAGATTATATAGTTAAATAATAAGGAAAAATTTTGGGTTTACATAAAAAATATTTTATTGTGAGAATGTGTAGTTGAAATGAGTAGGAGAAAAAATAATGGTGGTTAAACAAGAGCTTAATTGTATTTTCGTCATTTTAGCAATTTTTTAGTTTTATTCGAATTTATTTACATTATTAGGATTTCATTTGGATTAAGATTTTTGAGTCTTTAAATGTGTTTAGGAGTTTGTAAATTAAACATTCGTTTTTCTTGATTATAAGGATATTTCATTTTTTTTTTTGTTATTTGATGGATTCCAAATATATTCTCACGTCTGTTCAAACGAAATTCGAGTATACATTTGTTCGTGTATTGCGGATAAGATCTTTTTATTGTTATTCCCATTTCGGTCTTGAGACAAAAAAGTATGGCAATAGTCTGGGACGAATCCAGTGTCGAAGTTCAGCTAGAACGGAGGTTGACCATTGATCATCGACAATTCACGATTGTAATAGCCCGATCGTTTATTAGATTTTGATTAAATAATATTAAAAGTTATTCAATATATATGTTAATGGACTAAAACGTAAAAATTATATATAGAAGTTTCACGACTTCTCCTGCCTCTCTTTCACTATCAACACTTCTAACAACAAACAAAACTCATTCTCAACAAATTTGGGCCAGCTACATGAATCATTTTTTAACATTCCATTCAATTCATTGCTAAATCTATGGAAGTTTCACAACTTCCACGCCCCTCTTTCATTACTCTACTTCTTTGCACTACCGAATCAACAATTCTATCAACTAACTAAACCTTATTATCAACAATTTTGGGTCAACTACAAAAATCATTTTTACCACTCCATCCAATATTCACTGCTAAAACAGAAGATTCAAATTTTTATTTCTTTAGCAACCACAACTCACCCATGTTAGTTTTGCTCTAGTGAATCAATAACTCCAAAGTGGGAAAATTCAATTAAGCCTAAAAATATAAATTTCCCTCAAAAACAAATAAGATGCACTCTTAGCAATCATATAAGCTTGTACATTTCATAAATTAATCATTAAAGCTCCATGTTATTAGATCAAAACTAACAGTGCATATTTCATTCACATAGAATCATGAAATCATCTAACAAACCAAAATTCATACCTGACCCATAGTTGCATTCGGGTTAAGACCCAAATCCACCAATGTAGGTATCTCCCCAACCCCCAGGCTCCACGTCCCCTCTGGCCAGCAACCCCCTCGTCTGATCTATCGCCTCGATCGTCTTCCTCACCTCCATTCCCTTCACTTTCTCCTTAAACCCCCCATAATTTGTTGGCATTTCCTCCAACTTAAATTTCAAGTCCTCCAAAATGGTGTAATGTGCTTCCCCAAGAGTACTTCACCTCTACTCCCTCCTCGACGAAGATTTCCCATAATCCCGTAGGTCAAAGCAGTAAACTAGAAGCACCGTCTGCAACGCCACCAACACGGGTTACACTTACACAGTTTGGAAATTTGGAATGGAAATTGGAAGTAAGGGTTTGCGACTTTGCTCTCCTCTCCGGATCTTCTTCTCCATCGCTGTAGATAGGTTGGGGAAAATGAAACTGAGTCACTTAGTTACCAAAATGGATTGCACGATTTGGGCCAAAAAACAACTCAATTTTTTTTAAAGGCCCGCTCCAGCACCAGTAGCATCAAGCCCAACTTGCCCAAGTCACTGACTCGCTCACACATGGACCTTTCTTCTTCCTTCTTCCTTCCCTCCCCGGTCGGCGCTCACTGCTCACACAGTCACACACTCTCACTCAAACTTTCCGGCGGATCCAGCTACAGCGGCTGTTCTAGCTCGCCACTAGCTGGATCCGCCATTGGCAATAGTCATAATTTTTATTTTCTATTTAGAATCTAGAAGTAGACACGAATTTTGTGATGAATGTCGAAGGATACTGGCCCTAATATTCACAAAGGGAATTGGATTGTCGGCCCAATTGTCCATGGAAAGAGGCATTTCCAGTGCCAATAAGCCCAGGGCTTACATCCCATTAGTTCTGCTTGTGCCTCTTGCTCTGTTTGATCATGCAAAGAAATTAAGTATTATCTGAGTCTACACAAATTTGCTCCCATGGTCTCGACTCTTAAGCAATTGTCGCTAGAATTCTCGTCTTGACACAGTCAAACTGTGTCTTTATCACTCAATATTGACAGGAACAGAAAATATTAGTTGAAATAGAAGTCTTTGGAGAGTTCTCAGTCATCCGAGATTCATTCTATTCTACAACGACAACAAAGGAAGATGCAATGCCTTATCTTTGATGTTTCTGTTGGGATCGGGTTGTAAAAACACGCGGAAAAATAGTTGTTTGTATAGTAATCAAAAGGTTAAAGTTTAACCCGCAAGAGCGTAATTAAACGAAATAATATTGAATATAAAAGGTGACACAATGCAGTAAAATATACTACACAAATTAGAAATAGAAATGTAGAAAAACAATTTGAGGCAAGTGATGACACTCTTTTCTTAAGACAATATTGTCCCGTAACGATGCTTATGGTTCACAACACTTGTCTCCCAAGATACAACAAATTCGACTTGTGGTAGTAGCACTACAAATCACAAGTTCTAGCGAATTTTTGACGGATTTCCCTCTCTACAAAGAAAGAGCTTTCAGAATGATTTTGTGAGAGTTTTGGCGAAAAAAATATGTTATGCTTGATGCACAAATAATATGGGATGTATTATGGACATCCAAAGGGTCTTATATATAGAGGATATGGGGTTGTGGGTGAAGTGTTGCAAGCCAAAACACAACAGACACAGAAATTCATTTTCACCCACCATCTTGCTCGAGCGACACCTCGTTCGAGCGAAACACCTATTGCTCGAGCGACAGTGTTATTTAGTTTCCTCTAAATTTCTTCCAACATTGAACCGCAATTTCTCATTCATCCGAAATTAGTTTCGACACGTCAAATATACACGGAAATCAAAATTTCCTTTCGGGGTAGGTCGATTCCCACTCCGAAGCGGCGAAGAAGCAAATCATTTGCATAAACAAGTTAGGTCTGAATATTTGGGCGAAGTTGACACGAAATCTAACGCTAATTTTCAACACTTAACCAATTTTCTCGAGTTTTAAACCAATTCCAACAGTTTCTTGGTGTGTTTTATGACTTATAATGCAAGGGAAGATGCTTCTAGAATCACGGACCTTATTCTGCGCTGCTGTGTCAATGTCCTTCTCGGCATTCGTGAGCTAATCAACAAGTTTGAGTTTTCACGTGAAATTTGTTCTTTCCTATAAGCTTCTGTTACGTCAACTTTACAGGTTATGCTATGACATGGATGCTGCTGATTGAGGTTCTGAATATATGAGAGGTTTATAGAAGGAAGATTATGAGGTTTTTGTTACTTCTCAATTAGTAGAAGTCATAGACTAAATTTTCCTCCAGACCTCCACCTATTGTGTACTGGTCTCCAACTGAATTCACGTTATGTAACTCTGAAGGCATCGAGACTCTTTATTTTGTACAAATGAGCTTTGTTCAATAAAATTTGATATTTTCATTTCTTGCTAGAGCTGCTTGTCTATGTTTTTATATGGTATTATAGATTCACAAAATTATGAATAAGGTAGTCCCTTGAATTGATGTTCAGTAATGTCTTTTAGTTTTTGGCACTAGCTGCTACTTTCCCCAAAACAGGACGTGGTTTAAAGTGACTCGAAATGAGAAGAAGAGTTGTTTATCAGGTAAGATTTCTGATATTCTTTGGTATTACACGGTATGTAGAAAAATAAGAGCTGCGTTGTTCACGCTTCACAGTCGTGTAAATTGTGAATTTGTCAGTCCACTTGAAGTCACTGTACCATCAAGGGATGAAACAGCCACCATATGAGATATTAGTAGTACAAATCCATATCCTTCAAATCAGTCACCTGTCTAATTTAGGATCAGGTCTAATGTTCTTACCTTTTCATCCTGCCTCTGTTGAAACAAAAGTTTTTAACAGTTGATATCTGGTCAGGGGAAAGCTAAGTAAAGCCTAAAGATAGTCCATCCAAGGCCAGAGCTGCTTGTCTATCATTTTTATGGTACTATTGATTCACAAAAGCTAGTAGTATCTTTTTGGCTATCACACAGTATGTTGTAAAAATAAGAGCTTTATTGTCAACAGGCGTGTAAATTGTAAATTTGAGTCACTATCCCATCAAGGGAGGAAACGTCCACTAATATGAGAAATTATTAATTGATTATTGTTGTAGCACAAAATGACATCTCCAAATCAGTCATTTTTATCTAATTTTGGATCCGGTTAGTTGTCCTTGCCTTATGATCCTGCTTCCGGTTCAAAAGTTAATTCTTTTTCTGGTCTGAGGACAGCTAAGAAAAGCTTAAAGATGACAAATTTTAGCGACCCGATTCTAGTAAGAGTTCACTTTCTAGTCGAGACTCTTACTGTCTGATTGGACTTGGGCATAGAAAGTGCGTAAAAAGTGAGTTTTCACGTCATTTTAGCAGTGGACAACCTGTTAAAAATGTTCTTCCTCCATTCTTTGATTGGTGGTTAGATGGAATTATTTGTCGAAAGCAGAGGAAAGATGAGCATATAATTTGAGTATGATAATACTATTTTGATTGACATTCCTCGTGCTCTATGATTCACCTAATGTTCCATGGCACAGTCTCTTAAACAATTTGTAGATAATGCCAAAGACAGAGAGATTAAAGAGTTGCACAGCAACATCCCTCCTTCATGTTAAATTCCTCTGAAAGTTACTGCATAGCTAGTGCTGAAGAGTGTGTGGGTACGCGTATGAAATTTAACGACTCTTGACCCCCAACTACTTCGACGAGGATGAAGTTGCACCACCAAATTGAGTACTTCCATAAGCAAAAAGTCGAAAGTGCACAGCAATTTTGGTGTGATCTGTCCCAGACCAGATAATACTAGTCATCCTAGCCACATACTTATTTTTCTTTCGTGATCCAATTAGTCTACTGCAATTAAAGCAGTTTTAATTATAAATAAATTGTGGGCCCTGACCAACATGTCTCCTCATGCACGTCCATTAGATAGACATTGTTAGATTTTAGTGTTTGTAAAAGTTCAATTTTTTCTTGATGCTCTTACTGTCCATGGAATGGTTACATCAAATATTAATAATAAATATAATTTGAAACATTATTTTATGATAAGATAATTCTCTGTACCTACATTCCTTAAACAAATTTCTGGGAAAACTCGAGTTTGGGATTTGAAATGTTAAAGTGATATGCATAAATAAAGCATTCAGTGGATGAATCATTACTTCCCCTTCGCTTATACGCCAAGACTATTGAGGAAATTCAAGAGAGAGATTTGGGGGATTCAGTGTATGATCCGAGATAGGACCACTGCATCTGCATCCCAATTCAAGACTAAATTTCTACATTGAATTTTCCTACTTTAGGCTTATTTTGAGTTCTTGTTAATGCCATAAAATTTGTAAATCGTATATCTTTAGGCCATTGTAAAAAAATTGAGTATAATAGTTATGCATTTTCCGTTACCAAATAAACCACCAAGGTATAGTGGCCGACTGCAAGAAATTTTTTAGGGATCATTTACTGGAGTTGCATCTGTTTCAGAGTTGTGTATGAAAGTTGGTAAAACACGCAATTGTCAAACAACAGAAATTCAAGAAACTTTAAAACAAGCTGAATTTTTGAAACTGGAGACTTGAAATTATGAAATCAGTGTTGAAGAATTATTCAACAAGAATCCCAATTGCAATCAATTACTACTATTTTAGTAGCTAAAGTTCTGAGTGGCCATACGTATGTGTGCAAAACATTCTTTTACAGTCAAAATACCAAGTTTTATCCATTAGATTTGCTCGGGTAGGTAACACCTCCCAACACATTCAGGTTTAATTCACAGAGCAAGGGCCAATTGTGAAATCTTGGCTGGTTTTGGATAACAATCCATTGGATCTGGGTATGGCTGTCATGTGACATGTTTAATACGTTAAATTAGACATTATTACGTCGTGACATAATATAATATAAATCTATGTATGAAGATTGGTATCCATGTGGGCAAACTCGTAATATATTGCAGTTTCAGTGGCATTTCAATAACCAAATCTTATATATAACTTGATCTGCTTCTGCATCAGCATCATAGCGTCAAGTCTCAACGCAATCATAATATTTCACCACCCTGATCACTATTCTTGGCAAAGAAAATTGACCTCCATCCTAATTTGCAACCACCATGGCTATGGCTTTCAAGATGGTATACTCACAATTTCTGCACAAACACACACATGTAAGCTGATTTCTTTATATATCATCGTTTTGTTGTGTAGGCTACGACCGGCATGTGGGTGACGGAGGAATGCAAGAACTCATTCATGGAGATGAAGTGGAAGAAGGTTCATAGGTACATCGTGTTCAAGATCGACGAGGGATCGAAGCTGGTGACGGTGGACAAAGTCGGTGCTGCTGGTGAAGGTTACGATGATTTAACTGCATCCCTCCCGGAGGATGATTGCCGATATGCTGTCTTTGATTTCGACTTTGTTACTGTCGATAATTGCCGCAAAAGCAAGATCTTCTTCATTGCATGGTCCGTCCCTCCAACCCCATAACTTCTTAATTTTTTTGGTAGATCTTCTTAACATATTGATAACACGTTGAATTATGTCATATATTTTAGGGCACCATCGACATCAAAAATTAGAGCCAAAATGCTTTACGCAACGTCGAAAGATGGAATAAGGAGGGCATTAGATGGGATCCACTATGAAGTGCAAGCTACGGATCCAACCGAGATGGGATTTGATGTGATTAAGGACAGAGCCAAATAATTGAGATGATAAATTAATCAAATCTTGTTTTGGCATCTTAATTACTTTAGTTTAATAATTTAATAACTTCACTTCACTTAGTGATGCTTTCCTTCTTTTTTTCACTGGTCAATCAATACCATCACCTTTTTCTAGGATCTGTCTGATGGCAATTGTCTTGTGCTAATCTTAATCCTCCTACTTTTTTTCTTCTTTTATATTTGTTGTATGTGATTACCATTTTCATCCATTTCACATGGAATAACATTGGAGTGTTAATTAGAAAGTATTAGAATCCTAAAAACACTATAAATCAAGGTAAAATCATAACCTTTAAAATAAAAGGGGTTAAATTAGATAAAATTGATCTATACTAAGAAAAAAAATCATAATTTAATTTATTATAGTATCTATGTACCAAAGAGTAATGTTATTCATTGTCGCTCACTGTTGTAGGTTTGTGAGTTGACACATTACTGTGTTAGTTGTTTTTTTTTCTTGTCTCGTCAAATTACTAATCCCCACATTTATAACACGTATGACAATTGCGGTAATGATCGACGGTAAATAACATTATTCATGTACCAAACTTGATCAAGGCTTTAAATAGGAAAATCAGTCACACAAACCATTTATGGACATCAATAAAAACGCGTGGGAAGAGAATTGATTATCGAATTGTCATAATTTTTGGCTAGTTTTTTAATCTGAATTTGAGGAATATATTTTCTTACTTATTACTTTTACGTCTAATTATGACAAATTAATGATGCCACAACAAAGTCAAAGCTAAAAATAGAGAGAGATAATGACTTGAATTTACTAAAACTAATCAATAATTAGCGAGCTTTATAGAAAATTTCCTTGCAGAAGTTATGATTGTCATGTTTCTATTACTCATTTAAATTATGATGATCAGTCACACATTGAAAGCCTTTTTTATTCACAACATTATGGCAACAGGACGGGGTCGGCCATTGCCAGCCCCGTCCCGTCAGATTTTTTATCATCTTCTCCCGTTTCTATACCCGATTAATGCGGGACGGGACGGGACGGGACGGGTTCAGAGCGGGGTAGGTCTTCTATCCCATTTATCTCCCCATTTATTTTATTTTATTTTATTTTTTATGTCTTTAGTTAGTAAATATTATTACTTTTTTTTTAAGCTTGTTAAGAACAATTCATATTTTCTTTAAAAATGACGATAATTTTTATTTTTATTTGATTTTAAAATTAATTTTAAATGGGGTGAGTAGAGAGACAAGGACTATAATTCCAGTACCCGCTTTGGGTCAATGACCCTCTCCCCGTACCCGCCCAGTTAGGCCTGGGTGCAGTTTGGTTTGGATTGGTTTCGATTTCAACCCGAAACCAAAATTAAATTAGTCAGTTTGGATGAATTTCAACAAAAATCAATCAACTTTATCTCTTAAACCGAACCAAATCGATTAGGTTTGGTTAGTCTATTTGAACTTTTAGTCCAAAAAATTGAATTTTTTTAAAAACAAATTGTCTAAGTTTTGGCTTATTAGATTACAAGAACTAAAATAACTTTATATTACAAAAATTATTGACTAACATATAAAATCAAGTTAATAAAAACAGATCAACAGAAAACTTAAGATTTTTGTTACTTTTTTTTATGCATTATATAGCTGACTACTTGAGTAGAAAAAAATGCTAAATATAACATAATGAGCTTATGAAAGAAAATTTTCAGTCCTATTACTTACTAGCGATATCATGGATTGGAGGGAATCGAAATATAGTTATGAGATTAGATCTTATCTTTTGATATTTATTTTTCTTAAAAAAAACATGTAAATGGATTGGATTGGTTCGGTTAACCGGCAGTTTGGGACTTCAAACCATGATCGAACCAACCTATGATGGTTTTGTTTAAAAGAAAATCAAACCAATTAGCTGTATCAAATCGATCCAAATCGACCCGAATTTGTTCGGTTTGATTGGTTTAATCGATTTTTTGATTTTTTTCCCCTAGACCTATGCCCAGTTTACCTGGTTAGGCAGGTAATTCCCGCCCCATTATGAATGGGGGTTCGTGGGTATTGGGTTGAACAGATTTTTTTTGTCATCCCTTCAGCACATCCATGCAAATTAAAATAGTTTTTAAATACCAAAATAAATTAACTGTTTTGTTACTAACCCCATGTACAATAGGGATTAAAATAAATTTTTTAGTAAATTTTAATAAAAGTTGATGAAATGTGTGGTTGAAAAGTCGTGAGACTCATTAAACATGTTAAAATTGATTATTGACTTTGACGTAAATTAAAATATGAATTTAAATCATGAACAAACAGGGGCTAAGCTACTTAGTAATGGAAGATTATATCAATTTAGTCTCTTTTTTGTTCAGTTAGTTTAGAGTACGAGACTTCGCACTTGATTCAGATCGAAAAAGAAAGTTCGGATTTTTAGAAATGAACACAAAGGATATTTTAAGAGTTGTTTTTTATATGAGATGAGTGAATGTAACTCTCACGATGAGGTAAATCATTGTAAATTATTACGAACTTAAGGCTTAATCCCTCACAGATCATCAGTCAATGTGACACAACGTCTTATCAGGACGAAATATTATATGGTAAGCACCGACGAGATGAACAATAATAGCAATGTGGTCTACATCAAGTATGGTACATAAAACCCGAACCCGGTAAATGGTAAGAAGATTTCCGGGAGTATTGTCTCCAAAGGCAGCATGCCCCATGCATCCACGCGGTAGATAAAATATTCTTGTGATGGTAATGCTGAGACAAGGAGCTTTCTTCATAGTTTTATGCTTTGCTGGTGAAGATTTTATTGTGTCCCTAAGTTAATTCCATGGAAATTATAAGAATCAAATTGTGTGATTTTCCTAGGAAATCCGTTCATACGATAATAGAATTGTTTGCATCTAATTTCTTTGAGGATTATTGAATTAGAATATAGCTCCTAGAGCTTGTAAAATCCTCCATAACTTCGTGTGGTTAAACGCCATGCATTGCAGCCAGTGGCATATATTTCAATTGTGTTATCGTTCTCCTAGGACTGAAATTTGCACCGAGTAATTTTTGATAATTATGAAGTAAGATCTTAGATCACCAACTTTTAGATTAGTAAAAGAAGATGCCAACAACGAAGAAACTAAGTAGCTACCTAAATTTGCCTTTGACAGCATCCATTTAAGTGTAGTTCTGTTGTCCTGTAGCACTTGGACAAAAGTATCTTTAGTTTTATTTTTCATTCGTTTCTATTTCTAAGGTTCAGATATCCCCTTCTTGCTCCAAGCCAGAGTTGGCTGAAATGCAGGAGGGCGAAAGGGCAAAATTTGTGGCATCATTCAGTACATCAATTTGTTTGGTGTGGCCAGCTTCAGTAAGAATGATGTAAGTTGGTCACATAAAGTTGGATTTCATAATTATCGAAATAATTTTGTAATTAAAACACAGATATAAATCAAAATGTCTATCTTTGTTCTTATTATTACAGGGCTATAAAACGATCTAATTCTTTCCACGAGAGCCATGGGCAAAAATCCAGTTAATATGTCAAGCAATATTTGTTAATTGTTATATCCATAAATTACGTGGCTTGCATATGACGGAGAGGGTCCCACATGGGCCGACAGAGCATCGATTATTTATTGATTGTGCCTTATTTAATTGAACAATTACATATCAGACTTGAAACTTGAGTCCGACCCATTAGCTCACGACTTTTTTATTAGTATTTTTATGTTCATGTTTGCAATTTATCTAATCCCAATGTTCAACTTCAATTAATGAACATTAAATAGGCTGTAACTATTATACTGACTTGCACATTTTTGTTTACGTGGTTTAGTTGTAAACAATTGATGTTCATTAGTAAATTTGTGGCTTCATCGGTTGTGGTTGTTGATGTAGAAAAAATTCTTTCTAAAATCTAATGCGGAATTCTTCTTAATGGTCAATAGGCTTAATTGTCAAGTATTAACAGACTTAATTCCACAGACACGTAGGAAAAGCAAAAGCTTAAATACACCATAGTAAGTAAATGTGCTCATCTCTCTACTTATTGCATTGCCGGTAAAATATTGAATTTAATATTTTTGCCTACTTGTCTAAGTTGTTTTGTTGAAATGTTGCCTTGTCGGTTTAATAATTGTTGTTTAATGATAGTTGTTATTGCCTTGTCTACCTAATGAATTAATTTTGTTACATTGTCGGCTTAATGATTGTTGTTATTACCTTGCCGGCCTAATGAATTTTCCATTTTCTATATATATGTGAATCCATTTCATTTTAAGGTATGATTTCTAATCCAAACCAAACCCCTCACCCTCTCTTAAACTATCTTTTCATTTGTCCGGCCGTTGACTTGACCATCGAGTGCAAATAGTCGTCGTACATTTTTCTCGAACGACGGCCTTTGCATCCTAAAGGGGTGCTCCGTGTACAGGTGATGTCCACGTAGAGGGGATAAGGTCGGGATTCTATTGACAACGTTTTTTGAGATCAACAATATTTATATGATAACATTTGGAATAATAGAAATTCTACTCTAAAATACCTGATTTTGATCGAGTATGGTGGCTCTTCATAGTCCATCTTTCTTGGGCTTAACCCTTTTTTTGATCAAGTACGGTCAAGCAATGGTTAAAGGGAACAATACATAAATAAAGTTTTTAGTATGGTGAATTCAATAATAAGGTAAAATGTTTCAATATTCAAAAATCAGGTTTCTATTAAATTTTATTTATGATTTAATTATTTAATTAATTAAATATATAAAAGTCACAAATTTGTACAATTTGGTCACAAATACATTTATTGGTCACATATTATGAAATTAATTAATTACAAATTATTACGAGGTCACAAATCAAAATTTTTATTGGTCACAAATTATTTTCGAAGCCACGAATTGAAATTTTAATAGGTCACAATTTGTTTCCGAGGTCACAAATCAAAATTTTAATAGGTCACGGATTAATTTCTTAGGTCACAATTCACGAACATATGAGTCATACTATTGTGACCAACACCAAATTATAAGTGACCACCACTTCGCCCCTGCCTCCATTAGTGGCACCACCATCGTCGTCGCCACCCAATAGCTTAACAGTAAGGTCACAATTTCGTAGTATATAAGTTATACTATTGTGACCACCACCAAATCATATGTGACCATTACTTCGTCATTGGTGACTTCGTCGCTGCCTCCACTAGCGGCACCACCATAACCACCAACAAAACATCACCATTGAACCACCACAACACCGTCGCCGCCGCCAACACCATTACCACCACCACAAACCTCATCACCGCACCGTTGTTACCTACCAGAAACCGGCAAATCCACCACACCGCACCCAAGATCACCGCCACAACCCAGACAAAACATCGATCGGCCACCACCAACACCTCACAAAAACACCCAAAGCCCGCCATCAATCTGCACCGTTGTCACCTACCAGAAACTGGCAGATTCACCACATCGCACCCAACATCTCCCAGCAAAACCCCCCAGCAACCACCACCACCGCTTGCAAAATCCCCCACCACAGCCACACCAACAAAATCTACCGCTTGCAAATCCCCAGCAACCGCCACCGCCACAGCTACACAAACAAAATCCACCACCTGCAACATCCCCCACCACCACAGTCACACCATCTGCTTCACGCTGGTCGTGGATCTACTTCTCAGATTTTGTTGCTGCGAAGCGAATCGAGTGGCGCTCGTCGTTGCAAACGACGCCCAGAGGCATTGGAGAGCAGGTGCAACTTCTGTAGACAGAGTCGTCGGCGCAGCTCCTTCATCTTCTTGGAGAGAGTTGCCGGCGCAAATTCTAGGAGAGAGAGAGTCGAGAAGCAGAGAGTAATAGGCAGTGGGAGAGAGAGAGCGAGATAGAAAGACGCCGATAAAGGTAATGGTAGGGCAATGAATGATTTCAAATTAGGTTAATTATATTTTATATGATTAATTAAAATTTAAAATATTAATATTAAAATATTTTATAATATTATTATTAAAACCTGATTTTTGTATAAATAAATTATATATTCTAATTTTGAATTTAGATCTTTAAATACCTTTCCAGGTGTAATTTTCTCATGGTTAAATGATATGCTTAACCCCTTTTGTGGGCTTTCACACTTGGGTTCAACTAGGCCCAATGATTCAATAAAATTGGAAGCCTACACGACTGCTTCATCATTGTGCATACTCGTGTTTAGTTATGCGACTTTGGTTAAATGATGTTAAATGCTGAGATGATGACACGTGGATGACTGGTAGTCGTTGATGCAAAGGTCATTGGCTTATTTCACTTATATAGCCCATATATCTCGTTTGAGAATTTATTCTAGGGATTTCTATTGGTGGTGCCGTTTCCTTTTCTTTGTAATATGTTCGTCTTCTTTCGTTTGTACTCTCTATTTTTCCAATGATTTCTTGGTGAGAATGTAAAATAGTGTCGTGAGTAGTAACTTCAGATTACTTGGTGTAATTTTGAGAGAAGAGAGATCGAGGGGAGAAATTGTATTCTAAGGACCTTTTCTGATTGATACATTGAGCATTGGCTATTACTCTTGTACGCTTTGATTGTGCTAGTGGATTTAGACTCGCAGAGATGAATTCAAGATCGGACTACGGGCAGGACTAATATGTAAATAAAAAAAATAAAAATAAAAAATTACATATAAAAAAAAATTCTACAAGAAAAAAATAATTTACACTAAAAAAAAATTAATAGGCTGGGGACTCCTCCCTAAATCCGTCCATGATTTAAAGCGTTAACCACAGTATTGCGGATGCTCAACATGGTTAGTAGGTTTTGTAGCTAAATTTCTGGACCTTAGGACCAAAAATTTTGGTGTTCTTTACTTTCTGTCAAAGTTTTATTTAATAATTTGTCAACAAAAATGATGTAGAACAGATGGTTGTGGAGTTTGAAGAGAAGATAGACCTGATTTCTACTAGAAGGGGTGTTTCGAAGAAACAGGCATAACTTTCAGTTCACGCGTCAGAATTTCTATTATAATATGTTTTCGAAAATGGGAAACGGCGCTCCAGACAATGACAACCTGGGTTCCCCCGGTTGACGTTATTTCCAAACCCAAAATCGCAGTTTAAGGCGGGTCGCGCGGGCGTTTGAAATTTTTAGCCTTTTTTCTATTTTTTCGTTTTATGTCTATTTTTGTCTTTTCGCTTAAATTAGGATTTTTGGAGACTATTTAAACAATTTTTCGTTTGGAATAAAGCAGTTTTTCAATTTTAAGTTCGATATTTTCTTGAGAGTTCCGTTTGTGTTTTAAGGATTTTGGTCTCCCGTTCTGCGTCAAAAAATGCCAAGTTACACCCACACAAAAGTTACGGAGAGTTTTATGAGCTCTAGGGGATATTGCCTGTGCATATTCTTACTCATAGAGATTCAGGTGAGCGTTTCTATTGTCGGCCTAAATGAATTATTCTGGAAAATCCCAGAGATGGACTGACAAATCTCCACCAGCAGAGCACAAAAACTATGAAGAAAGCCACTTCTTTGAGCATTGTGCCTTTGGGGATGTGGCTCCATGCATTTTCCGATCCATGCTGGTTTTCTGTTATAGCCGACTTGGCTATTGGCGTTCATCTTGTTGATTCTTGCCAGGTAACATTTCTTTGTGAACGAAAAACTACATATATTTGCACGTGTTTTACTCGTTCCCTAATTCCATCTTTGAAAATGGGTATCATGGCCTAATCCAGTAACAAATTGCAGGTCTATTGCCAGCCGTTGTTTGCATTTGTTGAGAAATGGAGTGCACAGAAGTGGAGCAAAAGTGAATTTTCCCATTCTGTTCTATGGTGTGTCTACCCAGTACCCACTTAACTACTTTCGTGTATTATGGAGAAAGTTATTTGTAATTGACAATCTTAATGGCCATTTTTCAATGATGTGGTGGTAATTCATGGAGCCCGGCCACCGAGTATATTTTCTGTGGAAATGTACATTGCATAAGACAAGATTGAACGGTGGGCAAACCGGTGGGTTGGATTCTTTCAAATTGAGTTACGTTCTTCGAGAAAATTCAAATAGAGAAATGTCTGTTAGAGTGACTCTTTCAAATTAATTTCAAGAGCACAGAGAATCATGTTTTATTTAGAACACGTTTGGTATGATTTTTGAAAAGTTGAACTTTTGGATTCGTTTGATTAAGTTCGTGGAAGTGCTTCTGATAATTAAAAAAGCTTTTAAAAGAAGTTGATCCAACTT
Source organism: Osmanthus fragrans (assembly GCA_019395295.1). Classification (NCBI taxonomy): domain Eukaryota; kingdom Viridiplantae; phylum Streptophyta; class Magnoliopsida; order Lamiales; family Oleaceae; genus Osmanthus; species Osmanthus fragrans. Next base: position 409,443 of record CM033356.1, on the reverse strand, counting down.
GACATCCTCTAAAAAATACTTTCAAAATAGAAATGTGTTTTTAAAAATTAATTTCATAACAAAAAATAAAGTAGATTCCTTCAAAAGTAAAAGTAATGTCAAACGAGCTCTTACAATATTAAGAAACATGGGACTTAAAGTTCAAGGTATCCTCCCACTGAAATTTTGACAACTCATTACAATTTCACGGCATCAAAATATTAGAAATGGCACATTAATAAAAATCATAGTAAAGTTTAAAGAGTTTTTTACATTTTAAAATTGTAGCGAATATTCAAAATTTAAAGTGGAAGACATTTCAAAAAGATAGCTTTACAAGACAACAAATTTGAACTCGAGGCGAGACACTTACCGAACCTATCACCAGATTATTACAGGTAGCTGCGAGTAGTTCACCTAACTACGCTTTTATATGTATACAAAAAGCTTTGTGGTGAAGGGATGATTGTAGTCACTATTATTAAAAAAAGAAAGTGAAGAAAAACTCGCGCATTTGTATCTATCAGCTACAATTTTTAATCGACTTTTTCAACGTCAAAGAAATACAAGGCACGCGTTTTAATATTATGAGACATTTACAATACAATCATGCTATATATTCATTTTTATTGTTAATATTAAGTTTGACATTGTTATGAGGTAGCGACTTTTTACATATTGATTTTAACAATACTTTAAAAAATCAATGGCATAAATTTTGATAACACGTGAAGTGTCAAACCTAATGTACACCAAATGTGTACAATTCGTTTAATCATTTATAATATGAGTTTTGTTATGGGTACAGCATAAGTGACAGCACACTCACATGTAAGGGTGGGGTCCACAATTAAAATAATCGTGGACCCCACTCCTTGAGTGAGGACTGTGACCCATGTTGTACTGCAAGTACTGTATATTCAGCAAAATCTTTATAATAAAGTTGTTCAAATATTATAAACTGGATCGTGCTACATTGTCCATCCGGTTGACATTCTGAATGACTGAACACACACACTCAGGGTCGGAGTATTATTTTATTCGCACGAGACCCACACTCCATGTGAGAGTCGGTCACCCAGGTGGACAATTTTTTTCTGGCAAACCTGCATTGCCGTTATAAACTAGATGAAAGTGAAATGTTACAATTTTATATAAGTTTTCCTTATTTATTGGACTCGAGTGTGGACTTCCCATATGCCCGCATGAAAAAATGAATTAAAAAAATAGAAGTTAGGTATAGAAGTTAGGTATATGGATCATAGGAATAATTGTTGACAAGATAATGCTAGAAAATAGGGTTAGTAGATTAATGGTCGTAGAAATTTTGAATAATAACATTAATGGTCGTTTAAGTTATTTTTTTATGTTAACAATTATTCAAGTTTCAAAAGGCACACTAATGATCACTTGGTAAAAAATATTAATGTTAAATTTTACGGTGACAACTTCGAGTGTCATTATATTTCCAAACAACGTTATTTATTACGTTAAGTCAGCAAAAGTCATTCTTTAAAAAGCACGACTTTATTAAAAACTTGAATGACTACCATCAAAAGAAAAAAACTTTAACAACCATTTGCTTAATTATTAAAAACTTCAGTGACTTTGGCGAAATTAACCCCTACAAAATAATAAGAGTAGGGCATGAACAACGGAATTGGGAAATGAAAGGGGACATAAAGTTGATAGGATTTAGAAAAATAATTGGCTGATAAATCATTTTCACGGAGAAGTCAATACTTGGGTGTGAGATGTGGATATATCTATCACAAGAATAGAAAAATGTTACGTTAGACAATCAAGATATATCCACTTTTCGAATTCGGTCCGACTCTTACATATTTTTAATTTTTTTAAGAAATATTAAAAAAAGAAAAAGAAAAGGTAGGATTACAAATTGGAATATTTAAATTCTCTTCTGCCTCACAAATTTTTTTCGACAGATGGACTCGGCCTTGGCCCCGCGAGAATGTCATCCCTAATTTGTATTCACGATAAATGGCTTTCCCATACGCCTCAAATAGGTCCATTGTAATTTGTAATGCTTATCCACCCCAATCCAAAATGGTGGCATGTGGGCCAACCCCTTTCATCATATCTCACCAAACTTGTTAACTTCCTTCACCAGCCATACTTTCGCTATCTTACGCACTAAGAATATGTAACACTCCCACTCCACCTCTATACAAACAAAAAGATGTCTGGGACATAGTTTAGTGGTGTAAAGGATAGAAGTGAGATAGTTTCAAATGAACTGATAATTGTGAGGATTCGATTTCTGCCTCTTACAAGATATGAAATTAATTTTTTTGTGGATATCAGTATGACAGTTCTTGTACCCTAACCTGCTGAGGCATATCTCGCAATTTACTTCCTCCACAATACTCTAGGGACGGGGTGGTGAGAGACCTTCAAGATTGGGGTTCAACTTTTTTTTTTTAACAAACAAAAAGATGAAAAACAAAGAAAAAGACAAAATGTTTCATCGAGATTAAAAGGTTTACTTTTTAGGTCAAATATACTTATTTTTATTAAAAAGTAAGTATTTATTTGGTAATAAGATAAGAACTATTTTAGAAGATTTTTTTAAGTTTCATTTTGTCAGTATGGCTAATTAATTGCCTGCTTTCCTGTTTATTTTAAATTGTACAATTCATATTGCATGTCTTCTCTTTTGGAGAAACCTCCTTGTCTCGAGTTTGGAAAATGGTGCCCCATATTAGAGGGGGGCTGTCCCTCCAATAGGGGAGCGTCATGTCAAAATTCCTGTTCCAAACTCCTATCCTCATAGCATAGTTCTTCTCTTTTTAATACTGCAATTGACACGTTTTAAGTACAAGATTCACGTCACTTTACAAAATTTATGAGGTCAACAATGGTAAACAAAAAAAAAATCTCGAGAAAAAAACATTTTGTCGGGAAATAATTTGAATATAGAAAATCGTATCACGCAATTAAATTCCTAGTCATGTCATTAAGAGTCAATTTGTGTGAATGTTTGGTATGGGCAATTAATGCATTTGCATGTGAAGTCTGAAATAATGTACATGATACCAACTCCCTTTGTGTGGACCAGAATCAGAGGAACATTACACAACTTATGGTCACAGGTCAAAAGTAGAAAATGTTTTCTTAATAATCGGATGTGACTCAAATCCTTCATTAACCGGACACTAATTTGTTTGTTAAATTAGATTAACGACTACAATTCAGTTAATCATATTAAATTAAAAATTTTAAAAAATTAGGGGAGAATAATAATATTATATTAATATAATTACAGCAAATCTACTGATAATAAAAAACCAGTAGAAACATTTGCTATTTATAGCCAATTACAAGCTCAACAAATTGAATCAAAATCACCCAAAAAAAGAGAGGCAGCTAATGGACCCACTAAAGCCCTACTTTATTGGCATAACAATGAAACTGAAAATAAAAATAAAAAATAAAAAAAATTACTAATAATCTATAAGACTTATTCAACATCAACGTGACTCATCTTAAAGATAAAAAAGACTGTTTGAGTTTAATTTCAAACAATATAATTTAGCGATGTTTTAAACGGTTTCCTTTATTGAGATTGGTTGTGCAATTATATTCAAAGATTGAGTATCAACTTGTTCCTTTTAGGACAATGATCAACTTGCAACTCGAATAACATCTATTGATCGACAATGAAATTTTCCAATGGTAGCGGGCTTAAAAGAAATTTTCCTAATAAAATGAGATGGGCCATTTGTGGGATGCGCCGCCGAAATGGAGCACAAGATGCCTACGTCGGGCGGCTGTCAACTACGACCAAGAAAGATTGGGGTTGATACTTGATAGTGTGACTGAGTGTGACACTAAGTTTCTTTAAACACGCCTTAGTTGTCTTTCAATTCACAACTATGCCATTACAAGATTTGACTTCATTTTAATAATAATTGAATCATGGATGGAATATTACTTTAAACTGAGAAATGAGATAAGTAAAGAATATTTTTTTTTAACTTACAAATACCTTACATGGGTTCATGTAATTAAAATATTGTCAAAAATTATACCTCATTCATCTTCAATGTGATTGTCCTGTACAAATCTTGTAAAGCAGGATCTGTACATATAGCACAACTCATTCAAACTTGATGAAAAAATGAAAAAAAAATTAAGAAGAAATCGGAATGTTTGTATAGGAAAAAAAAAAAAAAAAAAAAAACTAGATTAGACTTTGCGGTTTGAACGACTTGATATATGTAAGCACGACGCAAGCCTGTCATGGGATGTTCATTAACTGACTCGCTTATATATTGTGCCACTTCAAATTTAGATGTCGAGGCTAACGGCCATGTGGGACAGACCATATTAAAAATGATTTTAACAAAATATATTTTTTGATGATTTTAATTTCAAAAGAAAAATCTTAAAAGGGAAAAATTCACAAACATTGTATTAAGTATGCAGAGTTCAAAAATCAAGTCTTAAGTTTAGTTAATACAAAAATCAGGTTTCTATCTAATTAATTAAATAAATTTATTAATTAAATAAAATAAGGTCACAATTATACAAATAATGGTCACATGTACATAATTATAGGTCACAATTTAACTATTATTCACATATTGTCAAATTAATTGGTCACAAATTATTTTGAGATCACAAATCAAAATTTTTATAAGTCATAGATTATGTCGATGTCACAAATCAAAATAATTATAGGTCACAATTTATCTAATTAGTCACAAATCAAAAAAATTATAGGTTACATTTTATTTATCGATCACAATTTTCAAATTTACTGATCACAGATTAATTTGTTTTTGGTCACATATTATTATTTTTTGTCACAGATTAATTTTTTAGTCACAAATTATCGTCATTTATGGTCACAGCCCGATCCCGATTCACCACCAATACTTGGTCACAAATCATCGTCCCACAACCGCTGCCTACACCGCTACAGCCACCAGCAAACATCCCGACCCCACGCCGTCTCACCCACGACCATCGCTGCCCAAATACCAACAAAACTATCAGCCAAAAAAAAATCACCCAACCACCGCCAACATTGTCACTCCAACATACCAGAATCAAAACTAATGCTTGTGTCATCACCTGTAACACAATCATCGTAACCCACCACTGAATCGCCACCACCACCGCAACCACTACACAGTTAGTCTCATTCCATCGTCGTCGTCACCGCCGCCAACAACCAAAACCACCCATTATCTTCTTTGGTTTCGATCTGTAGTAATCACAACCAGATCGAGCATCACCCATGTCATCCCACACATAAAGCACTCGCCACAACCACCACCACCTCATTGCCGACCACCGCACCAACGCCCATAGATCAAATCAAAAACCAAAAACAAAATCCCAAAAAATCGATCTGCAATGTTCACATTGCCGCCATCACCACCGAATTACACCAATCACCTGTAGCACCACTATTACCATCGAACTGTAGCAGCGACAGGGCGCGAATCTGATATGTAATGTTCACATCGTCGTGTGACGGCGCGTCGCAGCAACGACGATGCTGCTTCACATCGCTGCGTTGTGACTCGTTGTCGCGACAATGAAGCTCACATCAGACGAGGTCGTTGGAACGGCATCCGACGAAGGCGACGACGATCTGAGAATTGAGAATCGAATGGTTGAGAGAATGGAGAGGCGATGAGATGAGAGAAAATATGATTTTAGGGTTTGCGGGGCAGGTAATAGGGTAGGTGTGTATATAAATTAATTTATAATATTACAATTAATATTAAAAATATATATTTATAATAATTGAATTAATATTTGATTTGTGAATAAACAAATCTTATATCTGATTTTTGAAATATAAATTTTAAAAGTAGGATTTCGTGCAATTTTCACATCTTAAAAGCTATAGATTTAATATGTTAGGATTGTTGCAGGTGCAAAAATTAAGGCTCAACAAAAGAAAAGGTGTCAAGTCAATCCAAGTGATAAAACTTCTTAACTGCTTCAACACGACTTTATTTATATCTATGACCCATTTTTATAGAAAATAACAAAAATTGAATTTGTAGCAATGGAATTGTGGAAGGAAGGAAATAGTTTGAGTATGGTCAATTTTCATTTCCAATTTTGTGGAGGAAAAAAAACTAAGTAATTGCCCTATTACTTCATTCTCAGAATGCAAAACCAATTAGACTAAAATCACTAAAGAATAATCAAGGAAAATGATATTAGTATATGAGGACTGACATTTCGGTGTGCGCGTGGAAAAACTCATCAAGGAAAATGGCAAGACATTTTTGTCCATTCCAAATGTGCCAAGTGTACCATACAATTGTAAGAACATTTTTTGACGAATAAAGTCACTCAATCAGATTGAAAAATAGGGAATGAAGAGATAAATCGATATGTCAAATATGATTTGATGTTTTTGTTTTAATTTTTCAAATTGTTCAATCATGCGTCAATATATATCTCATCTAAATTTGAGTCTGAATTTGAACATGGACGTGTGGTCTAAATTGTTCCTCTCTCTCTCTCTCTCACACACACACAGTGAAAGTCATTAGGGTGACAATTTGTATAAATGGGCCTTTGGGGCCTACAAACTGGGTCCTTGTGCATGTCCATCACTGCATGTGGAGATATACATTCAGCTAAAAACAAGAAGGGAACAATAATTAACCCATTGATGTGACGTTCATGTTGAGAGACATAAAAGCATATTAATTATTGTTAGTGTCCTAATTCAATTTACGATTTGTTTAATATAGATTTTTGTTTTAATATTTTTTTTTTACGAAAAGTAATTTTTTGAAAAATGAGTTATTAAAAAATAAAAATAAAAAGTTAAAAATTATTTTATTGAAAAAACGTATAGTTAAAAATGAATTTGATAAAAAAAAAAACTAAATTTTAAAGAATTTAGAGGACTGAATTATATTTGGAGAATATATCTCGTGGAAGCTTCTATTGTTTCTACCTAACACAATTGAAAAAGGGAGGAAATATAAAGAGTGCAACGTCACTTTTTCCATAAGAGAAAGGTCCATCATTTTTTTGATTTCTTCATTCAAATATCTATCTTCTGTCCTTTTGCTTCAAACTAAGTGTGCCGTGCCCTTGACTTAAATATATGATTAGTACAACATCGTAGATAGTATTGAATATTATGGTTGAAGATACCATAAGTTAAATGTTTTGTTCGCTGTCATGTCTAATCCTATTTAATGCTGAATACCAAATATTAAATAGGTAATATGATGTGAAATGAAACAAAATATATTTAAATTAGACTATTATGACTAATGTTGAAGATTCTAAAGAAAAAACTTTTCGACTAGCTACTAATCCTTTTCATTATTATTCGGAGCCTTGTGTTGTTGGGTGTAGAAATTTAGAATCCCTCCAATTTGAAGACAAAATGCCAAATTATTGACAACGGTCAAAACAATGCGGTTATCGATATTGAAATTCAAAATTAGGTCGAGAGTCCATTATTTAACCCCTGTTTGGTAGCTATTTTTGGGGAGAAAATATATTTTTAAATAGTTGATTGATTGAGAATATATGGTTAAAAATTAAGAAAAAGTTTTGAGGTTGCGTGTAATATTATTTTATTGAAAAATGTGTGGTTGAAAAGAAGAAAGAGAAAAATACATTTTGATAAAAATGACTACCAAACAGAACCTTAAAATAATAAATACTTTTATAGTTTCTAATTTTGAAACATTAGGAAGGAAAAATTACGTAGCGAAAGATTATAAAGAAGATGAACAATCTCACAAATATGATAAAAACTCACGAGAAATTTTATTTAATTCAATAAACTGCTGCCTCAAATGAGCTTACAACACCTTAAATAATAAAATTCTAGCAAAATAAATAATAAAAATAAAAAATGATATTTTTTCAAAAATGAAAAAAATACGAGATAACTATTAAAATTGAAATTCTTAATATTCAGGATCGTCCCCTCCCCCCTCTTTCAACAAACAAAATACGAATTCGAATTTTATTGAATGAGATATTAAGAAAATAAAAATTACCATAAATAGCAAAAACGAAGGCCTAAACGCGGAGTTTGCCTAAAATTAGCCATGTGTTAGGGCCTAAGGCGTTGATTTGTCTTCATTGGTCCGTTTCTAATCTAATTAGACTAGCAATTCGCCAAAAAAGGGACAAACCTGAAGTTATCATGAAATCATTATTTTGTCTTGTGTCGATCTCACTTCATCATAAACTCTAACCCCTTATGTACTTCATAAAAAACAAAGGGGAAGTAAGGTGAAGGTTATATATATGCATGGTACTAATCAAGTTAAGTATATGTATGAAAAAGACAATTATTCTCATCTAGAAGTTAAATTAAGCCCTCCTTTGGCCTCATCATTTCAATTTAAAATTTTTATAATAGTATTTTTTTTGGAGAATATATGGTTGAAAAAGAAGGATTTTTTTTTTATTTACGTGTAACATTATCTTATGAAAGATTGTGTGGTTGAAAATAAAATATATCAATTAAATCAAGAGGAATATTAAAAATATATATATATAAGTGAGACAAAATGTAAAATTCAAAATTCAAAAAATTATAACGACGATTATATTGTATTGAACTGTAAGTTACATTTTATCCTAACAATTTTAATCGTCGTAAAATATTTCATGACACACGATTCTATGATGATTTTCACCAAAATTCGAATATCTCACCTAGTCATGAGTTTTAAAACATGGGTAGGTTGGTAGATCATGGATAAAAGAATAAACAGTTCCTATTTGGTAGATATTATAATTTAGACGATTCACAACTTTTTAACTACATATTTTATTAATTTTTATTAAAATTTTATTAAATATCTAATTTTACTCCTCATCGAACATGTTCATATTAATTAAGTTGGTAGAGTGATGGTACTTTTCAAATATATAATTCTTACTTCTCTTATTATACGAGTGCTTAATAGACCATTTATGTAGATTTAGCCGTTGTTTAATTTTCATTATTTTCAAAATACATTGTTTCTATCTTCTTTTTTTTGAATCACATATTTTTCAAGAAAATAATATTATACTAAAACTCAAAAGATTTACATATTTTTTAATTATATTTTTTATCAATCTACTATTTCAAAATGTTTTTTTAGCCAAGAATGAAGCTTAAATAGACTCTTATTATTTTAAAACGGATAAGTTGCCAACTACTTCTCCTTTTCTTCTCATCCCCTCACAGCTTATCCATTGACTCATTCATATCCATTTTCTCAAATAAAAAATAATTTAAAAGAAAAAGCACTCAAGAGAAAGACGAGCTCCTGAAATTTTCCATTTCACTTGATTCATCTAACTTATATATACCATAGATAAGGATGATGTTAATTATTTGTACAAGCAATTTAACTAAATACTAATATCTTTTACATTTCTCTTCAAATATTAATTTCTTCTATTTTAAATTCTTAAATCTTCAATACATATTAAAAAAAAAAAAAAAAACTTAATTCATTTCATTTCCAGGCTTCTGTATTCCAAAACCCCTGTTTTTAACCCTAGAAATTCATATCCAGAATTACTGCTACTGCCACCTTCAATATTACAACTGCAATCTTTGCTGTTTTGTGCACCCAAACTGCACGCAAAGCACAGAGATGCAGTCCTCCCTCCAGTTTTCAATTGCTCTTGTGCTTGTTGTTGATAAGGAGGGCTTATTCTGAGTTCAAGATTCAAATCTGGGCACCGTTCGAAAACTGGACTGTTTTCTTCCTTGTTGTTTAAATTAATTTCTGCAGTGATATACCTTTCTGCGTCTTCTTTAGTTTTCGAACCAGCAAATGATATTGTTGTAACTTCTCTAGCTGACGCAGGCTCATTGACTGGCCTATGGGTTGTGGGATCAATACCTCGGCTCAAAAGCTTCCTTCTTATATGAGTATTCCAGTAATTCTTTATCTCATTATCAGTTCTTCCTGGTAATCTTCCAGCTATAAGAGACCATCTAAAGAAATGATAACATAATCAAATCAATTAATAAGAAAGAAAAATATAAGGTCGATCCAATTATCGATAGACTTACTTGTTACCAAGAAGACTGTGGAGTTTAATAATAAGTTCATCTTCTTCTTCAGTGAAGTTTCCACGTTTGAGGTCAGGCCTTAAGTAATTGATCCACCGGAGGCGGCAGCTTTTGCCGCAGCGGAGGAGGCCGGCGGCCTTTGGAAGCGATCGCCAGCTGCCTTCACCATGAGCCCTTATATATGCGATAAGGCGATCGTCTTCTTCTTTAGTCCATGCTCCTTTATTTGTATGAGCCTTTTCACAGCAAGGAGACCTTCCCATTGAGCCAAAACCAAAATATGTGAAAACCACTCAGTAGCTATAAACAACTTTTTTTTGCCCTTTTTCTTGATTCTTTTCTTTGTGAAAATCTAGCCTTGGTGGTTCTTGAGCATCAAGGCCGGTCCTCAAACGACTTGATGTGGGGTTATATAACCTTTAATTTGACTCAAATTTATACATACATATACATATAGAGATAGAAAAAGAAAGAGAGTTGCCCCTAGAGTACATTTTCAAGTGATAAAAGAAGAATGTGGAGAAATTCAGCTTTGCTTGAAGCAGTCGCGTCAAGAGTTCGAATCCTGAAATATGGATTTGGCTCTTAGGTAAGTGCAAGTGTACAAGCAGCCTTCCACCCTGTACCTTTGAAGATATAATCTGTGATTTACCTCCTTAACCAAAGTTCAAGGCAGGGAGGTGAGAGCGCAAGTAATAGGGCGTAATCCAAAAAAAAAAAAAAAAAGTTTCTTCTAGATGTGAGTTGGTGAGACGGGTATGATGAGAGAGAGAGAGAGAGAGAGTGTGAGAGAGAGAGAGAGTGGCTGGTGGCATCTATTGATGATTATATCATCATCATTAATTAAAAAAGTACAAGTGAAAATAAATAAATAAACTATAAAATATATATATATATATATATATATATATATATATATATATATATATATATATTTTGAATTACATCTCATTGCTGGTGTCCTCATTTGTCCTGTCTTGAATTTTGATGAAGGAGGTAAATCGCAGGTTATGTCTCCAAGGATACAAGATGGAAGGTTACTTGTACACTTGCACTTACTCAAGAACCAAATCTATATTTCAGAATTCGAATTCTTGACGCGATAATCTCAAGTAAAACTAGATTTCTCCACCTTCCCCTTTACCACTTGGAGATTTAAATAAACTATAGTTGTTAACCTTTAGGTAGGTGCAAAGTAAGGTATTAAATTAAAGTATAGAAGTTAAAGGGAAGGAATCATCTCTTACCTTCCTTCTTTTATATAATTTTGGACCCAAATTCTTCCCAACCTGATGTACGATGTATACCAGAATCACCCATATGTTTCTAACAAACCACCATGAATCGAAATAATTAATTTTGTCTTGTTAAAATGTGAGCATAAAATTGTGAAAAAATCGCATGCATAGAGAAAAAGTGGATTTAAAAGTAAATTTCAACTTTAGAATCAAGAAAGTGGGAATATTGTTTTGATAGGGAAATATGTGATATTTTGAAAATTACGTTAGTTTGTCTGTGATTGGGATTTTGGCAGGTTTTATCTAATTTCCTTAGTGTAGAGTGCAGAGCATTCTTACTTTATTCCATTGGTGCACCAACATGTATAATATTAATTGATTATTAGGGCTTCTAGAAGGGTTGGGAGTCGGGTGCAAGATAGGATCGTAAAAAAAAAAAGTAAATAAAAGACAAGAAGAATTAAAGTCAAAGAAATGAGTGTGGTTGTGGTTATAGTTGTATCTTAACTTTTTCTTCACCTTCCACTTTCTTTTTCCCTTTTTCTTCTTTATGGGATTAGGGTTATTTTATTCACCACATATAAATTTAAGTTCTAACAAACGACTCTGATTCATATTTTTTTTAATCAAAATATTTATACATGCATAATTTTTCATAAATAGATTTAAACTCTATTTGATTCTCATTATTTGTAGAATGAAAATGAAAAATATAATTTTTATGGTCCCACACAAGAGATAAAAAGTAAAAAATTGTGGCTGAATGTGATTGATAACGATCATATTTTTCATTTTTATGGAGGATTAATGGGAAACAAACCGATAGTTACTTAAATTCCTTTTATTTTTGTGTATCCTGATATGTTATTTGTATAAATTTAAATTTCGTAATATCTCTTGGTACCGTATCACGACAATTACATTTGAAACAACTTGTACCTATGATCACGATGATCATTATCTGCGGCCATCAGTTTGGTTTTTGATAAATTTTGAGAAGACAGGCATCCACTTGTGTAATTACATGTGTGTATTTTACCTATCTTTTTTCCTATTATCACGGTCCAAAAATGGCTCCACCTTTGATGTTGAATTATTGGCACGGTTTATGATTTTATTTCCACACGTACATTATCTGCTCATCCAAAAAAAAAAAAAAAAAGAAGGGGGAAATTCAACTCCAGCTAAGCTTATCCACATGTTCACGATTTATAATCGTCTCAAATATGGAAAAATATTTAAAAAAATTCCACGTCCTTTTCAATAATATATGTGTTATACACCTAACTTGTAGGATTTTAATTATTGTCCTATCAATTCTTTTATTTACTTGGATTAGGACTTGTCACAACAAATAGTTAGGTCAGTTTGGAGTACGGGTTGGGGGTGTTAAAAAGTATTTAATCAAATTCCCAACTTGGAAATATAGATTAATTTGGGCAAAGTTTTTAATATATAGCGTCGAATTGGTTAAGAAACTTATAATCATGTCTAAACAGTGTAGGCAATTAATAATCTAGATATTGTAAGGTGACAGCCAACTCATATGCTCATGGACATCATGTGCTTAGGTATAGAACAAGACTCGTGTGTGGGGCTGTCCTTACCTACCTCTTTGGTATTTCCTCTCCCATGTGAGCCCCTCAACCTTAAAGAAATCAAGGTCTGTGTTAACTGTCCCACATTTGGTGGATAAAGGGCATCCCAAGATTTCAATTTTCTTAAAGTTCTTACCAATAGAAACATTATAACCTATTAGATAAGAGATATGTAACACAAGTAGAGTTGAATCGAGTATCCAATGTTGTCTTGTGATACGTTTCTTCAAGATACTCTCTAAACATAAGATGCTCCATACTTTATAAAGTTAATATTTAAAAATAAGTTTAAGAGACTCACTATTTTAATTTTTTAACATAGATAGTAAATTTGAAAATTTAAATGCTGCCTCTATTCGTAATTTGCAATAATTACAGTTAATAAGCTAAAGAGTTCAATGCTCTACTTCTTATATTATTCAAAGGATAATTATATTCACGCCACAATTATTATTTCTTGCACTACATTTTAATTGCACTTAATGTTCTTAATCTTTGCTCATTAGAACGTTTATGTCCCTAACAATTTTTCACGTCATTTTATCCTCAAATTTTCTATTAGTTAGCATATTTTATATTTGATAACAATTTTTTTTTATTCAAAAGCCCTTGAAATGGCGTAAAACAACTTATTTTTTAATCATATTTTTAAAAAATAAATAAGAAAAAAATGCGCAAAAAATACTTTTCCCTCATTGCAAAGCATGAAAATAAAATATTTTCATATAAATTATTACCAATGACGAGAAGTACTAATTAATGGAAGATTGAAGATAAGAATTTGACGGAAAAAAAAGTAAGGAATTATTATTACAATGAGCAAATATTGGAGAGTTTAATTGCAACTAAAATGAGGTGTAATAAATAAAAATTGTGGTATCAACATAATGAGTCGAGATCTGCTGTCGAAATTATTTGTCTAACTTGCTGTCCATCTAATGATTCATTGACACGTCAGTTTAAAATTATCCACATTTTCTCTCACTGCCACGTGTTTGAAAATAGATGTAAAATAATGTGTCAATAAATCATTAGGTGGACAGCAAATCCCAACTCCAATATAATCACCCTTATTCAAATTACATTTGAATTGATTGACCATTGATATACAAACCAAAATAAGGAAAAATAAGGAAAAATAATAAATGTTTATTGAGAAAAGTAAAATGAAAAGTCAAAATAAATAGTATAGTTGGAATGTATAAAAAGTCTTTGCAAATTTAAAGATGCTCTTTTTTATAAATAAGGAGTTCAATCGTCCGAACTTTGTTTGGTTGGAACTCCTTGGTACTGATAGCCAATGTTGTCGAGCGTCGTGCATCTTGAATAGGTATGAACTAAAATTTGTTTGGTTTGGTTGTGAGTGCTACTACAACATGAAAACTAAGCAGACGGCAATATTTTGAGAAACAAAGGACAATTTTTTGTCACTGTTTAAAGAAGAGCATTTGTAAATAGAAAAAGCGAACAAAATTTGAACACATTTTATTACAAAACCTTCAGTAGGTAAAAGACAAGTATGTAAAATGGGGGAAATCCATGGCTCAACAATTATTTGTATATAAGAAAAAAAAATGTGAAATGGATCTACAAAGAGAAAGAGAGATGAATTATCTTGTTTGTCCACGATCGATCCCCATGTTCTGCAATTCATATAAAGACAAACAAAAACCTTTAAAATGTCCCTACCCCTTTGTTTGAACTGAAATTTCATTGATGAGATTTTTGTAATGGGTAAGGAATAATGAATTATGTTGTTTGGACGTGTAAATCATATGACTAATAAAAATTCTCCAAAAATTCACATTCTTTAAGCTTGGCCAAACGCTGGCTTAACAGATAACCCGGGAAGAAGAAGAGTGGAACTGGAATTGTGGGTTGTAGAAGTAAGCCCAATGGCAAGAGATTGGGCCTTAGTACTCCAGAAATATTGATTGGGATTTTTGGACAATTTTTGATTGGATTAACAAAGAAAGCAAGAAGCAACCATTCCGAAATAACAAGTATTGTGCCCCTTTACGATATTTTTATTTACTTGTAAAGATGCATTCAAACAACTTTATTAGGTTAAATATTAATATCTCATTGTTTTTTCCTTCATAAATAATATTTGATTTATATCCTATAAAATCCTTAAATTTAATATTGTAATTAAAATGTCCCCATTAATCATATATGAGTTGTGGGTTTAGGGTTTGGCAACAAGGGGATTGAGATAGAAGCAACCATTTTCATTCCTCACCTAGTCGGGTATCTTTATTATCTTGCCCCGCTCCTATATTCAATTAAAGCACGATGGGAAGGGGCCTATCTTCTATCTCGTTTATTATTATTATTATTATTGTTGTTGTTGTTGTTATGTTTTTTATTGGTGATTTTTATATATAAAAAAAAAAAAAAAAAAAATTGTTGAACAACCCCTATTTCCTTTAAAAATGATAGTAACTCTTTTATTTTTTTATTTATTTTTGTGATAAAAAAAAACTAAAATTTGAAATGAACTTTAATCAAGGCGAATAATGGGACAGAGACAATGTTTCCCATATTAGCCCCATCCTTGTATTGGGACAACGATCCCTACCTCGTCCGGTAGCAAATCTAAAAATTCTTCCAAGCTAGGACAAATCCATCCTAATATATGAGGAAAAAAATCGGCAAAACCAATATAGATGGCTGCTATGGCTCGTCGGGTGTTAGCTATGCAAATGCCTTGCCCCACTTCCAGTGTACTCAATTAGTCAATTAGGCAAAAAATCTCTGTCCTATTTTAAAGTGGAACCCTCAAGTATTGGGTTTAATAGTTTTTTTTTGTCATTTTTGTAAGCTGAGTGAATAAGTCTGAAACTAATATCCTGTTTGACGGAGATTAAAATAAGATTTTTAGTAAATTTTGATGATGAAATGTGTGTTAAAAAATTTTAGACCTATAAATTTATAAAATACGTGATTGAAATAAATTATTGATTTTAACTTAAATTAAAATTTCAATTTCAATCGACACCAGACAAAGGCTAAATGATATTTACATAATTCCGTACTTACACGAGATGTGTGGCAAATGATAGGGTGAGCCGTAGTGGCACTGCAAGCCGATATACGACTGGCGGCTCGCACCTCACCCCAAAGCAACCCTTCTTAAAAAAAGTTCGAACAATTATTCTCTCACTATTACCAGTTGGTGGGCTCTGTGAATTAACAGACAATGAATGTGGCTGTTGGGTTAGGTGCTATATAATTCGTATTCGAGTTTTTGCTTTTATATTACAATTAGGTTTGTTTTGTTTCTGTATTTTTCAAGATTTGTTTCATCTTCTTCAACTAATATTTCCTGTTAATTACCTGTACTAATAAACACCACCAAGAACGCTCAATTCAACACGCATTCAGGCATACATAGAGAGGAATTTCAAGAATCTGACAGCAACTACTGAGATTTGAGTAGCTTAACCCGCCGGAGAAGAAGTTTGGCAGTTTGGGGATTACCGGCGACCATAATGAGTGCGTCGAGGTTCATAAAGTGCGTGACCGTCGGTGACGGAGCAGTGGGTAAAACTTGCCTTCTCATTTCGTATACCAGCAACACCTTTCCCACTGTAAGAATACCCTCATTTTCTTTTTCCCCATCTGTATATGATTTTCGCTGTATTTTGTTATCAGGTCAAGAAGCTAGGAAATGTTTAGGGCTTTGTTTTTGGTGCTTAATGTTTGATAATTGTGAATTTGTGAGCGCGATAATTTTTCTCTTCTTTCTCTAATTTTTAAGGTTTTAGGGCAAGAAAGTGATGGAATTTCTTGGTCTATTATAAACATTAGGGGAATAGTAAAGTAACTCATTTTTTCTTGATCTGAGGAGATAAGCTGATTCGACACATTTTGTGAAGATAAAAGATAACATTTTCTTGGTTGTCATTGAAAGAATGCAGTGAGGAAAATAGAGAATGCAAGGAAAGGAAAATTTTCTACTAGAGATTTTGGGAGTTAACTTAGTTTTGGTGAGGCTGTAGAAAAGAACATCTTGCGATATTATCTGGAGGCCAGTTTATAAATTTAGAGCTTAAGACTTTAGACAGGTTTTGCCTTCCTTTTTCATTTTTGGTTGATAAGCAGGAAGCTTTTCTTTTGTTTGCTTCTGTTTCGTGTGAAGTTTGATTTTTTGAAATTTGCACTATTTTCCGTAGCATGAATCCACCCTTGTAGAAGTGGTCCAAGTGGAACTAAAATAAGTTTTGTTTTAGAGGATTTTAATGCTTCAGTAAAATACTAGCAAAGCCAATTTAGATTAGCGTTCTTGGTTTCTGACTAGAAGAGCCAAAAATGTTTCCTTTGTTTTTTTTACCAACCGCTATTTTTCTCAATTTGTAATCCCATACACAAATCAATTGGTTCTGTCAAGCTAGCTATATGTTCATCAAGCCTAATGATGATGCTTAGACCTCCTCCAATCTCTGGCTAGTGGACGATTAGGGTAAATGGGATATTTTCTCAGTTTGAATTGAATGTTGTGACAATATAAACTTGTTCTTGAGTTACCCTTTGTTCTGAGTATGACATTTATCTTTTTGAATTTGGCTTTTCTTTCTCGATGATGTCTTAGGATGTCTTTTACTTTTTCGGGAAGATAGGCTAACCATGATTGCGAAGAAGTTTAGGGGCCATTAGGTTACCCAGTGTAGTTTTTCTTTTCAATCTGTGTCTTGTTATGCTTAAAATTTGAGGTGCAAGCTGAAGGATGGGAGGTTTAGGGTTGTGCTAGAAGTGGGGAGCTGAGGTTCAGAAAACTTGAAGGTGTTGGACATGGACAGACTCCACCAACTCTTCTTTTTCACTTATTACTCTACTATCTTAGGCGTCATGGTGGCCAACATTCTGTCCAGAAACCCCAGTTTCTCCATGTCAAGGTCCAACACATCTTAACCTGGACTATACGCTCGCAAGGCATGGAAATGCTGCTTTATCCATCTTTATTCTAGAACTAAACTAAAATGCTTTTCTTTTACAAAAAATGTACACCAAAATGTCTGTTGTTTTTGTGCATTAAAAAAGAAATGTCTTCTTTCATCCAGCAAACAAAACTTAAAGAGGCTACCAACTGCATCCTTCCATCCCATAATTTTTGGGGGGAAACGCCTTGTTAGTTGTTGGTAACTTTACTGTTTTCTTCATTTTCCTTAGTTTATGTTTGCCTTTGTTGGAGATCCATTGGATCTATGCATTAATATCCAATTAAATCGTTACTTCTTCAAGGCTAGGACTTGAGTTGGTTGTGCTTCTAATCGAGTTGATTCATAAAAATTTCAAAGTAGATGCTCATTGGCTTCACATGCTGTTCCCACCGGTGGTGTTGACCTTAGTCTTGAGTTCTCCCTTCGAGCATCTCCATTCTGCCCATCTGTGATCTAGTTTAATATGAAGCTGTTGATTTCGATTTTCTACTTTGATTAAATCTGAAGGGTTTCTCTGTAGCACGTTGTAAAAATTTGTATAGCATGTTTATAACTTGGACGCTCTTTGGCCTTTGATTCTTTTGTTGTAACTTGAACAGGATTATGTGCCAACTGTTTTTGACAATTTTAGTGCTAATGTTGTTGTGGATGGGAGCACTGTTAATCTAGGGTTATGGGATACTGCAGGTATATTAGTTGTTGTCAGTTGATATCTTATTAATCATGAAAACAATTATTGCATGTGTTGATTCTTATTTTATCTGGCAGGTCAGGAGGATTACAATAGATTAAGGCCTTTGAGCTACCGTGGGGCTGATATCTTTATACTTGCTTTCTCCCTTATCAGCAAAGCTAGCTATGAAAATGTTTCTAAAAAGGTAAGGCTGCCGTTGCCACGTTAAACTGGATATACCTTCGTTGATTCTTCCTTCTGCTACGTGCTCCATTTATTTGGTAAAGAGCAGCGAGGGGGAAAAAAAGACATGAACAAATTGGTTGAGCTTTGTTATAGCTCATTAATCATGAATAGTTTTTGGCATTCGGACCAACAAGAAATATACAATTTTCGATTTTTTGTTCTTTCTTGTGTACAAATATTTCTCTTGGCATCTAAACGGCCAAGGAGACTTTCCTATTTGTGAACTACTTGCTTCCGCCTTAGAATTAGTATATAGATAATAAAAGAAAATAGGAAAAAAGAAGATAAAAGGCATGGTGCTGATGGGTTTCCTCTCTCTCTCTCTCTCTCTTTTTCTTTTTTTCCAGTGGATTCCTGAATTGAGACATTACGCCCCTGGTGTTCCAATCATTCTTGTTGGAACAAAGCTTGGTCAGAATCTCCTTCCATCCCTTTCTATTGCAGTGCAGTTATACTGATTTCTTGACTTTTTATATCTGATGAAATGGTACTGCATGTTGTCTGAAAAAATAAAATAAAAATTTAGACTTTTCATGTGATGCCTGTCTTAAAGTCTAAAACACATTCATCTCGTCTCCTACACATATATTTATCCTTTGGAAGAATTATCTAAGATGTGCTGCATGGCTTCAACTGTCGTGAAATCGTCAATATGTTAAAATCTATGCATAACTAGCTTATCCAATTTACACTGATATTGCATTAAGTGATTTTCTGAGTTGTTTTGCATGTAGACAAAATGTGTGCTAGAATGTACTCTACAAAAACGTGCTGCCATCACAAGTAATTTTACATACACCATCTAATTAACGGTAACATGTGGGTTTTTGCATGAATATTTTTTAAAACCTTATTGGAAAAGTGTTTATAAACGATTTAAGTTGTGAATGGATAGAAATGAGTGATGAAAAAGTGGGTAGTACTTGTGAGTCCCACAAAATATGTGGATATAGTGACTTGATTATTTATATAAATACTTTATGAACATGAGCCAAATATAGGCTAAGTTAGCGTGCCTGAACGCGCTCTTATTTACTGCTCACAAATTTTGATCATAAAATTGTTCATAAGCCAGTTCTCAGGGAAAGTAAGCTGTCTAAAAATGCATAATTCCTTTATTTACCATAATCATTATCATGCTTGTGGAAGTAACTCCACCATCTTTATGTAGATCAGCTTATTGGTTTTCCTGTTTTCTAAATTTGTATTTTCTCACGTTACTCATTTTCTCCACTCTCCTCCTCCATCTACATTTGTCTTCTTTTTGTTATTCGATCCAATTAACTATACTTTGTTTCCTTGTAGATCTTCGTGAGGATAAACAGTTCTTTGCAGACCATCCAGGAGCAGTACCCATTACGACTGCTCAGGTATATTGTTGCATTTCATGTTTAATAAATTGTCATAGGGATTATTCAATTTTCATGCTTGGTTTCCAAGAGAGCATCATTTTCTTTTGAAATTTCCGACTTACCATTGAAGGGAGAGGAGTTGAGGAAAATGATTGGAGCGGCTGCTTATATTGAATGCAGTGCAAAGACGCAGCAGGTTAATTTTTCAATTTTTGGCACATCACCTTTTTTTCTTAATACTAGAGCTTCTTGAAATTTCTTAAACTAACAATACTTCTCACTAATCTTCCTCCAAATATTGCAGAATGTGAAGGCTGTCTTTGATGCTGCAATTAAGGCTGTTCTGCAGCCAACGAAGCACAAGAAGAAAAAGAAGAGTAGAGGTCAAAAGGTTTGCAGTATACTGTGATTGCTAAAAGAAAGGTTAAGGAGAGGAGAGATGATCTTACTCATTTATTCAATGTTAATCTGATGTCCTATGCATTGACTCCCCTCCCCACAACCCCCGCCCCCGCACAATTGATACAGTAGCCTGTGAGTTACAGTCTCGATTGACTGTACTAGGGAGCTCTCTTAAAGAATCAGTTTGTTGGTTTTCTTACTGTCAGCTGTCGTTTGACATGTATAACTATCATTGAGGTGTGTACGATGATATGAAGCTGAGCTCTGAAACCTAGAGAGCATGTTTGATATGCAATAGTAGACGAGATTAGACTGTGTTATTGTTCAATCTATGCTACAAAACATGCCAAGAATGCATAAATTTCGTGATTGCTTCACATTTTGTGTTGTATATAACTGTTTATGGCTCCTTAGTCAATCCCACTCTAATCTAGATAAAGCAAGAATTGTTGGAATGACCAAGAAATCAAACTCCAACTCTGATCAATCAAGCATCTGAAAAATATTTTAAATATGGAATGAACATACGAATCACTTAGTATAGATTTCATGGTAGTACTTTCACAATTTAAAAAGCAAGTAAAATATACACATGACATAATTTTTTAGTTGGATAGAAATCTAATCGTCTCATTTTCATTTAAGTTATGCTCATTCTCAATCTCCAATTAGGGTATTTAGCCCTCTAGCTGGTTTCTATATAGATTTACATAATACCCTAGAGTACTACCCCACAAAATCCTTCTTTAATTTGGATAACATAATAGCATATAAAATACTTACTTAAAACATTAAAAACTAAAAACGCAAAATCACTTGGCAGTTACAGAAAGGGTAATTAGCTCAAAACGTTCTTATCTTTCAATGTTATTGGGCAAAACATTCATACCTTTCATTTTTTGACATTTTTATCCCTATTTTCACATTTCATTATGGAAATATCAGTTTTCATCCAATTTATCAATTAAAAAAAATGTAAAATGACAAATTTACACTTCCATTAAAAAATAAAAATTTAAAAACAAATTACAATTATACTCTCGTGTTTTTTCAAAAAATTGCAAACAAGTCCAAATAAATTATTAAAAATATAATTAACATAAAACGTCCATATATTTCAATATTATTGTGCAAAATATCTCTATCTTTCATTTTTTGACATTTTCATTGTGGAAATCATTATTTTCATTCTTTTTTTTAATTAAAAGCTATGAAATAATGAATATACTCTCATATTTAAATAAAAAATAAGGACCAAATTGCAATTATACTCTCAAATTTTTCAAAAATATAAATAAATTTCAAATAAATAATTAAAAAAAAAATCACTTTCTTTTTAAATTATTTATTTGGAATTTATTTGTATTTTTTTTTTAAATTTGGGAGTATAGTTGCAATTTTTTGTTTTATTTAAATATGAGAGTATATTCGTCATTTTACAGTTTTCTATTGAGAAAATGAATGAAAACAATGATTTTCTCAATGTAATGTGAAAATAAGGGTGAAAAAGTCAAAAATGTAAGATATGAACGTTTTGCACAATAATATTGAAATGTAGAGACATTTTTTTGCTAATTACCCTTTCAATAATTTATTTGGACTCATTTTCAATTTTTAAAAATGTTTGGGAGTATAATTGAAATTTATTTTTAGAATTTTATTTTTTTGTTTATTTAAATAGGAGGGTATATTTATCATTTTATATATTTTTTTTATTGAGAAATGGGATGAAAATGACATTTTCAGCAATGAAATGTGAAAATATTGGTGAAAATGCCAAAAATGAAAATTAAGGACATTTTGCATGATAACATTGAAAGACATTGACGTTTTGTGCTAATTATCCTTTAGAGAAATCCATACCTTACTTGTTAAATTTCTTGTGCACTCAAACTATTTAGAATTGTAAATTCTTACAAATGGATCTTAGACGCGCCAAAAACTTTTTTGCCCTTTTCCTTTCCACCCCCTCCCCCTCTCCCTCTCCCTCTCCCTCTCAGTTGTTTTTCCCCCAGAATTTGTGTGAATTGAAGTGCAACAAGAAGAGGGTGTTTATAGGTGTGATTAGATAAGCATAGTTAACTAATTAGAATTTTAATAGGACTTTTAATTCAAATTTAGATTAGTCTTTCAATAAATAAATTTATCATGATATTCAAATTTAAGAAAATTCTAACTACATGAGGTTAAGATCTCATTGTGAATATGTGCAAATTTCAAATTTTATCTAAAATACTTTTATATCAGATAATTTAATAATAATTTAATAGATATCCAAATCATATTAAAATTTTATTTCGTGTAAAACTCATATATATCTATTTATTAAGAATATTAACACAAGATCCCTAGAAAATGATAAAATGATGGTAGTTGATTTGCTTGTTATTAGAACCATGGATTGAACTTAATAAACTCATTTGTATCATATCGTTTATTTATTTATTTTTCCATTACAAACAAATCATTTAAAGTTCTCATCGGTCGTGAAAAAATCAACCAAAATATTTTCTAAATTTTTTAGAAATGGAAAAAGTTAATTATAGTGATCTCCATTTGAAAAGGGATTTATCATGAAATCTATTGAACATAATCAAGTGGAGTAAATATTACACAATTAAAACAATGACGATGCATATTAATGGTGAATTAAGCCGTTCCGGCGCCCTCGCATAGGGTCGGGCCTCACTCCGAGTACATGTAACAAAATTGATTAATGGTTTACAATAATGATGAATATTAATTCTTTACGACAATGATGCACTTATTGAGGAATTTTAAGGCAATTGACTTGAAAAGTCCCAAACAATTGGTAGTGGTAGTACCTATCCCAATTCATTTTCTTATCCATCGCCAGACGTCACATGGCCTAATTGTAATGGATATAGACATCCCACCAAATAAAGTGATGTCCTCAAAACTAACGTGTAATTTTAATTTGGAATATAAATTCAAGAGATTAAAATTAATTAAAAAATCATAAATAGGTGTTTGAAACTAAAGGAGGCGCACTTTAAGGTAATAGCTGAAAATCTTTGACCCATGAAAAATCGTTAATTCCCAACGAAGAGTCAAGGTAATGATCCGTTAATTACAATGTTGTTGTATTTTGACCATCAAGCTATTGAGAAATGGATGAATTATTAATCATTATCAATTTCAATCTTATAGTTTAATGAGATTGTTCCTCCCGCTCAAAAATTTGATACGCTTATTTGATAAATAATTGTGATTTTTAATTTAAGTCAATTCAACGCTCAATAATTTATGAATTTCAAGTGGTTATAACAAATTCTCACATGATCTTAGTGAAATACACATTAAGCGTAGGATTGACCTAAATCAAAGGTCATGATTATTTGTCAAATTTATGAGTAGGAAAAACGATTTTGATAGATTAGATACCCATTTAGCCACCGTAATCATCTAAAATCTTCTCGATTTGGCATAAATACAGGACTTTGTGATCGCTAATTAATGTTTCAGTATTTGCAATCACCGAGGTGACAATCCTTATAAGCTGAGGGTGACTAATTGTGTTTCACGTTATCAAAATAAGGGTTGATTTTCTGGAATTTTATTCATGATAAGTTGGTAATGAAGACAAATTAATTCTTATATTTTATTTTATTGGGTATATTAATCTTTATTAATAACTTCTCAATTATATTACGTAATATACTTTTCATGGGGACCGTCAAAATGGACCACGTTTATTTTGAGTGGGACATTAAGCCGCCCATACCTGCAACTAAAGTTGATTGCATACGAAATATATTGCATGAAAATTCCCACATTTTCGTCTATTTTTTGTATGTTCAATTCTGAGTAATAGCTAAATGTAAAATCAACCCCATTTTTTTGTTAAAAAAATCGAGCTAGATACTATAGTTGACCCATAGTATCCGGTTTGAGACCCAATTGTCTCTACTTCTCTCTCTCTCTCTTCCTCTCTCACACACACACACACACTCACCGACGATTCCCCGTGGCTCCTTCTCACTTTCTCTTCATATCAAATTCAAAGATTATTTTTCTTTTGATTTTCAGTAAGATAAATTAAGCAGTTCAACTTGCTCAAGTAAGATTTATCGTCATTTGCCACCTTACGACCCACATATTAAATATTAATTTGTTCGTTAGTTGAAAGTAGGTATGCGATACATTTTCAAATTTTTTATGTTTTGGTGACTTTGAACAATATGAATTATTCACAAACTTTAGGTAGGCTTTTGTTGTCGCATCCTGTTCATTTTTTGCAAATTCAACGTGTATCCATGGATATCGTATCTATTGATTTTACTTTAGTTTTATTTTCATTGGCGGGAACGAGAAGAGGAATGCTTTAGAACTGGAGATTTGGATTTTCTGATTGTTTTCGAATAATTATATTCATACATTTTGTTGTCGGACGGAGTGTGTTGCATTTAAAGTGGGAAGTTACTATTCAATGTTTTTGGTACAGATTGTGATCATATTGAGAATTGAATAAGTACGTGCAAAATTCCTGCAAATGCAAGTAAGAGGTGAAATTATCAAATTATTGGCCATTAATTAACTAAGAGGAAAAATGACTGTGGAGAGGCTTGGAAAAATTGTGGTGGTGGGAATACAATTCGATGGCCATATTAAAGAGTTAATGGATTGGGCTGTTATGAAAGTAGCTGATCCTGGAGATTGCGTGATTGCCATTCATGTTTGTAGGAGTTCTGGTACTGGCATGGGTATTTGTAAATTGCTTCTAATTCTAAATTACTTGTACCTATTGACTTCTTACCTAATTTTTCATCTTACAGACTCCATCCCGAGAGAGAAAGTTGTATTGGATGATTATTTGGAAGACTATAAAGGGATGTGCAACCAAAAACAGGTTGGTTTCTCTTGGTTTTTTTCTCTTTGAATGTTTGGTTTTTCTTTCTAAGGGTAAAGCGAAAACTCTACCAACTTCTTATTTCCTTTTGTCAATTTTTTGGTGGGATTGGGGGTGTTCAGGTTGCTCTCAGTGCGGAGGTATTGAAAGGAAATTCTATTAGAAAAGTTCTGGTGAGAGAAGCAAAGAACCATTCTGCATCAGCTGTTATAGTGGGGATAACTAAGTTTAGTTCTCTAAGGTACGTAGAAAAAGGATAATGGTATTTGGCTATTTGCATTTGTTTGTATTCCTGTAATCTTTTTATTGGAATCTTGAATGAAGCTTTTCCCAGGGGTTGGTCTTCAATTGCTAAATATTGTGCAAGGCAACTTCCTTCGACGACTGAAGTCATGGCAATTCACAGCGGAAAGGTTGTGTTCAGTAGGAGTTCCAAAAACCAACCTGAAGGTTCGGACTCTTTTTAATATAAGTGAGAAAATATTTCATTGATGATTCAATATATACTGAATTTGTTTTGATGATTCCAGGTCCTGGAAAAGATCCAAAGCCGAGTTTTTATTTAACTGGAAACCCCACTTTCAAAGATACTCAGTCTGAATTTGGTGAATCCGAGATATCAGAGACGGGAAGTCTCAGTTATGATGGGATTCTGACCTCCAAAGATGAAGATTTTAGCCCTGTTGGAAGACACAAAATGGGTTCTCTTAGTTCGATTTCTCTTCCTGCAGAGGATTTTACACAGCATAGGCCCGGTTGGCCCCTGCTCCAAACAGCTAGTTCTATAACTCAACCAAGTCTTGAAGCAAGAAAAATGTCAGTTGTGAAATGGGTAATGAGCTTACCTAGTCGATCTTCACTAGAAGTTTCTGAATTAAAGTCCATCCTGGGTAACACTGGGGATGTTTTGGGAGGAGATTACAGAAACTTTACAGCCTATGGTATAGTAGACAAAGTATCTAGTCTCAAAGGGCTGCCCCAAGAGTTGGAGCTGATACTCAAAACGAATCCACATGCCTGCAAATGGTACATCTATGATGCGCTCAGAATGTCATCTTCTCAATTCTCTGCAGGTTAGATTGTGTTAAGCAAAGCTTCTCTCTTTCTTATTTTCATTTTTCGTTTCGCTTTCTGAAAGTTTAAACTTCCGTCCATTTAATTGTTGCAGCCAATCTTATTGGACAAGGAGGGTGTAACTCTGTATACAAGGGGCTTCTTCCTGATGGCAAACCAGTGGCAATAAAAATTTTGAGGTCAACAAAGGAAGAATGGAAGGATTTTATGCTGGAAGTCGATATAATGACCACATTGAAGCACAAAAGAATCGCTCATTTGCTTGGGATTTGTGTAGAACATACTAATTTAATCGCTGTTTATGACTTTATGTCTAAAGGAAATTTAGAAGAGAACTTGCACGGTAAGTTTAAGAAGGGTGGATCTTTTTCTCTTAATAATTCTCTAAACATGCACTTCCTAATATGATTTCCGAAGCAGGTAACAGAAAGGAAAAATCTCTTTTGCAATGGGAAGTAAGATTCAAAATAGCTGTTGGGATTGCTGAAGCACTAAATTACCTACACAATGAATGTCCAAGGCCTGTAATCCATAGAGATGTCAAATCCTCAAACATTCTTCTCAGCGATGATTTAGAACCGCGGGTAATTGATCAGATTCATATACCTAGTAATCACAAATCAACATTCAGACCTTTTGAAATAATGATTCCTTTCTTGAACAGTTAAGTGATTTTGGATTGGCAATATGGGGGCCTACATCTGCCTTTTTCCTTAGTGACAGAGATGTAGTAGGAACCTTTGGCTATCTCGCTCCTGAGTATTTTATGTATGGGAAAGTCAGTGACAAGATTGATGTATATGCTTTTGGTGTAGTTCTACTAGAATTGCTATCGGGAAGAAAACCAATTGGTTTGGAGACTCCAAAAGGTCAAGAAAGCTTAGTCATTTGGGTAAGAATCTATTTGCAGAATAAAACATTCATTTTTCCATTAGTTCTGTATGGAATACATAAAATAACTTCTGTATCCAGGCAAAACCTAGACTAGAAATTGGAGATCTAAAAAGCATATTGGATCCAAATTTGGAAGATGATATTAATGAGGATCAATTGCGAAGAATGGCTCTAGCAGCTACCCTCTGTCTAAAACAAGCAGCCCGTCTTCGTCCCAAAATGTCCCAGGTACGAAGTTCATTCTTCCAAATCAACCTTTATGCTTTATGTCTGTATTAGGTCACCCTTGCTTCCTACATTATGAATGAGATTCTGAGGCGCTGTATTTTCTGTATTCAAGAAACAGAGAACAAACATAGCTCTCACGTTGAGGGTGAACTACTTGAAATCTCTGCTTTCAGTGTGCATATTTCTATTTTTTTATTTCTTTCACTATTGCTTTCGGAATTGAGATTAGGGCTTATTTCTTGACAATTGTGGTTTAAGAGTGTTGCATTTTTATGTCTATATTTCAGATACTAGGTATCCTAACAGGGGAAAAATTTATGAATGAAGAAGTAAAACCCCGATACGGTGATCACGATGATTCTGAAAACCTGGATGATAATGATGATGAAGTTTATCCAGATTCAAGTGCAGAATCCCATTTAAGCCTCGCATTTCTTGGTGTGAATGATAATTCTACATCGTTCAGCAGTATGGAGCAAAGCAGCCCTCTTTCTGTTGAAGAATATTTGAGGATAAGGTGGAGCAGATCATCAAGTTTAGAGTAGTTTCTGTGAAGTGTGTAAATTGTATAGTTGAGAAAATGGGTTGCCTGCACCCAATAATGAGGTGATGTGTGAAGCAATTTTTGTGCTAGTCTTTAAAGAATGACGTGGACATTCACGATTTGATGATTCACATAAAAATATTGAAAAGAACCGAAAATTGGAGGGTCATCAATTTTATTAATCAACAAGCCATTATGGACGTGCCATAAGTGTAATAGTTTTCATTTGATGAGAGGTTTTCTACTTGGGAATCAATATTTGGGGACTTTGGTGAGAAGGTTTTCCATTTTTGGGGTTTTCTTGATATGGATTGAAAGCGTAAAATCATAAATAATTACTTATTTGACTACAGAGAGAAAAATGTAATTAATTTTTATAATTTTTATATTTTAAATAATTAAAATTTTAAAAAAACATGAAAACTCGAGAAAATTTAGAGAAAGAGGATTTTTCAGGCCACAAAATCAAATACAATACCTACTCCAATTTTCCCCTATCACTATGTTTGGCAAAGCTTTTATAAGCTTATCAAAATCTACTTTTATCCACAAATTCTGAAAGATTAACAATTTTTATCACTTGTTATCCAATTTCATAATGATCCACAGCTTATGACCACTACCAAACAAGGACGTATTATTGATTATGGGCTTTTCAGTGGTACAGTGATATATGCAATTGGACATGCAATCAACAACTGGACGGAGTTTGAGTTGTATATTTTCGGCCCAATAAAAACAGAATAAACTTGGACAGCCCACAAGTTTCATAAAACAGACCATTGACAGGCTGAGGCCGGTTCACTACTTCTTGTGCTCTTTAATTAATGGAAATTTTTTCTAAGTAAGAGTATAACTTTGGTCCAATTCAATAATAAGAAAATAAGTTTTAACTTTCAAAAATTAGATTTTTGTTAATTTTTTTTTTAATTTAATTAATTAAATATATTAAGGTCACAGATCTATATAATTTGGTTATAGATTCACAATTTAGTTAGTCATATATTATTTTCGATCACAAATCAGAATTTTTAAATGTCAAAAATTATTTTACGTCATAATTCAAAAAATTTATAGGTCACAATTTGTTCATCGGCCACGGATTCACAATTTAATTAGTCACATATTATTTTTCGGGGAAGGGTTAATGTAGAGAGAGACAGTGAAGAGAGGCGGTGGGTGGATTAGTGTAGAGAGAGAATGGAAAAATGTAGTGAGTTGAGAATTAATTAGGGTTTAGTAACAATATTAAATAAAATAAAACATCTTATTTTTGCACAAGTAAACCTTCCATCTTATTTTTGAAATTGGATTTTAAAAGGTAGAGTAGTGTGTAATTTCCACTTAATTAAATGAAAGGCAAAAATTCATAAATAAGAGTTTAACTATAACTCATTTTAAAATTAAGTAAAATGTTTAAAATTTTAAAAATTAGATATTTATTAAATTTTATTTTTAAAATAATTAAATACAAATATATTTTATAAATTAAATATAAGGTCACAGTTTTATACAATTTGATCACAAATTATCAAATTAATTGATTACAAATAATTTATCGGTCACAATTACGGCCTATTTGATAGGCCATGTTTTCCATGAAAAATGGAAAACGTTTTCCATTTTTCAATTTTTGGTGTGTTTGGTAGATAAAATTTTTCATTAAAAACATTTTTCACTTTTGCCTCGCACATGCACATTTTCACATTTTTAATGAATTTCATTTCCTACCATTTTAGTGGTTTTTTGTTTTCCAGCTTTTTTTTTTCGGCAATTCAAGCAAATCATATCCTCAATTGTAAAATATATATATATATATATATATATATATATATATATAAATTTAATTAACAATTTTCATGAAAAACAAAGTCAACAAATTGTATTTCTTTAATAGATAACTTCCATGAAAAATAAAGTCAAACAAACACCAAAAGATCCAAAATTTTAAATTTTTTCAGGTGAAAAATTATATCAATCAAACACAATAAATTGACAATTCTCGGTAAAACAATTTCTAAGCAATTCAATTTCCTGTAATTCGTTTTCTTTACACCCAAATTTCATATTGCAATCAAACGGGGCTTTAAATATTTTATAGGTCACAAATTATTTCACGGTCACAAATTTATCAAATTAATAGGTTACATATTATTCACTGGTCACAAAATAACAAATTTTATAAATCATAACTTATTTCATAGTCACAAAACATCAAATTAATTGACCACAAATTACGTTTATGTTACAAATTATCAAATTATTGGTCACAAGTTAACAAAATTTAGATTACACATTATTTATTGATCATAATTTATCTATTTAATTGGTTACGTATTATTTATTTGTCACACATTAATCAATTTACTGATAACAAACAATCAAATCATTTGTGACCACATCTCATCACTGCCACTAGCCACATTGCCGTCAAAACAACGGCCACTAGATCATCCACCACCACCATCTCAGGTAGCAAAACTATCATCTCGAACACCACAACCACAATCCCCACCAAAAAAATCCCCAAATCTGTCGCCAAGCACTACCGCCACCACTGCCGCATCAACCACGACATCACCACAACAACCACATCACCTTCCGGAACAAACCAACACTGCCTCATCCAACAAACTACAATTTTGATCTTCAAAGCCATCACCGCCAGCAACAATATCCACCACCATCTGCACCAACAAAACCATAGTCACCACCAAATCTAACATAACCTCCGCCACCATTGCATCCAACAAAGCCACTTCCACATAACCACCACCACATCTCCTATCCACCAACTGAAAAAACAAAGTCACTTCCACATAACTTCCGCGACAGCTCTCACTTGGTTTTACACAAGAAGCAACACCGCCCATAGATGTTCTTCGCTTGTGTCCAGGGACAGATTTAGTGAGGGGGCTGGCTGGACTGGAGCCCCCCACTTAGACCTAAGTTTTTTTTTTAAAAAAAACTGTTTTTTTCATGTGTAATTTTTTTTCAACATAGTAGCCTGGTCTCGAATCCAATTTTGGATCCGTCACTGCTTCCGTCGCTGCACAACAGTTGAGTGTGAGCTCGTCTCTTCACTCTGTAGGTGGCATTCATCGCTATCTTTCCAATCGCGCTCATCACAATTGCTCAGTTGTTGTGTAGAGAGAGATGAGATTGGGAGAGATAAAGAAGTGGGGAAGAGAGGGTCGGCTATGGTTGTATAAAGAGAGAGAGAGAAATAAGAGATTCGGAAATATTTAGGGTTTGGTAGGGTAAATGGTAGTGGGGTGGATATGTAAAATAATTTTTATAATATTATTATTATTATTTACAATCTTAATTATATATGATTTTTGAAAGAAAAACTTATAACTCTTAAATAAAGATTGAGAATTTGAGATCTTGAAAATACTTCAGGTGCAAATGATTGCGAGCATAAAATTTGTATGAAAAGAAAATAAATTTTAGATAATTGAATTGCCTACAACTTATTTGTATGAAAATTATTAATTAAATGTGTTTGATTAATTCAACCTAAAAAATATAATACTTGTTTTATTGGTGGGATAGATGAGAGAGAAAGTGATAGTGAATTATATAAAAAATAAAAATCATCTCTCCCTAAAAAAAATATTTTCCTTATTTTTGAGAAAAATATGACCATGTGATCAAAAGTTGAAAAAAAATTATCAATTAAACACCTTAAAAGTAGAAATTTGGGAGAGGGATGACATTTTTCAGAGAAAACAATGTCAATCAAACACACTTAATTCATGTAATTTTCACTTAAATGAATCTATTATTACTAATATGAAAAAAAGAAGAAGAAAGAGAAGACAACGACAAAGCTACTTATTAAAAGCTATTGTGATAGAATCTAGCTGTCAAAAATAAGGTTTACTTAAATTTCTCCTTTTGATTTTATAACTGATATTTGCTATGGCATTTGTAAATAACTAAATATCAACACATTTTTTTTTTTTTTTTGAAATGCATTTCATTAAGCATCAAAATAGCAAGTTTCGGATATAAGGAGGAATTTCTTCCAACACAATTCTCTCTTCAAAGAGTTTAAGTGCTTTTTTTTGCTAAAGTATGAGCGATCACATTAGCCATCCTGGGAACATAAGTAACAGACCAAGAATAAATAGATCCAAACAAGCTTTTCGTGTCCTGAATCAATAGACCGGGATAGTTCCAAAACTCTAATTCACCATTCAATCCCTTCATAACATTGATCGCATGCCCTTCTAAAATAATTGATCTCAGGTCAAGGTTTCTGCATAGTTTTGGAAATAAACAAATTAATTTTGTCTTTGAAACCAAAAATATTAAAAAAATAATAATTTTATGTCCGTCAGTACTTAGTAGTTAGTACAAAGAATCAAAAATAAAAGAGAGTAAATTTTGTATGTCCATTGGTACAATGAAAATATTTATTGATTTAGTTTCTGTTTGATGGAGATTAAAATCAAATTTTTAATAAATTTTAATAAAAATTTATGAAATGTGCGGTTAAAAAGTTGTGAGATCCATAAAATATGTGATTAAATTTAATTGTTGTTATAGGTACCAAACAAGGAGTTAACATATCCACACACTATTCCTAATTTAAACGAATAATTCTATAGGTACATGGAATTATTGACAGAAATGATACAGGTGTTGTGTTGACAGCATTTGTATGGTTCATTTTCTGTGTTTGTTGTGTTTAAAATCAATGAAAAATTGTCATGTATTTTT
Organism: Osmanthus fragrans; assembly: GCA_019395295.1. Taxonomy (NCBI): domain Eukaryota; kingdom Viridiplantae; phylum Streptophyta; class Magnoliopsida; order Lamiales; family Oleaceae; genus Osmanthus; species Osmanthus fragrans. The sequence continues at coordinate 376,620 of CM033356.1, read as the reverse complement.
CTGTACTTTTAGCAAATATAAATTTTAATTATTAAAAATTAATTTAGATAATAAAAATACATATTGCCCGCCCATGTTTGCTTTAGATAAAAATCAGATTTTTACTAACATTAATAAAAAATTGATGAAAAATGTGAATGAAAACTTGTGAATTCCATGAAATATTTGGTAAAAATAAGTCTCTCTTTGATAATCATTTTTACAATTTTTTTTTCTTTCTCAAACTTATTTTTAATTATATATTTTCTTATTAAAATATTTTACACGTAAATCTAATTATTTTTTTACAAGCTCTCTCACTGTGTGGGGGGCCACATGTATTAAAAAAAATTGTGTGGGGCCACGCATGTGCCTGCCCTATACCAGGGAAGGATTACTTGAAAATAACCCAAATTTGAACCCATATTTTCAAAGTAACCTAAAAATAAAGTCATATTTCCAAAATGACCTTTGATCATTTTAAAATTTTAAAAATCCCTAAAATACCCTCAATATAAAAAAATTCAAACAAGTCATTCTATAATAAATCAAATTACATTTCGGTCCCTAAAAATCTTAATTTACTAAAAACTTTAATTTTAATTACACAAAAATCCTATATTGATATAGAAATCATGGAAATTATAAAAGAAGGTAAATATTACAAGTTAAAAGTAGATAATGAATATTATATATTTGAACCTATTCCTAATAAATTAAAAATAATAACATTAGATGTAATTAAAGAATTACCTAGAGAAGTAAAAAAACAAATATTACATAAATTAATTATAGATACGATAAAAGATAGACATATATATGGAATATTTATAAAAGAATTCGAAAGTATTTTATATTATTATGAAATATACGAATCCTCATAAAAATTATGGAAATTGAGAATACTGAAGAATTAGAAACTGAAGTATACGAAGGAATATAAGGATATGCTTGAAAAGAAAATTTTGATTGGGAAAATTTTTGAAAAATAAATAAAGCAGAGTTAAATCTTAGATCACCAGGAGAAAATAGATTATTTAATATTTTAGGATCTACCTTTAGAAGAAAAAAGTTAGTTGACACGCCTAAAAGGGGGTCAAAAGAATATTCCTTACTTTTCTAAAAATGTGTCGTTCAGTAGTAATGTGTAAGTAAGGGTCATTCCCGCAGAAGATTGTTTTCAATTATGTCAATTGCAATAAGAAAATAAAATACGGAAAGCACTTAAATAAGTAAATGGAGGGGGGTTTGGTTTGATTTAAACTAGAGAAAGTAATAAATGCATAAAGTAAAAGACTAAAATAAAAAGGAAACAAAGGAGTGGAAATGTGATCGAGGGATATTTCTTCGCCGCTAGAATGATTTTCGAATCGATATTCGCAAAGGATTTTCGTTCAAAAGATCAACAACAATTCGAGAATAATCACAAGCTCGATTACCTCAAACTCTCCTTACATTTTAGTTGAATAAAATAAGCTCTTTATCCAACCTTAATCATCAAATAACCTAGGATAAGATCACTAGAATTAATTTAACGAAAGCATTACGATGAGAGAGTTGAATTGAATTAAGCGCAAACACACAAGCTCGGTTTGTTAACTTAAGTGATAATCCACCTACATTTAATAGAAAATTCCTCATAATCCATCAAAGTGTAGTTGCTACTAGGTTTTGGTTAAATTAGCGATTACGTACTAAAATTCCCAAAATAGCATATATTGTAAACAACCCAATCATCTAGTTGGCCCGCTAAATAATCGAGAAGAACAATAAACATAATGAGCACAATGGATTAATCACATCAATCTCAAGAACTATAAGGCATAAAAACAATGAAAATTCATTCTAGGGTTCCAAAATAATCCCCAATCACAATAGGGTTTAATTATACATGGAAGTATTCACTCAAAATCCAACAAAATACTACAACATAAAGATAAAAACGAGATTAAAGAAAGGAGGAAAAGCTTATTGAAGGAAGATAGGTGGTTCAATTCTTCAATCTCAAAGGGTCTTCTCCTTCTTCATCTCCATTTCCACCATTTTTGTAGGAGAGGAAAGCACCAGATTTTATCCATGTTTTTGGTCGGCTCCCTCTCACTTTCTTGACCTAGAAATGGTCCCAAAAGGTAGTATTTATAGTAGGTTGAAGGTAGGAGGTGATTTGGGTTGAAAACGGGTCAAAAATCGCGTTTTCGTACTACCCGGGAATTTGGGCGCCGTGGCGCCCAGATCCTGCGCTGTGGCGCCCGGCATTCTGAAAATTCCTGTTTTATGGGCGCCGTGGCGCCTATTTTCTGCGCCGTGACGTGGGTCAATCTGAAAATTTATCCGGTTTTATGTTTTTGAGCGCCGTGGCGCCCATCTTCGATGCCATGGCGCATGGCTTGCTGAAACATTGATTTACACACCATTTTCACCACTTTCAAGCCCCAATTCAATCACCATTTCTTCATGGTTTAGATCGCCAAATCTTGGAATATTTCGTCTTTAATTCTTTTGGCTCAATTCTTGCTCAAAATCCCTCCTAATCTTCAATCAACTCGATTTTCACCTAAAGAACAAAAGTAACAAAATAAGTTAAAACTAACATATGAAAACTAACAACTATATAAGTTTAACGGAATAAATGAGTGCGAAATCCGCACTTATCACACCCCCAAACTTAAATCTTTGTTAGTCCTCGAACAAAGCCATAAACATGCAAACACACAAATAAAAAAAAAAAGACAAAACTATATAATAACAAAAACTATGAAGGTTGGATAGTTCACCGATTTGCCTCAATCATCACATATGCTCATAACTTATGAAAGGCACACAAAAATGCTACAATAAACAATTTGAAACTTATACCATGTTTGACTCGTGTGTGTGTGTGTGTAGTCATTCCAATTCATTGCAATACACAAGTTGGTGGTGTTCCCGACCCATGAAATGGTCAAATTCCCTTTCTCGCTCGAGGGTTGCGCACTCCCCCAAGCTTGATATATTTACTCTAGCCCAATAATGTCGAAAACATAAGGTTGCTATCAAATCACTCAATCTTTCCCTCTCAAGTTTGGTTGGATCGAACCGGTAAAATAGATCATCAAGTTATGCATTAATTCCCAAAAACCTTTGAGTGCTAAAACTACAAACTTTCATTAGGCAAATAACGCACAATTCACCAATCATTCAATCAATAGCACTAAGGATATAGCATCCATTTTCTTTCACTTCACTTTTTTTTTTTTTTTTTTTCCAATGTAGGTAGTTCACGCTCCGGTCCCTAAGGGTAGCCTTCTTCATTGGTAGATCGTCTCCTACACATTGGAGATGCATAGGGCCAGATTACTCAACGCTGACTCACACTCCTTAAGGTGGACAACTTTTTCCTACAGAATTTTTTTCTTTTCGATTGGGATAGAAACAACATCTAACTTTCATTTGAAGTTCAAGAGCACTCTATAAAATCAATCTTTTGAACAAGGAAATAATACACTTCTAAACAATTTCCTTCACTAGCTCAACCACCCCCAAACTTATCCTTTCATAAGTAGAGTGACAAAAGAATTATTATCATCAACAATGTGGTCATTTAAGATCATAACAGCCTCAAGTGCCACCAACAAGTGCGTGTGATGAATTTCATGGCCCAAGTGCTCCATAAAGTGTCAAACATGGAATAAGTGGATGAAAATAAACAACATATAGCATTCATGTCCACACTCCATAAATCAAAGCAATGTAATAACCAAAAATAAAGCCGACAAGGCTATCCAACCAACAAACATAAATGATCACACACAAATTTAAAAAGTACAAAGCCCTTAAGAATAAAACATGAAAGTGTAAGGGCAAGGGGTTCAAGTACTCCCCTGAGTTGGTTGTGAAGTGTTGTGAGGTTTCTTGCAACTATCTCTGGTAGCATTTTTCTTTCTTGCAACTCTTCATACTTCAAGTGCTCGGGGAATAGTATGAATTGAAAAGTGGGAGACTGCATCACCAAAGATAAAAATTTCTCATTAGAAATTGGAGTTGTAAAACATGAGAGATTATACCTTGGTGAATTGCTTGGCAATGAATCAAGTGGTGTCACGGTTTCAACAAAACTCTCACAAGCCGAGTTCTCTTCTTGTGTTGGTTCTTCAACATGATCTTCCATCTCAATTGGTACCTCATCTAAACTCTCCTCACTTCTTAGTGTCTCAACACTAACATTTTCGCTCGGTTCAAATTCTTGAGAAAGAAGTTCTTTTGATCTTTGGGCCTCAATTTTCTCCGCCATGCTAGCCAATTCACTCACTTGTGCTTCCAAATTCTTGATTGAAGTCATTGTCTCTTGTTGAAATATCTCTTGTTGAAATTGCATAGTCTCTTGTTGGATTTTCATATTGTTTGAGGCCAAAGACTTTACCATTTCTTCAAGGGACATATCCGAGCTTTGAGTTGGAGCTTGTTGATTGCTCGAAGCCAAGGACTCAACCATTTCCTCTAAAGACATACTAGCACTTGAATTTTGAGTTTGTTGACTAGGTTGAAAGTATTGCCCTTGGTCTTGTTGAAATTGCATAGTCTCTTGTTGGATTTGCATCGTGTGTTGTTGCAATTGCACCGTGTTTGATGCCAAAGATTTAACCATATCCTCAAGAGACATACTAGAAGCTTGAGGTAGATCTTGTTGATAGAAACCATGTGGATGATATTGTGCTTGTGGAGATATGAAATAATTTTCTTGATAACCGAGACTAGTGTGATCACTAAATCCATAATTATACATGTAGGTATATGGATCATACCCTTGTCTCGGTTGCATTTGATAGCCCCCAATGACATCCACTCGTTCAAAGGTGCTTTGTTGGCTATTCCCATGAGCCACTTGTTGTACAAGAGATGCAAGGTCAGACAATTGTTGCTCAAGTTGAGAAGTTGCCTCCATCTCACAAACTTCTATAACCAACCTCTTCTCTTGCTCCTAGGTTATGGTGTAATGTGTTCGTTTTGCCCAATCACAACCTAAGTCACAAAGAAGATAACAAAAACAAAGAGAACATAAATAAAAAGAAAATATTACAATTAACAAAATTGAAAGAACAATCCCCGGCGACACGGCGCCAAAATTGACACGCCTAAAAGGGGGTCAAAATAATATTCCTTACTTTTCTAAAAATGTGTCGTTCAGTAGTAATGTACAAGTAAGGGTCATTCCCGCAGAAGATTGTTTTCAATTATGTCAATTGCAATAAGAAAATAAAATACGGAAAGCACTTAAATAAGTAAATGGAGGGGGGTTTGGTTTGATTTAAACTAGAGAAAGTAATAAATGCATAAAGTAAAAGACTAAAATAAAAAGGAAACAAAGGAGTGGAAATGTGATCGAGGGATATTTCTTCGCCGCTAGAATGATTTTCTAATCGATATTCGCAAAGGATTTTCGTTCAAAAGATCAACAACAATTCGAGAATAATCACAAGCTCGATTACCTCAAACTCTCCTTACATTTTAGTTGAATAAAATAAGCTCTTTATCCAACCTTAATCATCAAATAACCTAGGATAAGATCACTAGAATTAATTTAACGAAAGCATTATGAGAGAGTTGAATTGAATTAAGCGCAAACACACAAGCTCGTTTTGTTAACTTAAGTGATAATCCACCTACATTTAATAGAAAATTCCTCATAATCCATCAAAGTGTAGTTGCTACTAGATTTTGGTTAAATTAGCGATTACGTACTAAAATTCCCAAAATAGCATATATTGTAAACAACCCAATCATCTAGTTGGCCCGCTAAATAATCGAGAAGAACAATAAACATAATGAGCACAATGGATTAATCACATCAATCTCAAGAACTATAAGGCATAAAAACAATGGAAATTCATTCTAGGGTTCCAAAATAATCCCCAATCACAATAGGGTTTAATTATACATGGAAGTATTCACTCAAAACCCAACAAAATACTACAACATAAAGATAAAAACGAGATTAAAGAAAGGAGGAAAAGCTTATTGAAGGAAGATAGGTGGTTCAATTCTTCAATCTCAAAGGGTTTTCTCCTTCTTCATCTCCATTTCCACCATTGTTGTAGGAGAGGAAAGCACCAGATTTTATCCATGTTTTTGGTCGGCTCCCTCTCACTTTCTTGACCTAGAAATGGTCCCAAAAGGTAGTATTTATAGTAGGTTGAAGGTAGGAGGTGATTTGGGTTGAAAACGGGTCAAAAATCGCATTTTCGTGCTACCCGGGAATTTGGGCACCGTGGTGCCCAGATCCTGCGCTGTGGCGCCCGGCATTCTGAAAATTCCTGTTTTATGGGCGCCGTGACGTGGGTCAATCTGAAAATTTATCCGGTTTTATGTTTTTGAGCGCCGTGGCGCCCATCTTCGATGCCATGGCGCATGGCTTGCTGAAACATTGATTTATACACCATTTTTCACCACTTTCAAGCCCCAATTCAATCACCATTTCTTCATAGTTTAGATCGCCAAATCTTGGAATATTTCATCTTTAATTCTTTTGGCTCAATTCTTGCTCAAAATCCCTCCTAATCTTCAATCAACTCGGTTTTCACCTAAAGAACAAAAGTAACAAAATAAGTTAAAACTAACATATGAAAACTAACAACTATATAAGTTTAACGGCATAAATGAGTGCGAAATCCGCACTTATCATTAGTCATTAATGAATATCACGAAATAGAAAAAGTTATAGATGTCAAACATACACAAGGAAAAATAAAATTAAATCCAATAACGAAAAGAAATATTAATGAATTTCTAGGAAAATTAAAACAAGAAAAAAGAAGTAAAATATCTTATGTTTATCTTGTTGGAGTACAAATAATAATAAAATCATGTTTTAAAGAAGTAATTAATAGCCCTATAATACTTAATTTACAAGATGAAATATGTATTACAGCAGAAAATGAAAATTTAGGAATAGTCAAATGAAATTTAGCCTATGAAAAATTAAAATTTACTTGTTATCCTAGATATTGTGTACATATAAATAATAAAAATTTAGATGATTGTCTTAGTCTACATTTTAAGATGACTAATAAAATATTAAAAGATGATAATAAAGTTTTTACTATATTATATCAAGGATTATATTGTTACACAAATAGTAATTATGAAAATATATATAAAGAAAAACATTTTATAAAAATAGAAGAAGAATTTAGAGATATAGGAGAAGTAATCCTACCTAGGGAACAAGATATAAAAGAAATAAAAAATTTTGAAATAGGACATGATGATGCTATAAGTATAGATCAACCTATAATACCAAAACAAATAACTTATAAAGAAAATAAAATAATTATTGGAAGTAGCTCAACAAAATATGATATTTCAAAAATAAGACAAAATAAGAATAATAGTGTCTATGGAATCAAATGAAAATTTTTTAATGGAAACAAATGGATAAATGAAAGTAAAATACTTATTGATACATGAGCAAGTCAAAATCATATTTGCTCTCCTATTGATGAAAGAATTAAAAAGAAACAAGTTGAACCATATAACTATAGAGATTTTGAAGGAAAAATAAACTCTTGTGATATTATAGGACAAGTCCAAATCAAACTTGGAAGTTTATTATTAAATATAGAATGTTACATAGATAATAACATGAACTTTGATGAACATCCAATATTATTAGGAAATTCATTTTTAGAGAGTATTGATAATTATAAAATAGAAAAAGAAGGAATTCTTGTTATACATCAAGGAATGACTACATATTACCCTAAAAAAAATTAAGTAGAGAAATAAAATTTTCAATAAGTGTATGTGTGTGTATCTATATATATATATATAACCGTATTCGAATCGAAAATAACTATTTGTGTCTTAATTGACACAGGAGCTGAAATCACTGTCTTTAAAGAATTCTTATTATCTAACTGGATAGAAAACAAACAACAATTAACTTTGCAAGGAATAACTGGAGCAAGAGAATCCTTAAAATACAAAAATGAAAATATAGAAATCATTATAGGATCTAAAATAGTAATCATAAAACATGTCTATCAATATAATATAAATGATTGTGATATTATTCAAGGAAACGACTTTTTACAACAGTTTAGTCAATATAGCCAAAATATTTATAAAATACAATTAAAAACACCATGTGGACACCTATCAAAAATAGCCAGAGAATTTAAACCATTTAGAGTTCAGCCAGCCCAGCGTAGTGATAAGATTGAATACCTACCCAAATTACTCAATTATAAAATTAAAACAATAACATTTGAACAAATAAAGGATATTCTTGCAAAAAATTATAGTGAAAATCCTTTAGAAAAATGGGAAAAAGCAAAAAATTATGCTAAAATTGAGTTAGTAGAACCTACCATAATCATTAGAGTAAGACATATGCTCTATAATCAAGAAGATAAAGAAGAATTTAGAAAATAAATTACAGAATTACTAGATCAAAAACTAATAAAAAAAAGTAATAGTCATCATACCAGCCCAGCCTTTATGGTTAGAAATCATTCAGAAATAAAAAGAGGAAAAACAAGAATGGTTGTAAATTTAAAGAATTAAATAAAAATACCAAATTTGATGGATATTATCTACCTAATAAAGAAGTGTTAATAAACATTGCTAAAAAAAAGTATTATTATTTAAAATTTGATTGTAAATCATGATTTTGGCAGATAAAATTAGAAGAAAATAGTATACCTTTAACAGCCTTTAGTACGCCTCAAGTACATTATGAATGGTTAGCAATGCCTTTTGGATTAAAAAATGCACCACAAATTTATTAGAGGAGAATGAATGATATATTTAAAAATTATGATTATTTAATTCTCTATATTGATGATATACTTGTTTGTTCAAAAAATTATAATGATAATCTTATTCATCTTAAACAATTTGCTACAATTTGCTCTAAGGAAGAAATAATACTTAGTCAAAAGAAAGCAGAAATAGCTAAAGAAGAAATAGAATTTTTAGGAATGATAATAAATAGTCATGGAATAAAACTTCAGCCACATATTTCTGAAAAAATTAGTATTTTTTCAGATAGACTTGAGAATAAACAACAAATTCAAAAAAAATTAGGATGTTTAAATTATGTAAAAGGATTTATAGAAAAACTTGCAGAAAAAAGAAATAAACTTCAAAAACTTTAAAGAAAAAATAATAAACTTGGATGGAATGAAGAACATACTATTTGTGTTAAAAATATAAAAGAACATTGTAAGAGACTACCAAAATTAAGATTACCAGATGATAAAGATAAATTAATTGTTCAAACAGATGCATCAGATGCATATTGGAGTGCTCTGTTAAAAACTGACTTAAATGAAATTTGTAAATATACAAGTGGAACTTTTAATAATGCTGAAATTAATTATTCAACGAATGAAAAATAATTGTTTGCTGTAATAAAATGAATTAACAAATTTAAAATATTTTTACTACCAAAAGAGTTTATTGTTCAAATCGATAATACTTACCTTAACAGATTAGTAAATAATAAGTTGGACAATTCGCCACAAAATAGAAAACTTCATAGATAGCAGGTATTACTTTCGTTCTGCAACTTTAAATTTGAATATATAAAAGGAAGGGATAACTCATACGCTGACTTTCTTAGCAGGAATTATGAATTTGGAGGAGAAGATCGGCCAGATCTCTCAAAAGATTGAAGAAGTCCTTTTGGACTATAATACCAATCGTTTAAAACTAACAGATGAATATTTGCAGATTAGACAAAGCATTTTGGAAATCAATAAATTATAAGATCAACAAGATCATTTTGTTAAAGAAATTATCGATCAAGTATCTTTAATTTCTGATTTAAAAATTTCAAATGAAAAAGAGTTTTCGTCCTTACAAAAGGAGAAAACTTTCTCAGAAATAACTGGTCATAATCCCTATAGGAAAATTAAAATAGCCTATGGCGAATTAAAAGAAGAGAATGTCACTCTTAGTCCATCAGGACGAAATGACAAAAACAAAGGCCCAGTACAACTGCCTACTCGAAAGAGTGAATTGTGAGACATAGATATAGCAAAACATGGATTGTGAGCTATATCTCTTAAAGAGAACTTCCCTCAAAAAAGGTTCATTGGATAAGCCTACTGTTTACAGTGAAATCCAAGAAAATAAAAATGAAAAAGGAGCCATTGGCACTAGTGGCAAAACATCCTTATCAAATGGTCCACTCGAACAACTCACTTGCAAAAGTGAATTCGAGTATGATGAATTTGAAAGCAATAAGAAAAAATCATTCACAAGAAGCATTCACATCAATCTTCATCCTATGGAAAATGAGTATTATAAATTTGCAGAATTTATTTATAAATTCAAAAGTGGAGAATCCCTTTACATCACGGTTCAACCCATAGCAATTTACCCAAAGATCAGTGCAATCCCAGGAGCTAGTCCTGAAATTGTTCGAAAACTTGCAAATTATGGATTTCTTGATCGAGTTTTTCCAAATCATGATTATAGAGAGATTTCACTTCTTGATGAAGAATTTGTTAAAAACGTTAAAAACTTTAAAGAGACACCAGTTGAAATCAGATTCTACACCATCTGCCCAGAGTATAGCGAACCAGAATGGTATAGTGAACAACATTTTATAACTATCAGGAAGAATAAGGGTTTTCCTTTAAAAGAAATTCAACTTGAGAAGGAATTACCAAAATTTAACAAAAGCTGGATGCTTTACAGAAGAGCTCTTGGAATCAAATCAATAGTTTCTACTATGAAATTTTTCTATATTGAAAATTACATTACTCTTGGAGCTTTCAATAATTGGATACTCATTTGTCGAGGAGATAAAAAGTCAAAATTACTTGAAGATAAGATTGAAGAAATTCACATGGATAGATTTCCAAGATCAGAAGAATGCGTCAAAGAAGCATGTCGACTCATGGGTCACACTCATGTCATAAAGAAATAAAGATGTAACATAAAGGTTGCCAACAGTACTAATAATGTAGCACTATAAAAGAAGAAGTAGACAGCGCACTAGACAGCTGGAATCAATAATTCAACCACTTTATTAAAGTTTTCAACAACTCCATTAAAAGAAGACGACAAATGTAGAAGGAGGCAACAGCTAGAATCAACCACTTTTTTAAAGTACTCAACTATTTTATTAAAGTTAGAAGAATTATTGAAGACACCAGGCATCAAAAGAGTGGAGAGAAATTTCTCGGTGAAGCAAGTTCCATCTATAAAAACAGAGACATCTTGAAGAGAGGCAGAATCGAAGAAACTATCCCTTTTTTTCTCTTCAAATCATCTATGTCGTAACTTTAGCTTAAGAAGTCCTCTCATAGAGGAATCATTTTGTAATACTATCCTTGTATTATAAACTTTCCTTTTTCATGTCTCAATAAAAGAAGTTTGTTTTGAGTAAAAATTTTTGCTACTTTTTGGTTCCTGTCATACACAGTGAGTCTGTTTTAGAGTTTGAGTGCCTGTTGATGCTTGCAATGGCTTGTTGGCCGACTTTGATAGACGAAGGTGACCAGTGACGTTGAGGAATCTTGCCTTTGTGCGAAGCGTGGTAAGGCCCTTTACTTAAAATAAATTTTGATTGTTGAACATGTTTCAGTGAAAGATTATAATTGGAAGATTTATTATGAAAAGATTTCTTTTATGAGCACTTCACATAAATCATCTATGTTTAGATCAAAATATTTATGGATACATATGGATTATTATGATGAAATATTAACCCTTGTTGCTATACATTTAAAAAGAGTTTTACCTAGTGATATAATAAAAAGAATACTTAAAGAATATTTAGATCATGAAATAAATGAAATGATTAATGAAGAAATTTATAGCTCTTTTTTATATGATTAAGACAATGAATATGATGACTGTTATAACGGAAATAATACTGAATAGAATGCTTTAATGATTTTGCTTCTAAAATATTGAATTTTTTCAAATTTACCCGTTATTGGTATCAGAGCCACCAGATAAAAGATCTCATAAAATCAGAAAATCTATATAAGAATTATGAATCAAACCTCAAATTCAAAATTTTTAGGATAATTCAATCTAATAATTGTAAACAATGTAATCAATATCTCTTAAATAAAAAATATAACATAGATATGAAAAATTATTGGAATAAGAGATATAAAGAACAAATTATAGCTGTAGTTTGCAAAGAATCCTTAGAAACTTATTATAATAATTTAGTAAATAGCAATTTGAAAGAAATAATTTTACATCTAACTTTAGTACATAGAATATGCCTGGAATAATTTGGAAATATTGTAAAGAAAGAATAGATTATTATAACGAAGAATATGAAAAAGAAAGTAATAGTGAAAAATGACTAGAAATTAAAAGAAATATTAAAAATTGGATTAAAATTCAAAATGATATTATTAGAGAAACTCGCAATTTACAACTCCAAGTTGAAGAGGAATTACAAAATAACTTAGCTAATTTAATAAGAAGTTTAAGACAAAATTTAAATCAACCAAACTAATATGGAATTTTCAAAATTAAAATTTGATAAACAAGAAATAAAAAACATAAAACTACCACCTGGAAGTTATGAAAACAGAGGATATAATACTACTATATTTCAACCTTTAAGTTCTTGGGGTAATAATAATGGATGAATGAACATGACAACTAGCTGGACTAATGGATTTTTATGGCAACAATTAGGAGAACTAAAACAAAAAGATATTAAAGCTATAGAAGAAATAAATAATATTGATATCAACGATGATTTGGCCAAAGAAAAATTAGAAAGTGTTAGTAAAAATATGTCTAAACAATTTAAAAAAAATAAAAGAACAAATTAATAATTTAGAAATCCTTAATGAAACCTTGCTTGAAGGAATCCAAAATCAAATATCAAAAATTGCACAGAAAAATATTGTTAGTAAAATAGTAGCCTTAGAAGAAAAAATAAAAATTATTAATTATAAAATTGATTTTTTATTAGAAAAATTAAAATTTGAACCACCCTATAAGAAAATTAAAGGATGAGTATGAATGATAAAATCTGTCTAATAGAAAAAAGTATAAAAATAATTGATGAAAAATTTACTAGGATTGAAATAAATTATGAAGAAGAAAAATAAAAACTACAAAATAATTTTTTAAGAATAGAAAATCTTTTAAATAGAATAATAGAAAATCTAAATAAAAAGAAACCATTTAAACCAGATTATACCGAAGAATTTAATGAAATCAGGAAGAAAATAAAAAAAAAATATGAAGAATTAATAAAGTTAAATGTAGGATTAAAAGATGATATTGAAAGATTATTAGTTGATCTTAAAAAAAAAAAAAATCTTATAGATAGAGAAGGAAGATCAGCTATAAAAGAACAATGAACGAAGAAATAGAAAACTTGATATTTGATTTAGAAGATTTAAACATCTGTGAAAAATAACTAAAAATCATATGGTTGGAAGAATAGGAGGACCACGAGCAGTTAAACAAAAAGATTATGGAGAAACTAGCACAACTAGATATGAAGCAGAAATTGATCCTAAAAGATATGTTAATACAAAAGTTGATTTTAAAACTAGAAAAGAAAAAATGTATAAAGACCAATTTAAACCGGTAATAAGAGAATCAAACCCTATAAAGATTACTGGATCTTATTTACACCTAGATTGTGAATTAGATAATAGAAAAGCTATAAATGAATGGAGTACTAATATGATAGCACACTTTAATTATAATCGTAGCAATACCGATAATAAAAATAGAACTGAATATTTATTAGCAACTTTTAAAGAAAATACAGCTAATTGGTACCTAGGATTAGATGAAACAACAAAAAGTATTTGAAAAGATAGTATAGAAGCAGGATTTGGAATTAGTATAAATGAAGGAATAAACAGAGTTGCAACAAGAATTTATAAAGAATTTGCAGGAGAAGATCAGGTAGCTGAAAGCACTAGAGTTAGGATAGAAGAAATAGAGGATGCTAAAAATAGAATTGAACATTTACAAATCTGTAACATGTGTTATCTTAATGAATATTGTTGTGAATACAGTAAATACTATTATATGATGTTCGACAGATGAGCTGATAATGATCATTATAAAGAAGTTTTTATTAGGAAGTTACCACCATCATGGAATAATTATTTTCAAAATAAGATTAGAGAAAAACAACTTGGAAGAAGTATAGAAGCCTATACATTAGGATTTATAATAAGAACTATAAAAGATGAAATAAGTACAATGTGTAGTAATCAAATGGTTTATAAATAATCAGGATTTATACAAGATAGAATTTGTTGTGGAGATACTGAAGTACCTGAAAATTGGGGATGTTATGAATATAAACGAAAAAGAAAAGCAAAAAATAAGAAGTACAAAAAATACAAAAAATTTAAAAAGAAATACTTTAAACTATTTTAAAAGAAAATATAAAACTTACAAAAAAAAAAACCTTTAGATAAAAAAAAGATGTAGATGTTGGAATTGTAATGAAAAATGACATATAAGTACCGAATGTTCAAAAAAGAAAGTTAGAATATTAACTATAGATTTTGATCAAATTAAAGATGAATGTGAAGAAGTTAATTTTGAAGAAATAGAAATTGATGAAGGAATTTTTGAGAAAAAATCAGATTCAGAAGAAGATTCTAGTGAAGACGAATAATATACTAGGATATACAATTCAAGAATTAGATAACTTATTAGAAAAATTATTAGATAAGATAAATGATATTACTAATCAAATGAAAATATTAAATGAATCATCATTCGAGGAATATTATATACTTGCAGAAAATTTTGATAGATATATTGCAGATTATGCTAATCTATTAAATCAAAGAATGAATTCATATGCTAAAATTCGAGATAGAAGAAATGGAGGACAAAATTAAAAAGATTATTATAAGATAAGAATGTATCCTGCAATAAACAAGAATTCATTTCATTAAGGACGTTTTTGTCTTTTACCAATTATGATAATATTTTTATTTTAACAAGTCAAAGCTGAAATAAGATCCTTTGATTGAGTCAATCTTAAAAGTACCCCTATACCAAGTCTTGTACACGGATTATTTTAAAAAAAACACTGTTCCAAACATGATTGTAATGTTGAAATATTTACTAATTAGTATTCAATAAATTAAAAATATTCTCCTCTCTGTATCTCCTGGAATCTCTGGCTGAATCGATGGTCGATATGCTTCGCCAGATTTCCATCCGCCATTAAAATAATTGACATAGGCGTCTTTCTGCATTTTCGATATCCCTCAAAACTCTCTTCTGCGCCTCTTAATTAATGTTGTTCCAAGATTCAATCTTGATAGTTCTAGTTCTGAAAAAAATTACTATCCAGTATGCCAATTTCTTTTCAATTTACCGTTCGCTGTTTGTGTTTTCAATTTGTGAATTATTTGTCACTGTGATCAAATTCAAACTTGCGTTTATATTGATTATTCTTTAGTTAGGGTTTCTATTTCTTGCGTATTTTTAATTTACTTCTGGGGTAAAATCTTTAGTTTACTTTTAAGTTTGTAGGTTTCAATTTCACCTGAATTACGATTTTGATATATGGGTTATGCTTAAAGTTCAAATCTTTGGAATTTTTCGTCGGGTTTTTTAGGGTTTTACGGTAGTTCATAAAACCAAAAATTGAGGTTTCTGATTGGGTGTAGATAGTAAGTGTCATCTGGGGTATCATTAAAATCAAGTAATGTTCCTATTTCTCTACTAGGTTGTGGCTGATTAACTTACAAGTCTTATCTGTTTTTGTTACTAGGTCTTCTTTGAGTTATATCCAGCAAGGAATGGACACTTTTCATGGAGATTGACTGCAAAATTTGATTTTAGGCATCATTGTGTGAACCTTTTGGTTTAACTTGAACTAATTTTCTGTTGAAATGGACAACGGGGAGCTTGATTTCCCAAATGATCAACTATTATCATGTTTGGACACGATCAATGCTCAGGCCAGTTGCTCATTTGACATGGATGAGTTTCTCAGTCGAACACAGGTTTGCAATGATGCTCTCGGTCGGACAGAGGCCTGCACTGATGCTCTTGGCCGTACACAGGCCTGCACCCATGCCCATGCTTGCAACACAGCTGGTCCTGATAACTCCCACACGCACACTTGTTACCATATCCACACCCAAGTTATGCCTGCCCCTAGTGAAGTTCCGTCCCCAAGTGATGATACTGCAGAGTCAGTAGAGAGAAAACCTAGGAGACGTCCTGTAGGTAATCGTGAAGCCGTACGCAAGTATCGTGAGAAGAAGAAGGCTCGTGCTGCATCATTGGAGGATGAAGTTATTAGATTGAGAGCTTTGAATCAGCAGCTAATGAAGAGGCTTCAGGGTCAAGCTTTATTGGAGGCTGAGATTGCTAGGCTCAAGTGCTTGCTTGTGGACATTAGAGGAAGAATTGAAGGCGAAATAGGATCTTTCCCTTACCAGAAACCTCCTAAGAGTGGTGATGTCTATCAATACCTTGCAAATACTAGTCCTGGTACCTATGTGATGAATCCATGTAATTCACAGCACAATGATCAGCTTCATTGCCTTCACCCTGGATCAGAAGGTGCTGCATTAAATGGTCAAAGCCTCAGTGACTGTGGATTTGACAATCTGCAATGTTTGGGGTATCAAAATTCTGGTCTTAAGGATCTTCCAGGTTGTGAGATTGGCAGTGGTAATGGCGTGTCTACTGGCAATACATCCATCGGGAATAGGAGAAAAGGTGAATTTTATTGCTCTGATTATACTAGGTTTTTCAGCTTACTAAATGAAGGATGCATGGCAATTAAATGTGACGTGGTAGGAAAAGCTATAATTACTTTCTTAGTGACTTTTCTAATTTTGGGGCAGTGTGTGTTGCTTGTTGCTTAACTTTTCATTGGTTAGATGAGGAAGGGGATAGTGTTTTTGCCATCTTACCACTAGTTGCGATGCTTATATGACTATGATAAGGGTTTTGATATTTTAAGAATTATGTCATATGGATTGGATGTTTGAAATTTATGCCAAATGTATTCTGACATGAGCAAGTGCCCAGTGAGTCAGGTGGCTCTCTACTTTCTCGTGGCCTGACCTGTATTCCTGGCTTTCATTGTCTGTTACTTTCATTTTGTGTAAGATTTTTGTAGTGGATCAACCATTCACATTTTGATAGAATTTAATCTGTTCCAACAGGAGGAACCCTAATGAAATCAAATAATGGTTTTCAGTTTATTTGCTTGTTACTAATACAATTATTTTCTAGTGATTTGACATCATGTTGACTTGACAATCTGATCGTCGTTGGTTAAGTACAAATAGAAATCCGAACTTTTAGATTCTTCCAATATGTTCCTAATACTGTAATGACAGCAATTAATCTGCCTTTCTGTACGAAATCTGCTTTTATTGCATGACTTGATCTGTCTTCCATCGACAACCCCAACACCCTCTAAACAAATGAAATGAAAAACAGAAACAGGAAAAAGGAAAAAAGTTGTGCAATACAATGTGTGGCAAAGTTTGCTTTCAGCTTCCTGCATGGGAAGTCTGATACCTTTTTCTTATGATGTTGTGCAAAGAGTTTGACATAATTTTTGCTATGGACTAGAGTGATACCTATGTTGACGAGGTTGCGGGTAAGGACAAAGAACCAGGAATTTCAGGAATTCATTCTAGTTCCCTGGTTACTCAATAACCAATATATGTACATGTTGATTGATGTTCACGTAAATGGATCTGCTGTTGAATCTTCTACTGGTCCATCCCCCATATGCCTCTCTGTTCACTTAAATGGATCTGCTATTGAATTTCGTTGTCAATATAAGAACCAAATATGATTTTCAGGATTTTGTTAACTGGAAACTTTAGTTTTTATGACTTTTGATCTTTGTTTTTTATACTTCATCAGGAGGAGCACCTGCGGCAACTGCTAGTTGAAGTACTATTCAGATGGAGGCATATTAATTTTGAAGATAAACACTGTCAGTTTCTTTTGCTCCCTCTCCCCGGCTCCCCCTCTTAAACACTCATTGTTGAGATTGGAACTAGCACCTCTTCTCCGTGAAGGTAAAAATAGCTATGTAGTTGGGGTTCTAGTAATTTCAAGAATATTGGGGTTTTGTTTTCTTTTTTGGTTATGATGGATTGTAAAACAAGAGAATGTAATGGAGTATAGCTAGCAGTACTTGTGAAGACTGAAGATGTTACCGTGATTTCGGTATTCTGTGCAGCTCTGATAGATTTCTTAAGCACCCTACAATAAAAGAAATATTTGTTTGTTATCATTTATTGTAATTTGATTGTTCTTTGTTGAGATTTTTCTTGATATATTCCCCTTGAAGAATGTGATCTTGATCTGAATTTGAAATTCAGGAATGGTGTGGTATCTTGAATGTTTAGCTACCATGAGCCAGCTCCATGTTTACTATGATAAGATTTTTGAAGGTGAGATAAAATTGCTGCCACGTGAATCTGGTTTAATTGCACCTTTCTACCTTTCGAATGTAAATATTGATTTTTACTCTCTCAAAGGGATACCCTCAGCAGTTTGCTTCAGTTTCACGAATGTAATTCCTACCCGTTTCCTTCAGTTTTTTTATTTCTCCCAGCTAGTTTTGGGGGATCTTTTAGGCATTAGAAGGTTCTTTCCTCGTATATCTCATGTGCCTCTCGTCTTGTTTTCTGGTTCTGTTTCTGTTTTTCCTTGTGTGGATGAGGTGTAGGTTCTCTCTTCTGGGAACTTGAGCTGATTTTGTCTGTAAATGCATAAGCTGTTGTATTTATTTTGTGAGAATGGGTGCAAAATCAATGTTTATGCGATCTCGTCTTGCCTGCTTGTTATGTGGTAACTGGTAAGTGAATGAGGTGGGGCGTGTTCTTATCATCCCCATGATACAATGCATGTAAAGTTCCCACTCTGGGATATGTTTTAAGGACTGCAGAGTATCCATAATAGGAACAACATTCCTAGGAAGAGCATGTACAAATAGTTCTACGAGTCATATTTGCCTGACATTGTTGTGACATTGTTGTTCGTCAAGGACGGGATTCTTGGGGTGAGTATGTGCATGCTGAGAATCAGTGTCGTGTGTTAGGATCAAACACATCGAACCGGGAATAAATCTCAGCCAAAAGAATTGCAAGCATTTACAAATATTTCCTATATTGATACTGAAGGATGGATTAGAACGTCCTTTGTGTTTTTTTTGACCTTTTTTCAGTCAAGTCAGTTGTATTCACTAATTACTTTTTGGTTTATTGAATAAAAATATAAACAGTATTTTGTTTGGTTTTTACATATTTCACGCATGCATAATTTCATATAAGGGATTCTTGTTTCTCTAGATCTTTTAATATGTTAGGTTTTGCAATATATCATTGGACAAATCAATTGACATCGCCCCTACCGAAGTCGGGATTTCTTCCTAAACCTAAAGTGAGGACTTTGCCTGTTAAAAAAAGCACGATCTTGAGGCAGGGGAAGTGGAAGCACGGGGGAAATAGAAACCATGAACCAAAAGCGAAAAGCAAGAGGAAGAGGAATTTTAGGCGCAGTAGAAAGGAATGGTGCGACCAGGGTGGGCACCCGATTTTCGCATGCAAATAACCTACCTTTTACTCATTAACACGTTTAATGACAAACAAAAGAACCCGAGAAATTTTGTAGGGAGTCCGTCTCACCCTATAACTCGTCCTGAACAAGAAACATTACATACAATTAGTACTTTGGATATCATCCTCTTCTCCGACATTTGCCAGACCTGTAGAGTATTGTCCTCTGCTACACTTGAAATGACCCCTGGCTCATTCTGGTTCCATGAAAAGTCAGAAATCTTTGCTTTGTGACCACCATGAGAGAAGAGGAACTCGGGAGGACCATCTTCATCTCCACCTTCCAACTGTTCATCTCCAACCCAGAAAAAGGATATGTGAGATATGTTAGAGATTTCTGGCACACATAAATAAGGACAATGGCAGGAAGGATTCATGACTGTTATTCACTTCCAAAACCATGATCCGTTATCCTTCACAAGACTTCAATTCCCTAGTTTACCAATAATTCCCACCCGCAACAACCGGATCGAACTTGAAGCAACGATGAGGGCATAATATAAGATGCTTAGTGACACGCGAAAATGTGTTCGATTTATAGTACCGTAAGTATACAGTTCGTTTCAAGTAATAAAGTGGATTTTTAAGTTCAAGTATCGTTCCCACAGAGATTTAATAGTTTGACTGTATTTTATTCGACCTTAACCAAAACAAAATACGTGTTTTAGTGTTTGGAACTGAATTGTAACTAAACTAAGTAAGCTACTTATGCAAAAGAAAATGAATTATCTAGTTAAATGTAAAGTTAACTACGTGCAATAATATAACTAAATGCAATATGTTTTAACAATCAAATAAAAGGCGTACTAGGTTCTTGAATCCCCATGCAACAATTTATTTCAACCATAATTCTACAATTTGACAACACGTTTGAATTATGACGAATCAATGTTCATATTTTATTCAAGACTCTCTTTCGATTAAGTTTGAACCTATTTTCATATACGACACTGACTATATCTCTATGACGGGAGCAAACATATAAAAATGCATGAATATTTAAGAACACTTAGAGATTCACGTAAAGCATATCGGTATATTTCTATCCCCTATCGAATCTTACGATGATTTATATTTTGTCTAATCTATTTCTCCTCTTTCGAATGGATGAAATAAACCACAACAATCACATAATCATTACACATATAATTATGGATAAAAAAATGCATATAAATCATTCATAATCCAAAAACGCGTTTTAACGTCAAATATATAAAATTAGAAATCAAAATATCACATTACATGGTTCATCGTTCAACTAGCACAATAAAATCTAGCCTAACATGATAAAACTAAGAAAAGAAAGAAAGCAAATAAGAGAAGACATCACCCTATTAAATCTTGAAGTGAAATCTTGAATCTTGGAATCAATCTTCTCGTTCTTCACATTCTTCTTGCTCTTCAATATGTCCCAAGTAGTAGAATAATACGTCACCCTCGTTTCTCGTCGTGTTTAGGGTTAAAAAGGGGTCCTGGATTGGTTTCCATAAGAGATTGAATCAAATAAGAAAAACAAAAAATTCGCTCCAGAAATTAACCAAGCGACCGCTTGGTTAGTGAAGTTCGCCTCCTGGATTCCCTGGAGGTAACTGTTGGAATGAAAACTTCTAAATTTCTTCGTTTTGGTCCCCAAATTTCATTCTCTCATGTCTTGGACTCTTTTCTTCTTTTTCCTTCCTCAATCATCCAATGACTTCACCAATTTGTACTTAGTCCATCTCCATGCTCGATTCGATCTTCGGGAAAACTTTTAGAAAGTTGCAATTTGGTCCCTGAACTTTGGTTTTCTTCCATTTACCCCTTTTCCCGCTAGTTTTCGCATACTTTTCGTTACATCCATCAATGTAGCCCTACA
Organism: Osmanthus fragrans; assembly: GCA_019395295.1. Classification (NCBI taxonomy): domain Eukaryota; kingdom Viridiplantae; phylum Streptophyta; class Magnoliopsida; order Lamiales; family Oleaceae; genus Osmanthus; species Osmanthus fragrans. The sequence continues at coordinate 355,227 of CM033356.1, read as the reverse complement.
AACACAAATTGTACCGAATTAAACCATAATTCAATATATACGTTCACAATTAGTCATGTTTTGTGGTCTAAATAAGTGTGTAAAACACATTTATCACTTAGCTTCAAGTACCTGTGCAGGTCCCAAACCATCAACCTTCTGTCATCAGCGGAGGATGCCAACACAGTTTCATGGTTAGGATCCCACTCTACCTGGAATACCTCCTCCCTGTGCAAAATGAGTTTCGCTAAGTTTACAGAAAAAAAAAAGCCTACAAAATATTTACAGAAGAGACAGAAGTAGGTGGGGGCCCAAATTTTTTCGCTAATATTTAATTCATGTGAGCCCACCTTCAAGAATTCTGTAGGAAAGAGTTCTGTACATGTGAATTTACTCAATAGAGAAATAGTGGACAGTCAACCATACTTTTTTATAATTTGCTGTCATACAACCATTGGAAGAAAAACAGAATACTTATTGGTTCATTAACCCACCCTTATTTCCAATAAAGTTAGGGTTACCTGCACGAGTATTTTTTTCAACTCTAATCATAAAAGTGAAGTGCCATGTAAAATCAATAGTCTGATTTTGTAGGTCCCAACAGTTTTATCAACGAAATTCCATAATTTCATTGGAAAACCCCACAGAAAGCAACTCATTTGGAAAATATTGAGGCCCAATACATGAAATAGCAATGAGTCTCACAGGGTATATTTGTCATTTTATATTTTTTAAAATTAAAAAATAATTTTTTTCATAATGAAATGTGAAAATAAGGGTGAGAACGCCAAAAAAATGAAAGATGATGATGCATTTTGCACAACAACATTTAAAGGCCACGTTTTGTGCTAATTACCAAAAAAAAAAAATTTGTGTTGGTATTAAGAAAAAATGCATGATTACTCCTCAACTTATGAAATTTGTAGCAATTTAACCCTTGTTTGAGCCCCCCCCCCCCCCCCCCCCCTTTTTTTTTTAATTTTTCAAAAATAATATTTGAAATAGTGTTTTTTTTTTTTTGGTAGAATGTGTGATTGAAAAAAAAAGTAAAATTTTCGATTTACGTGTAGTATTATTTTATGAGAGATCGTGTTGTTGAAAGTAAGAGAAAAAAAAATATATGATTGAAAAAGGGGGTCAAACAAAGGCTTAGTATCAATTCGATTTTTGTTACATCATCATTTTTTAGTCTTTGAAATTTGTACCATCACTGGTCTGTTAAGAGTTTTTTCTTTTGTTGAATGAAGGTGGGGGCACTCATCAGTCATCAAGAATTGGGGATGACCAAGAGGGGTGGACACTCGAATATCGCTAAAACCTGAAATACTAATTTTAAAATATAAAGGCTAGTGACATTGTACGAACAATTTTTTTTTTTCCAAGAGTCAAACCATGCCACTTTTTCACCCGAATTAGGCCTCAACGACCATATTTGATAATTCTAATGTGTTTAAATCGAGTAATGTCATTTAGCCCTGTCTAATGTATTAAGGAGTTGTCCGTGTGGCAGTGACCACCACAATGTGACATTTATTGTGCTTAACTAAATAATATTATTTTGAATTATAAGTTTTTTGTTATACAATTTAACGCTTATTCAACAATATTTAATCCACGTCTAAAATTTTGACCCTGACAAAGCCTGGTTGTCCAGTAGACAGCCCTCTTGAATCTTGATTAATTCTCTAATTTGTTTCATTAGCAATTGATTAAAAATAAATCTTATATCTTAATCAAAATTATTCTCAAATTTGTTCTATTCATGTGGAGCTGGATTAGTTCTATGTCAACTTTCCTTAACTAAGCAAGCTGATGTGAATCGGAATTTCCTGTCACCCCTTGTTTGTGTCCATTGTTTTCCGAAAAACCTCGGAAATAATGTTTTGGTATTGACTTGTTTATTAATTTTACCTAATTATTCCTCCAACAACCAGATTTATTTGACTAACAAAGTCCAGTTTGGAGAGCTTGCCTTTTTACTGCACCTATATAAAAGGGATAAGTGTGGTTGAAACATGCAACAAGAGTAATAAAGATAATAACATTCTGTTATAAACAGAGAGAACGCATTGTTGACTTGATCATGGATTCAAGGATGATGGAAGAGTTTATTCTGGGATTTTTCATTGCTTCTCTTTTCGGGTTTATTGTGTTATACAGATTGCTTGGAAAAAGGCCTCAAAGAGCTGAGATTAAGGCACAGACAGGTCCCAGTGGTAATAAAAGTTCTGAAAATTCTGTATCCCAGAAAGATGGAGGAACAGATGTTGTTGTTGTTGGAGCTGGCGTAGCCGGTTCTGCGTTGGCTTACTCTCTGGCCAAGGTATCATGATTATTCTATTTTATGTATTCTGTTACATTGGACATAACTCGACTAGCATCCCTTTTCTCTTCACATGATTTTTTCATATCTGTGTTCATATGCGCATGTTATATATCATTTATATCCAATCATAGGATGGGCGCCGAGTACATGTGATTGAGAGGGACTTAACCCAACCTGATAGAATTGTTGGTGAGTTACTACAACCAGGAGGCTACCTCAAACTAATCGAGTTGGGAATGGAGGGTAAGTCCTATATTTTGATGCATTAATCTAAATTTCATTTAGACGCGGATTTTAACTTGCAAGTGAATATATATTGTGACAGATTGTGTAATTGGAATTGATTCTCAGCAAGTGTATGGTTATGCACTTTACAAAGAAGGGAAATATGCTAGACTGTCCTATCCTTTGGAAGAATTCAATTCAGATGTTTCCGGCAGAAGCTTTCATCACGGGAGATTCATCCAAAGGTTGCGTGAAAAGGCTGCATCTCTTCCCAAGTAAATTTCCCTACCAAATTCTAAGATGTTCCATTTTTTGCAGACAAAATTTTGAATCTTTACACTACTTCAAGCTAAGATTCTAATTCTTGATTTCTTTTTGCAGTGTCAAAATGGAACAAGGAACTGTAACATCTTTGGTTGAAGAAAACGGTACCGTTATAGGCGTTAAATTCAAGACTAAAGAGGGTCAAGAAAATACAGCTAAAGCTCCTCTAACAATTGTATGTGATGGCTGCTTTTCAAACTTGAGGCGCAACCTGTGCGTACCCCAGGTAATTAGGCCCGAAAACTTACACTCAACTGTTTCAACTATTTTTTACTTAATTTTACTTTTTTCATTATTTGGCAGGTCGATATTATGTCCCATTTTGTTGGTATGGTCGTGGTCCTGGAGAACAGCCGGCTCCCTCATCCCAATCATGGACATGTTATATTGGCTAACCCTTCACCTATTTTGTTCTATCCTGTCAGTAGCACCGAAGTACGCTGTTTGGTTGATATTCCCGGTCAAAAATTACCTTCAATTTCTAATGGAGACATGGCCAATTATTTGAAAACCAAGGTGGCTAATCAGGTATTAAAATCTCAATCCTTAGAAATGGAAATGGTTAGGAATAATTCCGTACGCGGAAAGATATTCTTATACTTTTGTATATCAGCTTCCACCTGAACTTCGGGATGCATTCATCGATACAGTCGAGAGAGGAGATATTAGAACTATGCCAAACAGGAGTATGCCGGCAGCTCCAGTTCCCACTCCAGGTGCAATTTTGCTGGGAGATGCGTTCAACATGCGACACCCTTTGACTGGCGGAGGAATGACTGTTGCACTGTCTGATGTGGTGGTCCTCCGGGATCTACTTCGACCTGTACAAGATTTCAGCAATGCAGCGGCGCTCACCAAACATCTTGAATCCTTTTACACCCTCCGCAAGGTTAGCCTCATTTCTGCACTCATTTTATAGGGGATTGGACTACTCCACTTTTAATAAGTTAACAATTTGAGATGGAACCCGAGAAATATTTGAATTAGATTACTGATATAGCTATGGTTTTGGTTTGCAGCCAGTGGCTTCTACAATAAACACTTTAGCAGGTGCCTTATACAAGGTATTCTGTCCTGCTCCGGATCAAGCCAGCAGAGAAATGCGAGAAGCGTGTTTTGATTATTTGAGCCTTGGAGGCATTTACTCACAAGGACCAATTGCCCTCCTATCTGGCTTGAACCCAAGGCCTATGAGCTTGGTTGCTCACTTCTTTGCCGTGGCCATATATGGTGTAGGTCGTTTGCTTCTACCATTTCCTTCACCCAAGCGTGTGTTGCTTGGAGCTAGATTGCTCTCAGTAAGTAACTCTTTCTAGTTTTTATTTATATATACTCGTGTTTTCTAATAAAAATGTAACTTCTATTGTAATTAGATAAGCGTGTTCATTTTTTAATACCGATTAAAAGGGTTTATAATTTCTTGGTGCAGAGTGCATATGGCATCATATTTCCCATAGTGAAGTCAGAAGGAGTACGACAAATGTTCTTCCCCATCACCATTCCATCCTACAACAGGGGTGCTTCGGTTGTAATGAAGAGTGCAATGTTCGACATGCTTGGATAGAACTTGTGCTGCCAAAAATCTTGATATCATGAAAGAAATCAAAAGCAAATTAAGACAACCCTCCAGGGAAAAGTATCTTCCAAGAAGAAAATGATTCTTTATTTTGTTGTACTGTATATTTCTTCAAATATAGAAGTTTTGAACATTATTGTTTCATTCAAGTCATCACGTTCCCTTTCGTTAGTATAAAATGGTAAGTCAGGCATCAAGCGTAACGTTAGCACTTGCATAAGCAAAAGCGCATTTGAACTGATAAAGTTGCACTTTTCAAAGAAAACCACATCTTCATAGCTAAAAGAATCTCATTAAATTTGATGAGAGTAACAAAAAATAATTTCAACCACACAAGACAAAATTTCATTTATATATCAAAACAGAAATATCACACTTTGAGCGAACATATTTTGTCTATTGTTTTAAATTTGCAAACAAAAGCCATAGAGACGTTAAATAAAAAAACTAGATATGCTTAACAAAGATCCCCTACTTTATATCATACATGATGATACACTAAGATCACATGACAACACATGCAGTTGGATTTTCATCACTGAAAGCAGTGGTGTAACGAACTTCAGTCGAGCTCGCACGAGCAAGTTGTGAAACTCGAGGGTCCTGAGTATTCCGCACGTACCCAGCAGGGGCTTTCCTATCATAGACACCAGGTGCATAAGGATGTTCAACGACATCATATGGGATGTAGGGCCACAGCTCGACCTTCTTGCCTGTGCGACGAGCCACACGAGCCACAACCTTCTCGGGATCTACATAACCAATGACCGTAAGCTTGCTTTGCTTTGGCTCCACCTGAACCGAGGTCACACCTTTCATTCCCTCAACAGACCGTCGCACCTTCCTCTCGCATCCTTCACAGTCTATTTTCACTTTTATCTCCACTGTCTGGTAAGAAAGAAGGAAAAGGAATATTAACATCTTAGTGGTATAAAAAAGGCTGCCAATAAAGTTTTATGATTGAAATATATAAAGTATTGATATACTAACTACATGCCCAAAGTGCTTATGGAATTCAATCACAGCTTCAAGACTTTTGAAATTGAACAAGAATTCTTTCTAGATCAGTCTATAAAAAGGGGAATTGGAGTACACAAAAGTTGTGGGACAGCATGAAGAGGAGTCACACCTAACCATAGACTAGTTTATTCTTCAAGATTTGTCTCAATAGACATTAATTCTTGTAGGTTCTGGTTAGTATAATCTTTTACAAGCACCGTGAAAACTAGCTCATGCGAAGAGAGAAACAACAGTAATCTTGACTTGGAGAACTTTATTAGAAAGGAATTAAGACCTCCAAATTGGGATTAGAACCATCTATAGTTAAAGAGCTTCATAAAATAAATATTGGCAAATCTTTTCTCTGTTCCTTTTCATTCAAATTTCTCCAATGCAGTCAAATTACTTATTAACAATTAACACTATCCTACAAGATTGAGTACACATATATCCTTGGAGGCAGCACAAAAAGGTTCATTGCAATGTTGTACATTTTAATGCTGGTGGAATGTAAAGTGTTTAGTCCATGCTGTTCTTATCACTTGGCTACCTTCTTTCCAGCTTGTAGTTTTCTACTTTTTCTTGACAAATTGGATTATATATTGTAGTGTGCATTTTATTCCACACTAATTGTGAATTCAATACTTATAAGAAAGTCTCTTATTTGCCAAACATAACATAACAATAAATGTACCGGACTCCAACAACTAATTCTTATGCCATAAATATAAACGTGGAACCCAGTTGGCTAGTTAGTTGCCGAACATACTCTTGTTTTTAATTAATTCAAAGTAAAATTCGTTTTTTCCAACGATTAATTGTATAAGATACACATAGATCCAAAGCAGTTAAAGACTTTAACAATTACACCTTGACCACTACTGTTGAACTTCATCCTCCAGTCACCTATTAGACAAATAGAAGATCCATCGCGATGATGAGAATGAGAAGACAGAGATCCCCTTCCCTACCCACAGAAATACCAACCCCGCGCTTATCTAGACAGAAGGTTTCTTAAGACAAGGCACGGGAGTCTTTGGACAGTGCATGGGTCGAGTTAAGTAAAGACTGGCTAATACTGGGGCATGAGTTAAGCATATAGTAGATTGTTTGTGGCTAAAAAATATCGAAAGTTGTTAGCTAAAATAAAACGCTACTTTCTTACGTATGCAGTCATCGAGTGAGAAATGTTTATAAACAGTTAATTTATAACAGAGTAAATAGTAATTGTAATTATGTGAATTTAATCTTTATAAACAATTTATAAAAAAGAGCCAAATATGGACTTAGATTTTTGTTGTCAGCATAAATAAAAATAAAAATGACTTTCGACAAAAGTTAAAAGGAAAATATAAGGGTTAAGAAAAAAGGGGCTGTGAAATAAATAAACACTAGAAAACAAAGCTGATTGCAGCATATGGTGAATTGTCAGGTGTGACTTGTGAGGTGTGAACTGTTGACCAATTCATTACAAAACAACACTAATTTTCTGGAACATCTGCCCCAGATCCTGATAGCATTTTCGGGAAAAAAAAAACACTAATACATATGATTTTCCAGATGAAATATTAAACAGAATTTTTAATAAAAAATCTGCATAAGAGGTAGAGAGAGAACAAGCCTGCAGTTGTTTGCGTTTCTTGAGCTTGGAATGGCCACTGGAGCAATCAAAGATGTCAGAGAGATGATCCAAAGCACCCATTTCTTCGTTGTAACCTTAAATGCTTGTGAATTTTTTCTGTCCGAAAAGACACACTAAAATAATGCACGACCAAATAAATTTCTCGAGTAAAATAAAAGCAAGAATGATTTGAAATTTGAATGAACAGGCAAAGCTAAGAAATATCTCAGTTTCTTAGAATGAACTCTTTGTTTGATGTTATGGCTAATGGGCATGCTCTTTATAAATAGAGACGGAGACGGTCTGTGTTGATTTCTTGATTTAAATTGGATATTTAACCGTCATTAAACGATGTATGGGCCACGTGGTGTTCTGCACCGACTGGGAGTGGGAAATGGACCTCCTTGACGGTTGGATCCAGTGGGACCATAATTTATTTCTTGGATAATTGGATTTGGATCATAGCAGAAAGTCTCCGTGGTCGGCCGCCCATATTACAACTTTTCTTGGCTTTGGTAATGTTGACTTATTTCTAAAAAAAAGGAATTAATTTAAACTTTTTCTCGAATCAAGTAATTCAAGTTATCCTTTCTTGGACAAGTGAATATGTTGAGCCAATCTATCACAAATGTCAATAAATTTCTCCAAAAAAATAAAATCTTTAAAACTACTTTATCTTAAATCATCAAACAACCATTACTAAGCACCACCTCTGTTCACCTTCTTAAAAGTACCCTTCTTTTCCATCTATTTGAAAATGAGATCTGTGTTTACCATGTGGGACTTAAAAGTATCCCAAGAAAGTAGGCTTCTTATGGTGCAAAGTCATAGCGTGTAGAGGACTCTCCGTGTCTCACTTATGATGTCATGTTTGATTATATTATGGTGCCCGATTGATTTGCTCGTCATGCTTAGTGTTGAGAATTTGGGCATAACTAGAACTTTATTACTCTCTACCTATTGAGAGGACAATGTAAATCTTGTGTATCGATTACGATAATAGTTCACACTACATAAATTATTTCTATTCATGTGAATCATCATCAGAGGATTACACAGTTTCGATATCAATTAGCCCTTGTTTAAGCCTTATTCTTCAAAAACTCATTTATCTCAAATTCATTTTCAATTACACATTCTTTCAATAAAATAATTTACATATAAACTCAAAAAAATTTCTGCTTTTTAATCATGCATTCTTAAAAAATTAATATTATAAAATTTATTCTAAAAAACACTCAAACAACCCCTCAAATTCACCATTATCTGTCATTAGGTAAAAAATGGGAAATGTACTAGTCATTTTCAGCGGGCCAGAACTCCACTGTATGCGAACCAGATTCTAGAGGCCCAAATGGGAAATCCTTAGTAACCAGACATTTTAAGCCCTGTCAAATGGCTATGACTTTACTGTTGGTAAGTTATGGGCTTTATCCTTTAAAATCCCCGAGGACTAAGGCCCAAAACGATTCCAGTCATGAATTTGGCCTATTCGAGGGGGAAAAGAAAAAGGAAAAAGAAGAAAAAGGGGAATTTACATAAATAGGGAAAATAATTATTTATTTTTATATGAAAAGATATAAAGTTACAATTTTAACCTTATAGAAAATAATTAATAATGTAGTCAAAATCAATTTTTTTGTCAACTAATGGAAAAGTGAACAGTTTTCATCCAGATGGACCCCAGTCGTATATTTATAAAAGGTTAGGGACATTCGCTGACACAAAATAAAGGTTAGGGTAAAAGTTTACAAAAATTGAAAATGTGAAGAGACTATTGCTGTAATTTTTCCTTAAAAATATGGCTCTCCAATCCAATCACGGTCTGGATGCTTTTGCTACTTATTTACTTAATTTTTAAAAACTGAATTTTGAATTCGTCGATTGTTTTTCTATAATGTTCCATAAATATTGGCAGTGGTGGATAAGAAATTTCATCAATATCTTAAAGGTCGAGTGAGTCGGTGATGAATTACGATAATGATGATGTTTACATTTGAAATAAGGGGAAAATGGTTTAGTATACTTAAAGATGTCATATCCTATATTATGTCGTATTAGGCACGGTTTACAAATAACACGCAATGAAGTAGTTTCGTGGAAAACCCGGGGATCGGACAAGGACAACATAATAATAATCAATTCAAAGCAACAATGCTGGCTAATCTTGTCAGTCCCTTTCTTTTGGGCATTATTTTCTTATCACATACCCGGTTGAAATGTCTAGATGGTAAAAGTTGCTTTCATCATGAACGATAAAGAGAGATTAAAGCAACTCAGCTTCTTAGAAACTACGAAAAAGTTGAAGTTGGAACAGATAAAGCGTTTGAAAGAAAAATATGAAATTGTCCATATTTGAATGTAGACGTGTCAAACGGATTAGCATAATCTTGTAGAGATCTTATAAAATACACATTTTAGTGATTTTTTTTTTTTATCACAGAGGGTCGATTCTAATTGAGACAAACAAGGGTCGGAACTCTTACCCCGTTTATGATTTAACATTTCTAGATGGGAAAAAATATAAAGAATCATCAGTCAAAGATGCATGGAGAGGCACACCGGAAAGCATTTATTTTCTTCTTTTAAAAATCAAAATACAAGAAGAAAAGGGGAATGGTAATAGTATCCTGTATCCCCTCCATTATTCCACCCCTCTTGACTCTTGAGCTTTCACATGACTTTCGTGTGACGCACTCCAACGAAATGAAATCAGGTGTCAAGCATGCATAGTCACATTAACCTAATCTCTCTACTTTATTATTATATTGTGAACCTTTAATTTGAGTCTTCTCTTCCTCATGGGAAGGACAAAATGACACCACTTGTCTCCACATGTCAATGTCATGCATATGCATCAACAAATGTCGATTTGAATTTTTGTAGTTGGGTCACACCATATTATACGATGAAATATAATTTCCAGGGACAACAATATAAAAATTATGTTGATATATGACAAATATCTTGTTTCTCTTTAAAAATAATTATCGAACATTACTTACTACGAAATCCCATAACTCGTCTCTTGCATGATACAACAGTTAATATGTCTTAGATAAGGTTGATCGTAAAACTTAATAAACAAAAATTATATTTCTTTATTCTGTATCATGCATATTTAAATCTATAGAAATATAATATGGTGTCTGTTCAATAGTGTGTGGTATATACTTGATAACAACCACGTCGTAGAGATAGAAAATATTAATAATAATTTAAATCCATTATAATTTATGAAAAGAATAATATTTTATGATGTATAATAATTCTTTTTGATCTATGATCTCTATAAATAAATAGTTATAAATAATCAAACTTTTAAAATTTTATGAATGGATACAATTTGTGGCATTAAATTTTTGAATAAACTCTCGCACATCTAGACAAGCGTTAATCGAGGAGTAAAATGGAATAGTCAATTAGGAAAAAGCATTTCAATTTTCGTAATCATTAATTAGCTCCCACAAACAATAATTTAAAATAATCAACAGCAAATAGACATATTCTTGACACAACGTGATTTTTAATTCCAACAGCCATTTGAAGTGGATCCAGACTGGTAACCTCTCGATTAATCCCAAGTATAGATTGAAATTACTTGGAATGGACAGTATAGTTTCGATTTTCTCTCTATCTGAGAAAAACTATAAAGAATTCAGGTGAATTGTTAATTCGAGTAAAAAAAAAATTAATCCGGGCATGGTTACAACTTACAAGAAAAAGTGGACCATTCTCGTAGCATATGGTGGACAAGTTTGGACAGGTTCATTTGACCCATAAATTCTGTATTTTGTTTTATTGTGAAATACTAGATATAAACGAAATCATAGTTGAAATCATACGAGGAGTAGCTTGTCACATAGTATACGTATGCATAAATTAATATATTAAAATATAACTTTTAATTCTTATACTTTAGATATCATAATATCTCGTATTGCATATACCTGGTAGGTCATGCTCACAATAATAACGATATTATAATTTTTGTATTGTTTGATAATTGTATCATTCATAGTTTTTGAACATGGAAAAAGATTCTAACAAGGAAAGTAAGAGGAGAAGTACGGTGATGATAAGGTAGATACGCAACAACATACGGTGAAGAAAGTTACAATATTTAAAGATAAAAAAGAAAGACGAGGTGTAAAGTGAAGATGAAATAGACATGCAACAAGCTAGTGGATATGCATTGTAACCTAGTTATACTGGAGAGATGCAATTAGATACAAGATATCAGTAACATTGAGCCAACGAAAAATCTAACTCGTCATATGGTCACGCAAAATATAGTGTATTCTAATTTACTTTGTATTTATTGGACCTAAGGACCATCTTATACCCTGAAGATTTTGGGAATTAAACAAAAGTAGTCCGTAAGAACTCAATCAAATACTGTACAAGATAAGTTGGTATTTGTATTTTAGTATAGTTGAACCCCTCGGAGCAGTTCAAGTCACTTCACCTAAAGTTAAAAGACAATGAATAATGTCCTCATGGCACATTTTCAAGTGGTAAAACGAAAATGTGAAGAAATTCAGCTTTATTTGACACTGTCGCGTCAAGAGTTCGAATCCTAAAATATGAATTTGGCTCTTAGGTAAGTGCAAGTGTACAATCAGCTTTTCACTTTGTATCCTTGAAGGCATAACTTGCAATTTACCTCTTTCACCAAAATTCAAGGTAGAGTACGTGAAGGTGTCAATAATAGTGTAATCTAAAAAAAAAAATTGAATAATTGGTTGTGATTTGTAAAGTTGCAGCAGCACTGGGAAATTGTCAGATTAATATATATTTCAAAGATAGTGATAATGTATAGTTTTCTGTTTATTAGTCAATTATGGAGATTTATGCATACACATGTCGAATCTATATAAATTTGGTGAAAGAATTCACATGGATTGCAGGAAAACCGGCCAAAGAGTGAAGGACTAATGGGACCCCCCATAATTTTTATATTGTGTATGCATTTCTTCACTGCAGAAAATGGATACAAACAGCGTTCCCAATAAAAGTTTCCACACCGCTTGTCGTGGAACACTCAGTCTTGGACCTAAGGACGTGATCATAAGACGATGACTCGGAGCCCAAATGAGGAGAAGACCTTGAAAAAACTGTAACTTCTCAATCTGTATAAATTTGGGAATCCAAATTCCTTTTTTTTTTTTTTTTTTAATGATGGAGAATTCGCAATCGCTACCTTTTAGGTGCGCATTGAATAAATCTTCGGATTGACGCAATAATCTACAAATCACACCAACCAAATTAATCACACTAAATAAGTCCGGTGCGACAGGAAAATCCAAATTCTTGAGTAATAGAATAGTTATCTTTCATGTGACTTAAAGTTGGAGGATAAAATCGTCAAATTACGTAACTTTTAACTTTAAGTCGCTTTAAATTTTAACATGCACATAACAATTTTCGTTACGTAGGAATTTCGATTCTCGTATTTAAACAGGTTTAGAACTCATAAACTCACTTTTATACGTTGAAGACTCAAAACCACACTATCTAAAAAAGCGGAGAGCCTAACTCTAATTTTGTTTAAAAAATATTCTATGTCGGTCACTATTTTATGGATTTGATGGAAGTCCAATTGTGGGTGTCCACGTTATATATGTTAGGTCATGACTCATGAGATATGTATGGCTTCAATTTATATTCATACACCGTGAATTGCTGGCCGGTCCTGGCTAGTTCATGTGCCTTGTAATGGAGAAAACTTTGGGGGATGAGCATGTAAACAAAGGAAGGAACATACATGATGCTATGATGGCAAAATCTGAATTGATGCAGCAATTTACAAGCGCAATAACTGTTTATTTTGGCCTATCACAGTGAATTAAGCACGTCGTGTGGACAACAATATTATTTAGCATCTAATTTGCTGGTCGACCTCTCTCTATCTCATTACCAAGTTGATTTTTATAGATTTTTCTTTAAGGTTTAATTTCGTGCAATTACCAATTCTCTTTTCTTTTCCAAATATGGTGTCCTTCACTATTTAAATCACTTTTACCTCTAAAATTAGAGTCTGTGGAGCTTGAATCTTGAGTGAAGGATAGATGCAATACACAACCACCCTAAAATGACATGCACTAAAGTCTTACATTACATATATAGGTCAAATTAATTGTACGATGCACTACATGAAAAGGAAGTGCCTTTTGTTGTGTATAGATATGATCAACTAAAACGATAAGAAAATGTTCCTTTCAATCAATAAATTAATGAGCATGTTTAGCTTTACATCACTTTCTGAGATGAAAATGTAATGTACAAGACTACAAGTCGACAATGCATTTCAATAAAATCGGAAATCAAATGCATTTGTATTGTGTGACTATGACTATAAATTGACAATACAATTCAATTCAATAAGAAACGAAAACAAATACATTTGTAGAAACTATTGCGTGTGAGTATGAATAATATTCAAATAATACCCAAGATTATTTAGAGATTTTAATTATATTTCTAAATATCGAATGATGTGGGAAATAATGGTCCATATTTGACTAGTTTCTAAAGAAAATTGATGACTCTATAGAATATTTTTCTATTGCCAACAAATCGCACAATAACGTTAGAAGACTTGAAATTTTATGCAAATACTTCTTAATTTTGTTTAACTTCAACATTACAACGGAAATTTAAAAGCACAGTTAATTTCGAAAACCTACCATAACAAAAAAAAAAAAAAAAAAAAACTGGGGTAAAAGTAATCCCCTCTATATATAAAGAAAAAATATTCACTCAAGAGTTTGGCACTCCAAAATTTTTGTCAAAGTTTATTCAAGAATTATAGCATACGACAACCACTCTAGAGTGGATATGCGATTGATATATAAAACATGAGAAGTGCTTAGGGTACATAATTTTTTGTATATAATGATGTCTACACACTCACGTAGAATTGCCATTGAATCATGAATATGAATCAAGTGAAGAAATATTTTATTGATAAAACTACTTATACATAATTTTTTATACATAACGATGTTCACACACTCAAGTGAGGCGAGTTTCACTTGATTCATATATATATTCAAGATTCATAGTTATCTGACAAGCTTTGATTATTATGCATTACCAATCATGTGCCTACTGCTCTCCATATAGTGCCATAGAGAACAAGATTTGAACTTATTATAAGTAAATAAATAATTAACATGCCCAAAATTTAATTACCCAAGTACGGGTAAAATTGGTAGCAAAATCAACCGTTTCATATAAAAAGTAAAATAATTTTCATGATAATTTAAGATGGTGATTATCCCAAAAAATAACTAGTAAAAAGTAAAATAATCGTGATTGAAATCCATGTATAACAAATGGATTCAGAAAAAAACATTTTTATTTAATTTTTCCTACTATAATCAATACTAATTTATGAAAATTGTTGAACGATGCAAATTAAATATTTACTTGATCTAGTTTTAATTATTTGACTTAATTAATGCCAAAATTAGTGACACAGATAATCAAATTTCGGCAAAGTAATGGTTGCTTGTGATCGATTCATAATTATGGAAATTGAAAGGTCAATCACTCTTTAGGGGTAAAAGAATATTTCGCATATATGGTAATTACATGCCACTAACGTTGAAAGGGGTGCAATATATTAGGGAAAAGAGAAAATTGTGCGATCACTCCCCAACTTATTCATCTTGTAGCAAGTTGATCTTTAACTTTACATTATCGAGCTTGTGGTGCTTCCTTTTGTTGACACAGAAAGTCAGAAACTCAATTTCACCTGAAGTGACAATGTGCACACATAAGATTAGAAATAGATGGGTAAGAGGTGGACATTGAAGGAACGCTCCCCTGAATAAAGTCAAGCTTACTTGTGGGTGGAGCTCCTTGAAGAGGACTAACAACTAGACTTCACATGAGATTGGGAATGAGATAGTAAGTATAGTTTATGACACGATTGGTGAAGACGTAAGAATGCGTCAATTAGTATTTCCGCACTTAAAAAAAAAATATTATTAAAATTAATGTATAAAAATCTATCAACTCATATGAATGTTAACTTGATGTACATGTAATATGGTTGAATGCAAATTGTAATATGTTTAATGTGGTTGGAGTTCCCTTCTGGCTTCTTCAGCATTAACATATGACTTTATGACTCCCTTTCTCTCTCAAAAGTCATAATTCAAGAAAATGTGACAATCCTCCTCAAACCCCACTTGGAATTCAATTTTCTCATTTAACAACGTTTCTCTGAAATGTCTGACCCTATAGTTCAGTCACAAAATCTGCATGTGTACATCCTTTTGCTTACATCTCCCCATACATCTCTCTTTAATGCATCGCAAGAATAGAGAAACAATAGAGAGATAAAAAATCAAGAATCATAGCTAGGTTAGGCCCCCACCTCTTTATTTTTCTTTTCAGTTTTGTAGTTTACTTTTAATTTTATCGATTCCAATATATATATAGTCTCTATTTTTACTCAGAACCAAAAACCAATTTTCAAATCTCCACCATTCAAGAAGAAATCAACTTCTCGTTTCCAACCGAACCCCCACTTTGTTTGTGTTAGGATAAAGTTTAGAAGAAGGACCACAGGAATAGCGTTACTTTTTCGGTGCATTTCGTGTTTCTGCTGGTGGTTACAATTATAAATCTGTATTCAATGGCTATTCAATCACAGTGCTATTTGGAAAATCTTGTATTTCCTTCGGGAGGACCTCAGGATTTGGTGATGGACAATACTTGCGTATTGAATCAGTTATATTTTAACTCTCAACAACAGTTTGATCAGTCACAGAATTTGGTTCAAAGAAACATCAACCATCGCCAAACAATTGATTTTTCTCAGAGTCTTGGTCCCCAGATTGAGAAACAGAGGGCTGAGATTGATCGGTTCATCTGTTTACAGGTTAGAAAGAAACAAAATCAGTTGTATTTTGATAGTTTTCATTTTTTGTCGGTTGGGATTTTCATGTATTGATTTTTGTTGATATAGAACGACAGATTGAGATTGGCTTTGCAAGAACAGAGAAAACAACAAATTGCGTTATTTATCAAGAAATACGAACCCAAGATTCAGCTTTTACTCAAACAGAAGGATGAAGAAGTATTCAAGGCGGTAAACAGAAAAATGGAGCTCGAAGATTTTCTTAGAAAAATGGAGATTGAAAATCAGACATGGCATAGAATAGCAAAAGAAAACGAAGCAGCGATCCTATCGTTGAACAATACAATCCAACAGCTCAAAGAAAGTGCCCATTTATCAGCCAATGAAATTGAAGATGCAGAATCGTACTGTAATGTGATCGATCACAAAAATGGTGAAGAAGAACGAAGAACGAGAACCATGATTTGCAGAAGCTGTGATATTCAGAATTCTTGCGTAATCATACTACCCTGCAGGCATCTTTGTTCTTGCAAAGATTGTGAAGTTTTTCTTGATTCATGTCCAGTATGTAAAATGGTAAAGAAAGCTAGCATACAGGCATTAATTTAACTCTCTCTGTCTCTCTTCTTCTTCCTTCTTTTTTTACCTTTTTTGGAAAATGATAAAATTATATATTTATTTTATCAAGAAATAGGATTCATTATCCATTGATGTAAATCCATCACCATTAGTCTGGCTATTCTTTCTTTTTTACTTATTATAGGCATTAGGCCATTAGGTTGGTTTTGCGACTTTTTACCTTGTTATAGGAGAATCTTTTTTACTTTGTTTGGATTTTACAATCTGGTAGATTGATTTGATTATTCATCTACTGGTTATTTTCACACAACTGTCTGAACAAAGTAAAAATATAGCACTGAAAGCATTTGAAAGCTACACGATAATGACTAATTTGCATTATTTTACTACTGTAAATTTACATCTTGTTACAGTGTAAACGAAGAACCTTCATCACTTGGTTCTAGCCAGCTTTTTTTGACCCCAGAAAATTTCTGTGTCCCTTGATTTTGTTTTGGATGACGTGCACGTGCATGCACTATTTCTCAATGTCTATTCATAATCAAAATATTAATCAAATTTGTCCAAGTCGAAAATATGTGTTTTGGTAATGGGTGAATGGACTTGATTCTGCTTCTTTTTCAAAACTACTCTTTACAAAAAGCAAGAAGTTAATTCAATGAGCCTGACGTCTCATCTTGAAGTTTAGCGTCAATTTTGGAACTATCTATTTGGATTAAAGCTTATTTCTTGGGAGGATCAATACCCTAAAGAGTACATTTCCTTGCAGTGCACGAATTGATTGTGCTTTTGCGTTGTTCCTGCCGTTGACTCAACAAAGTTTTTTCCTTTCAATTTTTTCAATCTTGGAAAACTGAAATACAAATTTTTTTTGAACATTGCTCTGAGTATAGGAAATTTATACAGAATTGATATAAAAATTCAAATTTAATGGATAAGATTAAAATACATGTAGACCCAAATAAAATATAAATAGATAGGATGCTGCCACATCAGCATTCTGTATAAAATTTGTAGAAATTTTCTGTATTTAAAGAATTTATGATTTTTTTTTATTTACAGTTGTTCACTGCAGTAGTGACATCGTGTATGACGGTTTGTAATTTAATATATTAATATGTTAATTTTTTTGTCTCATATATCAAATTATTAATAATCACATGTATGTTAAGTGAGACGATCACAATAGTAAGCAATTGTAAATAGTATTATTCTTTGATTACTTATGGCTACATTATAACGGACAAAGTTTCTCTGAATCCTTACCTTTATTCCACCCACTAGAAAAAGCGAAACAAAAATAAAAGGCTGGTGCAATAAAAGAAGGGAACAAAATCACAAGTAATTAAGGTAAAGAAAGTAATAGTCCGTTTGGTAGAGATTTTAATTAAATTTTAATTGACTTTTCGAATATGTTCCTAACTAGTAAATTAGTAATAAAAGGCAAGGTTCTTACTTCCCATCACTTTGTTTTGGTAGTTCTCAATCCAATATTCAGTATCAATGTAAGGTTCCGTTTGGTTGTGAGGATGGAAAATGAATGGAAAAAAAAATGAATGGCAGAAAATTGATTTGTCTAGAATTTATTTGTCTGAGAATTGTAATTAATTGTGTGTGATTGGTATAATTTTTTACCTGAAAAATATCGAAAGTTTGGTGTCCGTTTAACTTTGTTTTTCATAAAAATTGTTCATTAAAGTGGTAAATTTTTTCATCATTGGATCTAAAATTTATTACAATTGTAAAAAAAAAAAAATTAACAATATTTTTTTGTTAACATACCGAATATCATTCATTTGACTTTGTTTTTCATGCAAATTGTCTATTAAAAAGATAAATTTTTCTACCATTGGATCTACAAATTTTTTTTATTGCCAAAAAAAACTTGAAAAATCAAAACCCACCAAAATGGTAGGAAAATATTTACACCAAAAAATTAGAAAATGTGCACGCGTGAGAGGAAGGAGGAAACAATTTTCCATGATAAATTTGATATATCAAACACCCAAAAGTAAAAATTAGAAAAAAAAAAATTTAGTTCCATGACAAAAACACATATCAAACAGGGCCTAAGAAATGCTTTTGCCTGCAAATTTTGTAAGCATAGCTTTTTTTTTTTCCCATTTGACCCACTTTAACGTGTCGTTTCCTACCATGAATTTACTGACAACATGAAATCAAAAAATAAGTTCCATAATTCTATCTAAAGTAGCCTTTATAAAATTGCAATATTCTTCTAAATTTGACTACTCTAGTGGGCTTCAGTATCGCGCCAAGTCGTATGAGCCCATTTCGTCCTTGTCCAGGTCCTGTATTTCTCCTTACAAAAGGCCCAAATCTAATTTGGTGGTCAATTTTAAGAAACTTATATGAGGGAAAGTTTTTAAAAATAATTTTTCTATTAAATTCAAATAAAATGAGATTATTATTATTATTTTTTTTTTTTTTGAGAATTTAGTTTTAACGTTGAGACTTGAGGATGAAAAATGTGATAAAAAAGTTTTAAGATAAGTACCATAATAAGCAAAAATTAGAACTCCATATTCAATTTAGATTTAAATTTTTTTTTTTTATATATATATAGAATAATACTTAAAAAGTGAAGCAAAAAAAGCGATATATTTAACACTTTTTCAATAGACCCCTACTAATTCGAGTAAATATTCAAATATACATCTTATATTCATTTGTGAAGGGATTTTAATGGGTTGAAAATCATATCAACAGATGTTCATCTTGCGGATTATACATATTTTGTTTAGACAAAATTTTGAAAATGACACTTTTATTTCTGTTTGTGTAATGTATATATTGATTATAAGTGAAACTCCTCCGATAACAATTTTAGCACAAAGTACTCGAGTTCAATTTGTGATGCTAAGCCCTTGTTTGATTTTCATTTTCTAAAAATTCATTTTGAATTACACATTTTTTTAATAAAATGATTTTACACGTAAAATTTAAAAAATTTATCTACATTTTAACCCAAAGTAGCAAACTCTTAAAAATAGGTAGGGCTGGACAAAAGTCCCGAATCGAACTGAAAGAACCGAAACCGAACCAAAACTGAACCGAATCGAGCGATTCTTCTGAAATTAAATACCCTAACAGGTACCCGAATCTAGAACCGAAAGTTTTGGTTCGGTTCTCGATTTTAGACGAAGAACCGAATTTTTTTAAATTTATAAAAAATTTCAATTATATAAATCAAATTATTTAACTTTTTTCTAAATAAATTAACATACTAACAAATAGTTGGTAAGTATTAACAATATTTTAAAGTATTTTTATCTCTATGACTTCTAATTTATATTTCTTTATTTTATGTAGATTTGAATGTTTGAAACAAATGAATTATTAATATGGAATGGATCACCGATGTTTTAGTATTAATATTTATTTTTTGGTAAATGTATATATTTGTAAATTAATTTTATTGTACAATTTGTTATTTATATATTATTAAATTGAATTACGTCAATTTGTAAAATTAAAATTAAAATTGAACGTATCATTAGTTATTTTTATTATAAATATTAAAACATTTCATAATGGTACGAAATTAAATGAAATCGAATTCGAACAGGTCCATAATTATATTTGGATCGGACGATTCCATTTACTAAATACTCGAAAATTTTTGATTCGATTCGATTCGATTCTAAAAAAATCGAACCGATCGAATCGAATCGATCATGTCCAGCCCTAAAATGGGGGCAAAACAAGCGTGAGTGCGTAACAACTCTGGAATAGTCCCTGTTCAGTTTTCGCCCCTCTTTTTGTAAGGTTAGGGTTTTCAACAATCTGAGAACGTTGTCGAGCACAGAAGAGACGAAGAAGATGATCGTCCTGAAGAGCATTGATGGAGTGACTTTCGAGGTGGAGGAATCTGTGGCAGTGCAATTTGAATCAATTAAACATATGTTCCAGGATAATTTAGCCGGTACCTTCATTCCTCTTCCTAATATCAAGTCCGAGATCCTGGCTAAAGTGATTGAGTACTGCAAGCGCCACGCCAACGACACCGCTGACGAGGTCGCTGATAAGGAGGACCTCAAGGCATTCGATGCTGATTTTGTTAAAGTTGAAAACTGCACACTCTTTGATATCATCACGGTATTTCCTTTTCCTTTTTCTGCTAAAGTTCTCTATTATGCACCTCAACAATTATTGTGTTTTCTCTCTTTTACTTTTTTGGATTTTCGTTGCTTCTTGCTATATCATGATGATTATTATTGCTCGTGTTAATCTTATTGTGCGGTTCTTTTTAGTTTTGTACTTTTCTTGTGATTCCTGTAATGTTCGTTTCTTTTGAGTTTAAATTTCTTTCTACTGTTTTCATTTTCTTTATAGCTTTACTTGCGATTGTTTCTCTGTTTTCCTATTATTTTGGTTTGTTAGTGGGGTTTTGCTTAAATGTATTATTATTGTCTCTGGTTCGTGTTGGAAAAATTATTATTCTGTTTGCACTGTTGAATCAAGAAATCTATGCTGCGAGCTCACCCCCTTTAGGAGAAGTCTAAAAGTACACAAGGCCATCTAGAACGTAGAAGGTTCACATAAGAAAATGGGCTAACCATCCCCCTCTACGGCAACAAAGGCTGTTATTAAAATACACGTGACTAAATATGAAAAGCACGACTTCTAAATCAATGAATAGCATGTGAATGTACAACGGTTATCAATTCACCACTAAACGACGCTACTTGTCGTTTTCTAGAATGATCCAAAGCCACCAAGGAAATTTATAAATACTCTCGTCTAAGAGAAGGAAGGCCATGCAAATTCAAATATCTCCCTCCCAATTTACCATTTCTCCTCTTGCTTATGTATGAGCATCGAATTGAGAGAGTTTAGGAGGAGAAAACCTTGACTAGGTGAGAGAAATTTGTTGGTTGTAATTTTACGGTCAACAAACACCTTGGCGATACGAGTCTTGTTCCCTTGCTAGCTATCTTTTATATTTTTTAATTTCTATGATGCATGCTCTATTTTCTTAAACATCAATGCCTTCTGCTCGTTTGCTTTCACATTTATGCTAATTGCCTGTTACCTTTAAATGCTTGGAATTAATACCTTGACTTCAAATTGGTCAAATGTAACGAGAGAATGTCTAATTCCTTGCTATTATCCAATTGGAGATTTACATTGCATTTTAATTCTTTTGTATTTCTTGATTTTTTTTTTTCCAGTTTGAATGTTATCTATTCGTTAACTGCTTCCTTTTTATTTTTAGCTGCACATACAATTGTTACTCTGATTTTCTGTTATTTATAGGGGTTTTGCATTCTCAAATGAAATATTGTCGTCTCTGGTGTACTTGGGTTGGAAAAATTATTACTCTTTTAGCACCTCCCTACTATGATTCTTTGTCTCATTGTTAACATGAATCTATCTGGCATTGAACTTGTGGGGTTCTAGCCTTCTTGCCCTGGGGATCTTTTATGTTTGTTAATTTCTACAATATATGTTTTATTTTCTTGGTTATACACTTGTTGGCTTTCACATTTATGCTTGTAATTGCTTAATGCCTTTTAATGCATGGAATCCATACCTTGACGAAATTCATTAAATGTAATGAGAGAATGTCTAATTCCTTGCTACTGGAGAATGATGTTATCCAATTTGAAATTTACCTTCATGGCCAGTTGCCCAAAAATTATGCTTCTTGAGGTTTGTGGACACACCTAGTCGAAAAGACATTTTGGTTTACGCTGCTTTCATATGAGGGTTTGTTGTTTCGTGTCTAAATAGTTTCGGCTTTGCTGATAAATGCCATTTTTATAGGCTGCCAACTATTTGAACATCAAGAGCCTGCTTGGACTTACATGTCAAACTGTGGCAGACATGATCGAGGGGAAGACCGCTGTGGAAATCGCTAACTTTTTCAACATCAGGGTTGAAAACACTGCAGAAGAGCAAGAGGAGATTCGGAGGGAGAATGTGTGGGCATTTGAGCGATGTTGAGTCTCCAAGCTGATTAGGGGTCTGCCATATTCTGTTAGTAGTTAGCCAGCCTTCTCAAGTAGATATGTTCACCTGTTCTGCCCTAGACATCTTATCCTTCCACAACATGTTCACTTTGTTTGATGTCATGACTTGTATTTAGGCATCAATTTAAAAGGTTCATATGGACTGATTGTTAATATTCTTTCCTGTTTCCCTTATGATAAGCTCCGTCATTTTCCCCCTCCTATCCGAATTTCAATTTGTGAAGTGTTTATTAACCGTATTATATTACACTTTAATATATCAGAACATTCACAACTTATAATTTACAAAATATTTGCCAAACATGCTCTAATAAAACAAAATTGAGCATTTTCACAGATAAGAAAACAATTTTTTGGATAAAAAATAAAAGAAGATTTAATTCCTAACCAGTCCAGAGTCATTAATTAATAAATAGAGTTTGCAGGTTGTCCCCATGTTTGCAATTTGGTAAATAATTGGTCTCCACGTCACCTGCGAAATATGAGCAAGCCGCCTTTTATTTATTTATTGGATTTATCTACTGTTACTCTCTTTGTCGTGTTTCTAAGAACTTTTTATGATGTCACATTGAAGTTTAGTACTATCGAGTGTTATTTTCAATATTTACTTTCATAAAGTTTGTAAAATTGAACAAATTTTGAAGAAAATGGATGACAAACAAGATTATTTGCTAAGTAGTATAGCAAATAGCATGGAGATTAAGTTTGACGAGTATTGTGGTAAAGTTGATAAAATGAACAAGATTTTGATTGTAGCAGTTGTGCTTGATTCTCGGTGTAAGTTGGAGTTTGTTGTACAATGTATTGGTATCTTGTATGACTGTGTTAAGGTTAAAACCACAAAAAATGAGGTCATGAAATTATTGTATGCTTTGTATAACCAATAAAATGGATGTCATTGTTCAAACAATGGAGCTAGTGGAAGTGGAAGTGTGGACGGTGAATCTAATGATGGAGTCACTTTGTTGGAGGGTTCGAATGATGATGACGATGATTGGGATGATTATAAATGTTAAAAAATTTAATTATAGTACAGAACCAAACCCGAACGTTTCCATTTACTAAATACCCGAAAATTTTTGGTTTGGTTCGATTTTCTTCAAAATCGAACAAAACCATGCACAACCCTAGTTTTCAATGCATGTTGATGTTTATGGTTGGAGATGGTTGACCTGTGTGTTAGAGTGGATTGGAAAACATTCTCTAAGTATCCTTACCCTCGTATCTTCCAACATAATTGAAATAACAGTTCGAGGTTTCTACTTGAAGTCTCCTGAAAATGATGTTGTAAGTATTGCAATAAGTCTATTGTCCAGAAGAATAATTTTATTTGCTCCATTTTATTTGCTTGACGGGTTCACTGGATTGTATCACTATTTGTGCATAAATGATTAACAGCTCCAATACATCCTAATGTAATGGGGGATTGCTTCTGTTGGGGAAAATACACCGATAATGTGCATATTATATTCATAGCAAAACGTACCGTGGAATCGAAACGTAATTTCGATTTACCCAATCTGAATTTGAGAAAAAATCATATATAAGAATATGAATTTGTCACGTTCCAAACCTTTCTTTCTTTAGAATTTCTCCTTGCAACATAAATATATAAATAAATGAAATCAAATTCTGAAATCACATATGTAAATGGAAAAAGAAATCAAATATAAAAAAAATGAAATGTAGATGATGCGATTGGGTCGAGGCAAGTGTTTGACACTTTGTCCTTAAGATGAATTTGTCCCGCATCGGTGCTAACGGTTTCTTGACAATCATCTCCCAAGATACAACGACCACGTCTAGCCATAGGAGCACTCCACATGGCTTAGACCAACGAACTCGAACGGATTCCCTCTCTACTATAACCATGATTTTTATGCAAGAAATAGTCATTTCTACAAAGTATTTTATGCAACATGATATGAAAGAAATGATATGGAATTGTGAGATGAGATATAAAACTCAAACATATGTGATCAATTTATAGTAGTTGGAACCATACCAAGAGACACATCTCTTGGACTTTATACCTCTACATAAAGAGACATAAATATTGGAAAGTAACCATTCCAAAAGACTTTATACCTCTACATAAAGAGACATAAATATTAGAAAGTAACCATTCCAAAAGACTTTATACCTCTACATAAAGAGACATAAATATTGGAAAGTAACCATTCTTTGATTAATTTTCATTCACCAATTAAGAATTCCAACAAAATTCCAACAGCTTCCACACTCCACAGTCCACACTGATCTAGCAAGTTTCATATGTAATACGATTTATTTGATATTATTTTATTTGCTATCGGCTTTTTAAAGTTCAGTGGAACAACACTAAGGGAATATTTCACCATAGGTCCCAGTTTATTCTTTGAGTAGCAAGTTGGTCCTCAACCTTTAAATAAAAGAGCAAATTGATCAGTCATCATTCATTATTCCGAACTTCTATTAAACTTAACCATGATCCTGAACTATGCCATCTCAGCATTCAACCAGATTGATGCTTACTGAATTCTAGACAGAAGAAACGATGAATTTGTTGCTGATTTATTTAAAGAGAGTTAAATTATTTTTTAAAATAGGCGACTTCAAACTTCCACTCTCTTAATTTATTTAAACCGACCACGGACGTACCCTGACAATTAACTATCAATGCCAATGTATTTTCTACCCTGTTAATAAATTATTGAGGGACCCTCAAGCCTTGAAGTTATTGCATAATATTAGTACAAAATATTATTTATAGTCTAATATTGTCTTTTAATTTTGTGACGAATATTTATTACTTGTAATATAGGATCCCTTTAGTTCATATTGCATTAGCATTTATCATCAATCATTCCCCCAGAGAAAAAAATAAAATAAAAACGCGATAATTTGACAACATTTCTTTGGCAGGAAAAAGACATTTTCTTAAAGAATTGGGTTTAGTACTTTGGTTGAGCTATAAGTTTGTCGAGTGGATGGATTGCTGTTGTGCTGGAACAGAAAATATTCAAAATGGTGAAGAAGAGCAGCTTCTTTTTCCTCCTCGTCCTTTTATTCCTTGCAGAGATGTAATGCTTCCACATCCAAGGATTAAATTAGAACAACTTCCTGCTTCTATGACACTGGAGTCAGGCTAAGGCCTCCACCCGTCGCCCCAAAGCAATGGCTTTATAATAAGTGAAATGTTGTTGAAGTATGATTGTGACTTTGCAGAATTCATGCACAATCATTGTTGTCAAACCAAGCTAGCTGGTTGAAATTCTCACATAACTCGGATTCATATGTTTCCATCTATTCCTCAGAGCAAGTTTGGTATACACTATACAGTATTGGACCATTCAATAGACAACATGACTACTTATTATGCTCGAGGTATTGCGTGGTTGCTTTTGCAGGAAATTGTCAGTTCCAGAGTTTTGATTCTGTTGTCTTTCGGAATATTCGAGTTGTTCATCACCAAACATTCTACCTGGTGTACTTGTGCATGCTAAGGCTAGTTAATTATTTTGTATGTACACTTCAAATTGTAAATATCATTGAAAAAATATCTTCCAGGTACCTGAAAGTGAAGATCAACTAGTCATAGACTTTGTTAGAGGTCAGTGCAACATTTTTCTGGAACAAGAACCCAGGAGTAAATTAGGCACCACAGACTCAAGTTTCTCATTGAGTGCAAACGGGATATAAGTTTCTCCAGAGCCCTTGAAGGAAAACTTGGATTTGCCCCCATGATATCTCCGTTGAAATTGAAAGAATTGATTTGTGTAAAGTAGCACGGGAGAAACTGGAAACATGGATAGTAACAGCTTTTGTGAAGAAACATATTTATCAAACCCTTCCACCCCTTCAATTGAGAATGGATTCCAGGAGATGGAAACATTACAGAGTAACATATTTGGTAGCCAAGAGAAAGACGATGACTATTTTACATGAGAGAATAATCGATCAGATGATTCTGATCTGAATGATGATGATGAAGATGCAGGGAAATATGGTAGAAGAACAGGTTAGGGACCTCAATCGAAAAACCTCATGGCTGAGAGGAAGAGAAGCTTAATGATAGGCTTTATATTCTTCGAGCCTTGGTCCCTAACATTTGTAAGTGTTGGGTATTTTGAACCACGGAAACAACACAAACAAATAACCAATCGCACAAACAAGAAAGTAAATAACACAAGATGTTCACCCAATTCAGCCTTAAACGGCTTAATCTAGGGGGCTCAGGTCAGCCCGTCCACTATGTGCAAAAGTCTACCTAACAGAGAGAGTACAATACAAAGAACCACTTAGAAACACAGTTCGATTATCAATCCTTGAGGATCTCCAAATTGAACATAGACTACAAATCGAACACAACTCCTTCACACCAGAAATTGACCAAAAACGGACTGCACAAGAAACAGCCTGCAAAGTACTATAGCAGGACCAGCTTACAAGTATTTCTCATGGTTAAATCTACCTGGAATCGATTCCAGATTCAACAGAAAAGAGAAGGAGAATAATCACCTTTTTAGAGAGAGAAAACTCAAAGACTTGCAACCATAACCAAATGAAAGTTCTAATCGGTTCGAGAGAGGCCCAAGAGACAATATCAAAGTCTTGCAAGATCTCGACCATCCAATAGATCCAACGGCCAGCAAAGGGAATAGACAAACATAAATCCTTGAGATACCAGATACACCAATCAGTAGAGGCCATTTAGGATCCACAAGGATAAGGTGTCATATTACCAAAATAGCCTCAACTTAATTGCAAATTTAGAACACATTTTCAAAACACGTTTTCTCACAATCTTCACATTGGTTCTCAAATTGCACTCACTCTCTCAGTTGCAGAAATTGCACACTTATGGACAAAAGCTGGTAATCATCATCGCCCGATATAACCTATGTCAATATTCAGAAGTGACAAACAAGATCTAAATTTAATAAAAGGCAGAATTTTAGTGCCCATATCAAAAGGGTTACAGTCAGTATGAATTTTCTCAAGAAAAATTTCACTTGATGAGAGTTTTTCTCTTATGAAACGGTACTTCACCTTAATGTGTTTTGACCTTTCATAATAGATAGCGTTCTTGCTCAAGAGTAAAGCACTTTGACTATCAGTCGATATAATTGGAGGTGTATGCAAAAAATTCAGTTCATTTAAAATTCCTTTCAGCCATATACATTCTTTAACACATTTAGTTATTGCCACATATTCAGCTTCAGTACTGGATAATGTGACAATGGATTGAAGTTGAGACTTTCATGTGATACAGTTATCACCAAGTGTAAAGAAAAAAGTAGGGGTAGATTCTCTTTGATCCTTGTCTCTAGCAAAATCAGAATCCACAAATCCCTTAAGGGTTAATGGTTCTGATCCCCTTTTAAACAGTAATCCTACCCTTAGTGTTCCTGCTATATACCTTAATAGCCATTTTAACCCAGCCCAATGTGGTTTCCCCAGATTTGACATAAACCTACTTAAAAAATTGATTGAATATGCTAAATCAGGTCGTGTTGTGATTATAGAAAACATAACAGATCCTATAGCATTAGCATATAGAACATTTGATGTGATCCAGGCATCGAGTCCAATGAAGCTGAGCCCAGACCGAGACCCATTGTTTATCGAAGGAGGTCCGATGACGCGATCAGGGGTAAAACAGGTCAATCAAGCAATGAGACTACTTGTCAAGTAACGATGGACGACGTCATGATCTACACGCAAAAAGAGACAAGTTTCATGTTGGGATCGATGTCGAAAATCAATTGAATTAACAAGATACAAGCGATCGAAGGAGGCCAGTCGAACTTCTAAGCGGCCGCTTAAAAGAAACAGTCAAGCAGTCGCTCAGACCTTACCGAGAATTCAAGGTAGACAAAATGTCCTTCCAAGCGACCGCTTGGAAAACAACTAAGCGGCTGCTTAGAACAAATCTGAAGATGAGTTTTTTTATTTTTGGCAAGAATTCTAGTTTCCTTAAAATTCTATTTTTATTGATGTTTTACTATGTTTGGGAGATTATGCATGAATTTTATAGGTTTTCTAGTATTAGTATAAATAGTTTATTTTATCATTATTGTAGGACCTTTTGACAAATTATCAATTAAAGTGAGGCTATTTGCTTTCAATCTTGTTCTTCTTAGAACACCGCGAACTTATCAAGATCTTCTTGTGACGTTCAACATCGAGTGAAGATCACCGAGGAGACAAAGGAGCTTCAAAAGCAAATGGATGAGTTGATGAGTAAAGGATAAGTGCGGGAGAGTATGACCCATGTGCTGTTCCAGTGCTACTTGTGCCAAAGAAAGATGGAACTTGAAAAATGTGTGTAGATTGCAGAGCCATCAACAACATAACGGTAAAGTATCGTCATCCTATTCCTAGGTTAGATGATATGTTGGATGAATTATATGGTGCTTGTATGTTTAGTAAAATCGATCTTAAAAGTAGATACCACCAAATTCGAATGAGGGAAGGTGATGAGTGGAAAACTGCATTTAAAACTAAATATGACTTATATGAGTGGTTAGTAATGTCATTTCGACTCACTAATGCACCGAGCACTTTCATGCGATTGATGAATTATGTTTTACGCGCTTTCATAGGTAAATTTGTTGTGTATTTTGATGACATCTTGATTTATAGTAAGGACCTAAATAAGCATGTAGAACATCTTAGGAATGTATTTGTGGTCCTGAAGAGGGAACAACTTTATGGTAATTTTAAAAAGTGTACATTTTGCATGAAAAATATTGTTTTCCTAGGATTTGTGGTGGGTGCAAATGGGGTAGAAGTGGATGAGGAGAAAATAAAGGCCATTAAAGAATGGTCAATGCCTAAGAGTATAACTGAAATTAGGAGTTTTCATGGTTTGGCTAGCTCTTATTGCATGTTTTGTGAAAGATTTTAGCACAATCACCACACCACTCACCGAGATTGTTAAAAAGAGTGTGGATTTTCATTGGGGTGATGAACAAGAACATGCATTCAATACAATTAAGGATAGGTTGTGTAAGGCACCAGTTTTGGCACTCCTTAACTTTGATAAAGCTTTCGAGATTAAGTGTGATGCATCAGGAATAGGTATTGGAGCAGTCTTAATGCAGGATAAGTGGCCTATAGCTTACTTCGGTGAAAATTTAAGTGGAGCAGCGCTCAATTACCCCACATATGACAAGGAACTATATTCACTTGTTCGAGTTTTAGAGACATAGCAACACTACTTGTAGCCTAAGGAGTTTGTGATACACACTGACCATGAATCATTGAAGCACTTGCGGGGTCAAGGTAAGTTGAACAAAAGGCATGCAAGATGGAGGAGACATTCCCTTATGTCATCTGGTACAAGTAAGGTAAGGAAAATGTGGTGGCGGATGCATTGTCTCGAAGGTATGCGCTATTAACTTCTCTTGGTTCTAAATTGTTTGGTTTTGAACATATGAAGGACATGTATGCTAGTGATTTAGATTTTTCAGATATTTATTCATCATGTAGTAAAGGGGCTATAGATAAATTCTTGAAGCAGGATGGATATTTATTTCGGGAAAATAGGTTGTGTGTTCCTAATTGTTCGATGCATGAAGTGTTAGTTAGGGAAGCACATAGTGGTGGATTGATAGGTCATTTTGGAGTTAAAAAGACTTTAGATATGTTAGGGGAGCATTTTTATTGGCCTAGTATGAAAAGTGACGTTGAAAGGATATGTATTCGTTGCATAACTTGTAAGCAGGCTAAATCTAAAGTTTTACGTTAGTGTTTATACACACCATTATCTACACCTAGTGAACCTTGAGTTGGTATTTCGATGGATTTTGTGTTGGGTTTACCTAGGACTAAGAAGGGTCGAGATTCCATTTTTGTGGTGGTAGATAGGTTTAGTAAGATGGCACACTTTATTGCATGTCATAAAATCGATGATGCCACTAACATAGCGAAATTATTCTTTAAGGAAATTGTGCGTTTACATGGGGTACCTAGGACTATAGTGTCAGATCGGGATGTTAAGTTTCTCAGTTATTTTTGGCAGATTTTGTGGGGTAAATTAGACACTAAGTTTATGTATTCCACAACTTGTCACCCACAAACCGATGGTCAAACTGAAGTAGTGAATAGGACCATGACACAACTTTTGCGCACTGTAGTTCATAAGAATTTGAAGAGTTGGGATGAATGTTTACCTTTCATAGAGTTTGCATATAATAGGGTCACGCATTTTACTACCTCATTTTCACCATTTGAAATTGTTTATGGTTTTAATCTACTAACACCTTTAGATTTAATACATTTATCTGTTAATGAACGAGGTAGTTTAGATGGTACAAGAAAGGCCGAGTTGGTGAAGTCACTTCATGAAAATGTAAGATTGCAAATTGAGAACAAAAACAAACACTATGCTTCACAAGCAAACAAGGGTTGAAGAAGCGTAATATTTGAACATGGAGATTGGGTCTGGGTACATTTCAGAAATGAGTGTTTTCCAGAGCAGAGGAAATCAAAGTTGCAGCCACGAGGGATTGGTCCATTTCAGGTTTTGGAGAAAGTCAACGACAACGTATATAAATTGGATCTTCCAGGTGAGTATAATGTTTCAGCAACTTTTAATGTGTCTGATCTTTCTCTTTACGATGCAGGTGCAGATTCGAGGTTGAATCCTTCTGAAGAGGGAGGGGATGATGTAATCCAGACATTGAGTCCAATGAAGCCGAGCCCAGACCGAGACTCGTTGTTTATCGAATGAGGTCCGATGACGCGATCAAGGGCAAGACGGGTAAATCAAGCAATGAGACTACTTATACAAGTAACGATAGACGACGTCATGATTTACAAGCAAAAAGAGACAAGTTTCATGTTGAGGTCGAGGTCGAGGTCGGAAACCAATTGGATCAACCAGATATAAGCGACCGAAGAAGGAGGCCAGCCGGACTTCTAAGCGACTGCTTAGAAGAAACGGTCAAGCGGTCACTCAGACTTTACCGAGAATTCAAGGCAGACAAAATGTCCTTCCAAGCGACCGCTTGGAAAACAACTAAGCGGCCGCTTAGAACAAATCTAAAGACGAGTTTTCTATTTTTGGCGAGAATTTTAGTTTCCTTAAAATTTTATTTTTATTGATGTTTTACTATATTTGGGAGATTATGCACGAATTTTATAGGTTTTCTAGCATTAGTATAAATAGTTTATTTTATCATTATTGTAAGACCTTTTGACAAATTATCAATTAAAGTGAGGCTATTTGCTTTCAATCTTGTTCTTCTTAGAATACCGCGAACTTATCAAAATTTTATTGTGACGTTCAACATCGAGTAAGATCACGGGTTTTGTAATCAAGAGGTCTATCAAGCGTCGTTCTTGTTGGGTTGCTTGATTCAACATTCTTGGTTGAATCTTTAAACTAGGATTATCTTTGGACTTTCTTAGGTTTTCAATCTTGTTGCGGGGTTGCGTAGTGATCGTTGCTACGTGGTTCTCATCAACATTTGTCATATCTTTGATTTCAAATTCAGTTTTAGGACATTGGGCGGAAGAGAGGTTCACGTGACCAGCAAGGGGAACATTAACAGACTTAGCTTCTTTCATGCCAAATTTTGATATAACTTTGTTCAGGTAAGATTATTGTGTTATTGTTAACATATCTTCCTGTCTATTTCTATTTATCACCATTCGTAGGATTTTCTTGGCATTTCCTAAGTCCTTCATGTCAAATTCATATTTTAGGAGGTTCTTAAGTCTCAATATCTCAACCTTACTAGGGCTGGCCAACATCATATCATCTATATACATGAGTACATATATCTCACTACCAGTTCTAGAGTTATTGTAATACAAACAACGATCATATTCACTTCTCCTAAAACATTTTTTCAAAACATATGAGTCAAACCTTATATACCATTGTCTTTGACTTTGTTTAAGTCCATATAGGAATTTTTGCAATTTGCAAATAAAATCAGGTTCTCTTTTTCCTCAAAACCTTGAGGTTAACACATATAAATGTCCTCATCCAATTCTCCATGTAAAAATGTAATTTTTACATCTAATTGTTTAAGTTCCCAGTTGAACTGAACAACAACTGGAAGCATTAGCCTTATGGTTTTATATTTGATTACAGGTGAATTTTTTTTTGTTATAATCAATTCCCTCCCTTTGAGTGAACCATTTGGCTACAAGTCTTACCTTGTACCTCAAAGAGTCAGTGGATGAGTTCTCTTATTTGAGTTTATAGATCCACTAGCATTGGACCACTCTCTTATCCTTTGGTTTCTTCACAAGTTTCCATGTTTTATTATCAAGCAAAGATTTCATTTCTTCTCTCATAGTTTCTCTCCAATTTTGAGACTTAGAACTGTTCAAAACTTCTTCATAAGATAAGGGTTCAACATGTTCTAAGTTCTCACCAGTGATTAGGGCAAAATCTGTAAGATTATTTATTTCATACTTGGGATTAGGTTTAATCTGTCTCATTTCCCTATCTCTCACTAATTGATAATCTTGGGTATTAGTTTCATTTACATGATTATCAAGAGTCACAATTTCAGTTCATTTTCAGTTTGGGATTGCATAACTTTACCTTCATCGGTATTATCTACCCTTTCATTAGGCTGTTCATTTTCAGGTTCAGTTATTTCATATTGATTGTGACTTAGTCTAGCCAACTTCACCTCATTTTGTGAAGTACTCTTTTCAGTGGGATCCTGTTTGTCATTTTTATCTTTCATCTTGTTTGTCATTTTTATCCTTCAGACAAGGCAAATCAGTTTCATTAAACACCACATTTCCACAGTTAAGTATTTTAATACCCTTAACACCTAGTACCCAAAACCCTTTAGATATACAAGAACTTATCAGCATACATCTCACTTTATTCATGAGAGTTCTATTCATTCTCTCAGCAACTCCATTCTGTTAGAGTGCATGCTTAATAGTTTAATGTCTAATTATCCCTTTTTGTTTACAAAAATTATCAAATTCACTGTTGCAGAATTCCAACCCATTATCTGTCCTTAAAGTTTTCAATTTCTTGTCTGATTCTCAACCATATTTAACCGCATTCTGAATTTTTGAAAAGTTTCAGATTTAGACTTTAAGGGATAGGTCCAAACCTTTCTAGAATAGTTGTCAATTATAGAAAGAAAATATTTGTTCCCACCAAAGGTTGGGTGGCTTTTCGGATCCCACAAATCTGAATGAACATAGTCTGATGGTCTATTTGTAGTGTGTGACCCTGTCTCAAAGCTTACTCTATGAGACTTTCCTAGCACACACGTCTCACAAAAGTCAAGAGGCTCTATTTTATCTTTTTCAAGTAATTTATGATCATTTAGATATTTTAGGCCCTTGTTACCACTATGACCCATCCTACAATGCCACAATTCGGATTTACTTTCAGTTACGTTAAAAGATTTTGAGTCTTGGGGAGAACAGCTTCCCCATCAAGTAGTACAAATCATTCATTTTTGGTCACTTCATAACTACAAGAGATCCTTTCAGAATTTTCAAAGTATTATTCTCAGATTTGAATATATGTCCTTCATCTTCAAGAATTCCCAATGAAATGAGATTGCTTTTGAGATTTGGGACATGCCTCACATTCTTAATCTGTCTGACATTGCCATCAAACACCTTTATGGCAATCTCACCGATTCCAAGAACATTTTGTGAGTTGTTATCACCCATATACACTTTTCTGGGTCCTATCTCCTTGTAGTTATAAAACCAAGATTTGATAGGACACATGTGAAAAGTACATCCAGAGTCTAGTATCCAGTCAGTATCTGTTTCTTCATTAGATACAGTCATGACCAGAAGGCTGTCAAGTTCATTACGCATAGCAGCATTGTTTAGTTCAATGTTGTTATGATCTTTCATCTTTTTTTTTTCAATTCAAAGCAATCTCTTTTGAAATGTCCGAGTTTTCCACAGTGATAACATTTCTTGTTGTTTTTATCTCTTGATTTTGATCTCGCTTTGGATTTAGATTTGAATATTTTATTATGGGAATTGTTCTCCCTTTTTTCAAATCTTCCTCTCACAAACATACTCTCATCTCTTGAGTTAGTTCTTGATTCTTTCTTTACTTCAAGTTCCCTAGATCTTAGGGCATTTTGTGAAAATTGTTTGTGTTAAGGTATTTCTTGAGTATTTTATGGCATTCTTGATTTCCTTATAGGATTCAGGTCAAGAGTTAAGGAGGATGACTACAAGATCCTCATCTTCGAACTTTTTATCATTATGAGCAAGGCTAAGAACAAGATGCTAAAATCACTCAAGTTGTTCTCTAGGTCTTTCCCAGCATCCATTTTAAAATTGAACAATTTCTCCAGAAGGTAAATTTTATTTGGTAAAGTCTTGGTTAAAAACAGGGCATCTAGGGCAGTCCATAAGTCCCTGGCAGTTTTAGAATCTTCTACTTGTCTTACAATATTATCAGACAGATGCAAGATAATGGAGCTATAGGCTATTTCATTCATATCTAGAATCTCATTAGGTTTTAGCTTTAAGTTCAGTAGAATACGTATTCGGATCATCCAGGGCTTTTGCAACCCTTTGTTGGACCAATATGGCCATCATCTTCTGCTTCCAAATCGAGTAATCTCTCTTCCCATTGAATAGTTAATTCGACTTTCAAACCCATTATAGGTGCTGTAAAAGGGTGGCTACTACTCGTGGACATGAGTGATCTTTAAAGTGTGATCACTCAGATGCAAGAGATAAAAATATTCTTACAGTCTTAAAGAAAGCTGATAATAGAATGAAAACAACTATACGAACTTGCACAGATAAAAATAGTAACGACAAGCAATCAGTGTTGTTAATTCAAGATTACACAACAAGAATAAAGGATTCCAAACAATAATTCCTACACGTGCATCTATGTTAGATTAATTTCATGCGAAGTACTTAATTCACATCAATTAATCTACAGTCATGTATTCATGCAAATGTGTAATTCAGAATCATCCAGAGATAGGTTTAAAACGATCTCACCTAGCTCTGTTGTTCAACAGAGCTAAATATTTCAGAGGTAACTTCCTTTTCGACTACAAGATCTAGCCCAAACATGAAGATCACATAATCCAAAAAAAATTATTAACCTACACACTTAAGAGAAATTATAAGAAACTTGATTGTTCAGATTTGAACAGATTGATAAGTGCGGATTTTGCACTTATTTAGACCTTCAAATTTCGATAGTTGTTAGATTTTCATTAGTAAGTTGTTCCTTATTTTGTTCCTTTTATTCTATAGGTGGTATCCCAAGTTTATTGAAGATTAGGAGGGATTTTGAGCAAGAATTGAGCCAAAAGAATTAAAGACGAAATATTCCAAGATTTGGCGATCTAAACCATGAAGAAATGGTGATTGAATTGGGGCTTGAAAGTGGTGAAAAATGGTGTGTAAATCAATGTTTCAGCAAGCCATGCGCCATGGCGTCGAAGATGGGCGCCACGGCGCTCAAAAACATAAAATCGGATAAATTTTCAGATTGACCCACGCCACGGCGCCCATAAAACAGGAATTTTCAGAATGCCGGGCGCCATGGCGCAGGATCTGGGCGCCACGGCGCCAAAATTCCCGGGTAGCGCGAAAACGTGATTTTTGACCCGTTTTTGACCCGTTTTCAACCCAAATCACCTCCTACCTTCAACCTACTATAAATACTACCTTTTGGGACCATTTCTAGGTCAAGAAAGGAGAGGGGGAGCCAACCAAATGAAGAGAAAAGATATGGGAGCTCTCCTTCAACATTGATGATTATGGGGAAGAAGAAGGACTCCATTGATAGAGAAGCTTCCATCCTTTCATCAATAAGCCTTTCTTTTTCCTTTAATTTCGTTTTCATCTATGTGTTGTAGTATTTTGTTAGTTATTTTTTAATCATCCATGTGTAACTAAAACTATTGTGATTTGGAGGTATTTTCTAACCCTAGAATGATTTTAAATCAATTTGTGCTTTATAGTTCTTGAGATTGATGTGTTTAATTCATTGTGCTCATTGTTTATATTGTTCTTCTCGGTTATTTAGCGGATCAACTAGATGATTGAGTTGTTTATAATATATGCTATTTTGGGAATTTTAGTACGT
Source organism: Osmanthus fragrans (assembly GCA_019395295.1). Taxonomy (NCBI): domain Eukaryota; kingdom Viridiplantae; phylum Streptophyta; class Magnoliopsida; order Lamiales; family Oleaceae; genus Osmanthus; species Osmanthus fragrans. Next base: position 318,665 of record CM033356.1, on the reverse strand, counting down.
AATCGCTAATTTAACCAAAACCTAGTAGCAACTACACTTTTATGGATTATGAGGAATATTCTATTAAATGTAGGTGGATTATCACTTAAACTAACAAACCGAGCTTGTGTGTTTGCGTTTAATTCAATTCAACTCTCTCGTCGTAATGCTTTTGTTAAATTAAATCTAGCGAGCTTATCCTAAATTATTTAATGAATAGGGTTGGGTAAAGAGCTTGTTTTATTCAACTAAAATATAAGGAGAGTTTGAAGTAATCGAGCTTGTGATTATTCTCGAATTGTTGTTGATCTTTTGAACGAAAATCTTTTGTGAACATTGATAAGAAATTCATTCTAGCGGCGAAAGAGTACCCCCCGATCACATATTCTTTCCTTTGTTTCCTTTTTATTATTGTCTTTTCCATTTCCATTTTATGCTTTCTTTAGTTTAAATCAAACCAAACCCCCCTCCATTTACTTATTTACGTGCTTTCCGTATTTTATTTTCTTATTGCAATTGACATAATTGAAAACAATCTTTTGCGGGAATGATCCTTACTTGCACATTACTACTGAACGACACATTTTTAGTGGAGTAAGGAAATATTATTTTTGTCCCCCCCTTTGGTGGCGATCAAATTTTGGCGCCGTGTCGCCGGTGATTGTTCTTTCAATTTTGTTAATTGTAATATTTTCTTTTTATTTATGTTCTCTTTGTTTTTGTTATCTTCTTTGTTACTTAGGTTGTGATTGGGCAAAACGAACACATTACACCATAACCTAGGAGCAAGAGAAAAGGTTGGTTATAGAAGTTTGTGAGATGGAGGCAACTTCTCAAATTGAGCAACAATTGTCTGACCTTGCATCTCTTGTACAACAAGTGGCTCATGGGAATAGCCAACAAAGCACCTTTGAACGAGTGGATGTCATTGGGGGCTATCAAATGCAACCGAGACAAGGGTATGATCCATATGCCTACATGTATAATTATGGATTTAGTGATCACACTAGTCTCGGTTATCAAGAAAATTATTTCATATCTCCACAAGCACAATATCATCCACATGGTTTCTATCAACAAGATCAACCTCATGGTTTCTATCAACAAGATCAACCTCAAGCTTCTAGTATGTCTCTTGAGGATATGGTTAAATTTTTGGCATCAAACACGGTGCAATTGCAACAACACACGATGCAAATCCAACAAGAGACTATGCAATTTCAACAAGACCAAGGGCAATACTTCCAACCTAGTCAACAAACTCAAAATTCAAGTGCTAGTATGTCTTTAGAGGAAATGGTTGAGTCCTTGGCTTCGAGCAATCAACAAGCTCCAACTCAAAGCTCGGATATGTCCCTTGAAGAAATGGTAAAGTCTTTGGCCTCAAACAATATGAAAATCCAACAAGAGACTATGCAATTTCAACAAGAGATATTTCAACAAGAGACAATGACTTCAATCAAGAATTTGGAAGCACAAGTGAGTGAATTGGCTAGCATGGCGGAGAAAATTGAGGCCCAAAGATCAAAAGAACTTCTTTCTCAAGAATTTGAACCGAGCGAAAATGTTAGTGTTGAGACACTAAGAAGTGAGGAGAGTTTAGATGAGGTACCAATTGAGATGGAAGATCATGTTGAAGAACCAACACAAGAAGAGAACTCGGCTTGTGAGAGTTTTGTTGAAACCGTGACACCACTTGATTCATTGCCAAGCAATTCACCAAGGTATAATCTCTCATGTTTTACAACTCCAATTTCTAATGAGAAATTTTTACCTTTGGTGATGCAGTCTCCCACTTTTCAATTCATACTATTCCCCGAGCACTTGAAGTATGAAGAGTTGCAAGAAAGAAAAATGCTACCAGAGATAGTTGCAAGAAACCTCACAACACTTCACAACCAACTCAGGGGAGTACTTGAACCCCTTGCCCTTACACTTTCATGTTTTATTCTTAAGGGCTTTGTACAGTTTAAATTTGTGTGTGATGATTTATGTTTGTTGGTTGGATAGCCTTGCCGGCTTTGTTTTTGGTTATTACATTGCTTTGATTTATGGAGTGTGGACATGAATGCTATATGTTGTTTATTTTCATCCACTTATTCCATGTTTGACACTTTATGGAGCACTTGCGTCATGAAATTCATCACACGCACTCGTTGGTGGCACTTGAGGCTGTTATGAACTTAAATGACCACATTGTTGATGATAATAATTCTTTTGTCACTCTACTTATGAAAGGATAAGTTTGGGGGTGGTTGAGCTAGTGAAGGAAATTGTTTATAAGTGTATTATTTCCTTGTTCAAAAGATTGATTTTATAGAGTGCTCTTGAACTTCAAATGAAAGTTAGATGTTGTTTTTATCCCAATCGAAAAGAAAAAAATTATGTAGGAAAAAGTTGCCCACCTTAAGGAGTGTAAGTCAGCGTTGAGTAATCTGGCCCTATGCATCTCCAATGTGTAGGAGACGATCTACCAATGAAGAAGGCTACCCTTAGGGACCGGAGCGTGAACTACCTACATTGGAAAAAGAAAAAAAAAAGTGAAGCAAAAGAAAATGGATGCTATATCCTTTGTGCTATTGATTGAATGATTGGTGAATTGTGCGTTAATTGCCTAATGAATATTTGTAGTTTAAGCACTCAAGGTTTTATGGTAAATTAATACATGACTAAATGATCAAATTCTACCGGTTCGATCCAACCAAACTTGAGAGGGAAAGATTGAGTGATTTGAGAGCAACCCTATGTTTTTGACACCTTGGGGCTAGAGTGAAAATATCAAGTTTGGGGGAGTGCGCAACCCTCGAGCGAGAAAGGGAAATTTGACCATTTTGAGGGTCGGGAACACCACCAACTTGTGTAATGCGATGAATTGGAATGACAACACACACACACACACACGAGTCAAACATGTTGTAGGTTTAAAATTGTTTTTTTGTAGATTCTTGTGTGCATTTCATAAGTTACTAGCATATGTAAGAATTAAGGCAAAATGGAATACTATCCAACCTTGACGTTTTTGTTATTATATAGTATTTTTGTTTGATTTTTATATGTATGTTGCATGTTTGTTTTTATAGCTTTGTTCGAGGACTAACAAAGATTTAAGTTTGGGGGTGTGATAAGTGCGGATTTTGCACTTATTTAGACCTTCAAATTTCGATAGTTGTTAGATTTTCATTAGTAAGTTGTTCCTTATTTTGTTCCTTTTATTCTATAGGTGGTATCCCAAGTTTATTGAAGATTAGGAGGGATTTTGAGCAAGAATTGAACCAAAAGAATTAAAGACGAAATATTCCAAGATTTGGCGATCTAAACCATGAAGAAATGGTGATTGAATTGGGGCTTGAAAGTGGTGAAAAATGGTGTGTAAATCAATGTTTCAGCAAGCCATGCGCCATGGCGTCGAAGATGGGCGCCACGGCGCTCAAAAACATAAAATCGGATAAATTTTCAGATTGACCCACGCCACGGCGCCCATAAAACAGGAATTTTCAGAATGCCGGGCGCCATGGCGCAGGATCTGGGCGCCACGGCGCCAAAATTCCCAGGTAGCGCGAAAACGTGATTTTTGACCCGTTTTTGACCCGTTTTCAACCCAAATCACCTCCTACCTTCAACCTACTATAAATACTACCTTTTGGGACCATTTCTAGGTCAAGAAAGGAGAGGGGGAGCCAACCAAATGAAGAGAAAAGATATGGGAGCTCTCCTTCAACATTGATGATTATGGGGAAGAAGAAGGACTCCATTGATAGAGAAGCTTCCATCCTTTCATCAATAAGCCTTTCTTTTTCCTTTAATTTCGTTTTCATCTATGTGTTGTAGTATTTTGTTAGTTATTTTTGAATCATCCATGTGTAACTAAAACTATTGTGATTTGGAGGTATTTTCTAACCCTAGAATGATTTTAAATCAATTTGTGCTTTATAGTTCTTGAGATTGATGTGTTTAATTCATTGTGCTCATTGTTTTTATTGTTCTTCTCGGTTATTTAGCGGATCAACTAGATGATTGAGTTGTTTATAATATATGCTATTTTGGGAATTTTAGTACGTAATCGCTAATTTAACCAAAACCTAGTAGCAACTACACTTTTATGGATTATGAGGAATATTCTATTAAATGTAGGTGGATTATCACTTAAGCTAACAAACCGAGCTTGTGTGTTTGCGTTTAATTCAATTCAACTCTCTCGTCGTAATGCTTTTGTTAAATTAAATCTAGCGAGCTTATCCTAAATTATTTAATGAATAGGGTTGGGTAAAGAGCTTGTTTTATTCAACTAAAATATAAGGAGAGTTTGAAGTAATCGAGCTTGTGATTATTCTCGAATTGTTGTTGATCTTTTGAACGAAAATCTTTTGTGAACATTGATAAGAAATTCATTCTAGCGGCGAAAGAGTACCCCCCGATCACATATTCTTTCCTTTGTTTCCTTTTTATTATTGTCTTTTCCATTTCCATTTTATGCTTTCTTTAGTTTAAATCAAACCAAACCCCCCTCCATTTACTTATTTACGTGCTTTCCGTATTTTATTTTCTTATTGCAATTGACATAATTGAAAACAATCTTTTGCGGGAATGATCCTTACTTGCACATTACTACTGAACGACACATTTTTAGTGGAGTAAGGAAATATTATTTTTGTCGCCCCCTTTGGTGGCGATCACAGATCACCAAAAATAATTTTAAAAACAAAAGATTTCAAGAACCGAAATCTTATCAAGCTCTACGCAGGATGCCAAATGTCCACCAACTTCAGAAGTCGATCGATACAGACCTCGATTGATTTTCGCAGAAGCCTCTAGACTGGCTCTGACACCAGATTTGTTGGGTATTTTGACCCAAAACTACGGAAACAACACAAACAAATAACCAATCGTACAAACAAGAAAGTAAATAACACGAGATGTTCACCCAGTTCGATGTTAAACGACTTAATCTGGGGGCTCAGGCCAGCCCAACCACTATGTGCAAAAGTATACCTCAAGAGAGAGAGAGAGAGTAAAGTACAGTCAACCACTCAAAAACACAGTTCGATACTTGAGGATCTCCAAACTGAACACAAGACTACAAATCAAACACAACTCCTTCACACCGAAAACGAACCAAAAAGGGACTGCACAAAACACAGCCAAACAAAGTACTGTAGCAGGACCAGTTTACAAGTATTTCTCACGGTTAAATCTACCTGGAATCGACTTCAGATTCAACAGAAAAGAGAAGGAGAAGAATCACCTTTTTAGAGAGAGAAAACGCAAAGACTTGCGACCCTAACCAAATGAAAGTTCTAACCGGTTCGAGAGAGGCCCAAGAGACAATATCAAAGTCTTGCAAGATCTCGACCATCTAATAGATCCAACGGCCAGCAAAGGGAATAGACAAACACAGATCCATGAGATACCAGATAGACCAATCAGTAGAGGCCATTTAGGATCCACATGGATAAGGTGTCATATTACCAATATAGCCTCAACTTAATTGCAATTTTAGAAATACCTTTTCAAAACACGTTTTCTCACACTAAGGTACTTAGTTCTGGACATAATGAGACAGTACAATGGATAAGATTTATATTGTATAGTGTTTTGATTTTTTTTTGCAGTTGGATAGAGCTTCGATACTTGGAGATGCAATTGATTATGTAATGGGATTGCAGAAACAAGTGAAAGAACTTCAAAGTGAGCTTGAAGAACATTCAAATGATGAGGATGCAAGGAAAATAGCAGGAATAAACAATAATGATAACAATATCCAACCAGGAGTAGTGTATCGATCTGGAATGAGACGTACTGCTAAATAGAACAGGAAAATTATTTAAAGTTTCTCACGTGGCCACATGTGTCAATAGTGGCATTAGCAGCTCGAAACAGAAAAAAGTGTCGGAAAATGAAGGTACATACTACGATTTAATTCGATGCAAATTTAAGTTTCCTTTTATATACATGTTAAAACTTATAATGAAAGGAAATATTACCAATTGTAGCCACGAATGGAAGTCTTTCAACTAGACGGAAATGATGTATCTGATGGATTTCTTTACTTGTTGGAGGCTATGATCTTCAAATTAGAGGTAACTCAAAATCATCGTTTTGGATATTCTATTATCTTTTTTTCTTTCTTTGGTCGTCACAGAAAAGAGATCGTCAAACGCTTCCAAGTCAATCATGTTAGGGAGTCAGTTGACGTATAATTCATCCAGAATGTTGGCTGAGAGAGATAAAACGTCAGATAATAGCAACACAGATCATTATTATCATCATCATTGCCACCTTCACCAAGACTACAGCCACCGCTCCCTCCGTAACTCCCAAATGAAGTGCAGCGCCTCAACCACTAAGTAACAACTCCTTGTTTTCAAGTTTTCCTAGTGAAGCAAAAACTGAAAACTTGTTCCACAATAAAATGAGACTGCTGTAACCTCGTATGGTAAAATTCAATGCATCATTTGTGACGGATAAAGCGTTCTCCACGAATATTACTTTAACATCTTAAACCTTAAAACGAAATAGATGCCTAGGAATTTGCTTATCCACAAATATTACTTTCACATCTTAAACCTTAAAACGAAGCAGATGCCTAGGAATTTGCTATAAAAATAATAGACATGGGACGATTTAGAATGCCATTTCACAGCAATACGCTCGAGACCGATCGATGCTAAAACGAGGAAAAATACCCACACTAAGCAGTCATACCTTCACCATTAAATTAATTAATAATTTGCCTCATCAAACAACAATGATTTTTAATCAACCTTGAGCTCATAAAGAAATTTATTTAGTGTTTAATGGAAGAGACAGGATTCTGAGTTCTAATACAAAACAGTAAAACCACAAATGATCGAGTATAAAACTGGAACCTCATATGAGATTCGAACATGAACGCAAGAATCCACCGTAAAAAAGTAGCCCCATCATTATGAGAAAATGAAATGTTCTTGATAGTTATGGTATCGCTCTGCCAGAGATAATCCTGCAGTCCAACAAAATGCACTCTCATCACTAGAACTCATCATCATCCTCCTCAGCTATATGCTTAGCAAGCTCTTGCTCTTGCTGTTGTCTCTCCCTTCTCTTCTCTGCACTTTCCTTCTCTTTGTGGGAATTAGGAGGGAATCGGAGGGCACGAACTGCCTCATTGTGCATATTTAGGCAGAAAGCAATTCTTGAGTTGAAAGCAATTTGAGGCTCATTTGTTGAGTAGATATCCCCAGTTTCCTTTGATATCATACAGCCATTAGCATGATCTAATGTGGCATCAATTGCACCATCGCGAATTGCTTTGGCTACAATACTCTCAGCATCAGCAACAGGGTTTGCAGAATCCAATTTCAGCTTTTTAGCAACATCAGCAAGTGAGATCTGGGAGTATGAGATACTGATGTTGCGGAGCCCAGTTCTAATGACATTATGGCGCAGCCTGACAATTAAATTGTTAGTACGGTCTGCACTAAAAGTGCTAGCAAACCTCTCAGCAACAGTTTTAAACAGCTTCAGATCTCCAATCCTAACAGCCTGAAAATGCAGACATTACTAGAAAAGGTCAAATGAAGAGGCTTGGGGCACAATAAGCAGCTTTATCTGGAAAGAATTTCTAGGCATAATATTATCAAGGATTTGCTATAGAATTTTATCGTAAAATCTATTCTGTCACCAGGCAGTAAGTTGACCGCAGCCATCAGCTCAATAAGTTAACTAGTCAAGTCTAGGACAAATGTGGGATCATCAAGTCTAGGACTCATCAATTTGTAAGCAAAAGTTTTCAAATTGAATACACCATACTCACATTTGTAAGCTCAAAGTATGGCCTCAAAGCTTTTTCCATCCCTTTCTGCATAAAAACAGTTCTCTCAGGAATCTCTCCCAGTAGTAAGCGGACAATAACAGCCCACTTGTTGCATTGAACTCGGAAACCAAGAGCAGAAACAGGAGCTTTCCTGGCAGCTTGGAGAAGGGACTCTTTAGCATCAGTGTACTCCAACTGAATTGTCCTGATCTTTCCAAGATAAAAGAGATACCGGCAAAACTGAAATAAATGGCAGAGAAAATCAGAATTAAGAGCTGACATCTAGATCTTCACAAGTTGAACGTGCACCAGTCACGGTGATGAATTAAGAACGAAATCAAGTTATAGAAGAACAACACTCTCGCCATGCCTGAAGAAAGCAGACGAAAGCATTATAACCAGCATGCAGATATGACAAGTATTTATCAAGATTTGAATCCAAAACAGCATAAGAGAGAGAGTGTCAAATATAAGAGTATACTATAACCACAACAGCTGGAGTGCCCAATGTCGTTTCCAAGACACCACAACATCACCTGCTTACTACCCTAAAAGCTTATAAACATTTTAAACTGTGCGACTCCTTAACAGATGAAAACAAATTTCCTCTTAGATGTAAGACTTGTGAGGTATGCAACTATTGTCATCTCTCTGTAATAGTATTACAAACACAATTTGATATTTATGTCTCACTATAACTATGGATAAACGGTAATGCAACAATCTCAACTCAAATATGGAAATCAACAGTGATTTTGCCAAACAGAGAAAACAGGATAAATAAACAGTGACTAAAAGTGGGAAAGAAATTGTGAGGAACTGAAAACAAATGTGTCACCCTCCAAGGAAAAAGGAAATGGAAGAATATTTCTTAAAGGTTGATACAAACAACTTAAGGAGCATTATGCTGGAAATTGCCTGCTGATTTGAGTGAGCTTCAAAACGAGGAGCCTTTGACCTCAGTTTCTCCGCTTGATCATATAGGTTGTAGTGGAGGTAATTCCTTAGCAGCAGATTAAGAAGTGTTTCCTGCATTTTTAGCATACACAGAGTATGAGAACAACACCACGATAACAAGCTTTATGCTTGTCCAATGAGCGACAAACCTGTCCCAACTCATCATGGCGCAATGTCGCAATTCGGTGCAAAGCAAGGAGATTACTGTTAATAAATGAGGATCTCTATTAGACATTAACATAAAAAATAAAAAAAAGAAGAAGCAAGAAAAGACGGGAAAATAACATTCAACTGTTTTTGTTCCCTTTTGCTCAAGTTGTTTCAAAAGTTATCCTCAGGTCAGGCATCATAGGCATTGTAAGCATCTTAGAACTGGCAGAAATATGTCATACCCACGAATTTCAGCAAGATCACCAGTAAGTTCATAGCTGAGAGAGTAGTAGAAGTAGAGTCTAGCTGCTACAACATCAACAGTTCGCCTATTCAGATTCTTTACCCGTGCAATGCCCGCCGAAGAGCAAGCTTTAGCCTAAAGTACAACAAAGAAAATTCAGAAGCAGTTTCATAAGCATTACAGACATCATTAATGATATGCAAGCCTGTGGGAAAACTTATACCTCACTGTATCTCTTCTGATCAATCAGAAATATTAGAACAAGTAAATAGCAATAGATCTCAAGCTCTGGCAAGGAGTGCTTTACAGGAACTTGAGTCGTCGATGATGCAGTATCAACTTCCATATCGGGCTCATCCTCCTACAAGTTACATTAAATTTTGTAAAATGGGGGGCATAATACATGAGATATAACAATAATAAATCATTCACCTATGGAAACTTCCACATCATCTTTTATGATACAATAACTCGATGTGAAATGGCAACTACTTTAATCTACTATTCTTGCACCACCATATTAATGATATAATCCTGTTCAAGATTCTGTAGGCATATAAACTTCATAAAAAGCAATTACTCACTCATTCCATAAATTGACAGAGATAATGAAGCTCAAGAAAAGAAATAAGTCTTTGTTTTGTCACTTAAATTTGTCAGCTTTTACCCAAGTTCTAACGAAGAAGCAATATCATATGAGAGTAAGTGAGATTCTGAATATTAACTATGGTAGACAACTTATTTGAGTGCATGTAAACTAAGTTAGTGCAAAATAAGTACAACTCAGACACTGTAAGTTTCAAAAGTTGTTTCTTCCGCTTAAGTCTCTCTTATAGAGACTTCTTGCATAAGTAATCACTTGATCAATTCATACACTACAGTGCAAAATAAATACAACTCAGACACTGTAAGTTTCAAAAGTTGTTTCTTCCGCTTAAGTCTCTCTTATAGAGACTTCTTGCATAAGTAATCACTTGATCAATTCATACACTACAGTATTAAGGGATATAATCTTACATCTAATAAAGATGGAAAATATAGAACAATTTATAATATCTTGGACTACTCTTCTTAACAAGGTTGACCTTTTAAGATGGACCCCAATTTTTAATATGGTATCAGAATCCATTAAACTCCAACGAGTAATTTGATCCTTGTAAGACTAAAAAATATGAGCATATGAATTTCAAAATTTGTTTGCTCAAACGAGCCACATCTTGCGAGGACATGTTAAGAAATATAATCTCACATCGATTAAAAATGTAAGCATAAGCCAATTTATAAGGTCTTGGACTACTCCTCTTAAAAGAGTTAACCTTTTAAGATGGACATCCAAGTCTTAACGTGGTATCAGAGCTCATTAAGCTCTAACGAACAATTCGATCTGATTAAGATTAAAAAATGAGCACACGAATTTCAAAATTGATCTGTTCAAATGAGCCACCATCTTGCGGGACATATTAAAGAATATAATCCCACATTGAATAAAGATAAAAATATGGATAAATTTATAAGGTCATGGGCTACTCTCTTGAACAAAGGTTGGCCATTCAAGATAGACCCCAAGTCTTTACATGCAGTTCCCCATTTTAATACAGTTATTCATCATTTGAAAAAACTGTCTTGCTCACCTTGGGAAGGTAAGAAGATAGGCGAGAATGCGCTTCGGATCCAGGCACAAGCACAAAATTGAGAAATGCAGAGAGCACAGAAGCCTTGAACTTCTTCCTCAACTGAATCGTGGACCTAATCGCCCTAACAATCCTCCGAACCTCTCGTGAATATGCCCCCATCTCAATCAAGGACACTATCTCCTTCAATTCTAAAGAGAGAAAAGAAAAACGTAAAAATAAATAAATTTAACTACCCAGAAAGTAAATCCAAATGCATTTATAAATACTTACGCTGGAAAGTGGAGGGAGCATTTGAGGACATGGAATTGGAGGGGGCGGACTGCTCTTTCATCTCAACATCTAGAGTCATTTTGGTAAATATCTGAGAAACAAAAGGAATTATAATCGAAATATAGAAAATACATATAAAATCTGTGAATTCAATATTGGCTTTCCAGATTTATGGAAGCAAGGGGGGACTAGGGTTTCGATTAATTTCTTAGGCTGCAAAATAAGAAGAAAAAATTACTGTAATTCAAATGTGAAGAAAAAAAGGAGCTTGAATCCGAACCTGAGATTCGATGATTGTGAGATTTTGAAGAAATCCTGGAATTCGTAGTGGACTCCGCCTCTAGCTCGGGGGTATTTTCTCCACTTAATCAGAAAAATCAGATTAATATCTCAAAGACTCGAACGACTAGGACTAGGGGACTCTCAAGTCATTTCACGCTATTTTCTTATGCAGCAAGCCATTTTCTCCTATGCCCTTTATATTTGAGATAATTACTCTTATGGTCCTCTCACTAGCCCTTGTTTGAGCCCCATTATCGGGTAAAAATAAATTTTGGATAAAAAGTAAGACGGTTTTAGATTTTTTACATATAAAATTATATTATTAAGAGAATCTATAATTAAAAAGTGGAAATTGAGTCAAATAACCTCTTTCATAATACACTTTGTTATATTAGCCTTTGATCAGAATAAAACTTTTAAAATAAATATTTTAAATCAAAATTAATAAACTACCTAAATTACCCTTCTTCAACATTATAATTTTCACTTCTAAAACCGATTCAAACCCTTTCAACCCTGGATTCCCATTAATTCATTTCTTCTCTCTCAAACGCCACAGCCCCTTCTTCCCAATTCAAATGCCCCCACGCCAAATCAATATTATCAGTCTGCTCTCTTCTTGTCTTCTTCATTCTTTCTTCACCCATCACATAGTTCATATACTACAGCGAATCGTTATCGCCATTGTCGTGAATCACCACTTCGTAAGAGTTATTCACCAATTTCAGTTTCAGGAACCAGTATCTTACTTGGCTATCCGCAGATTTAGAGTTATTGGCCAACCCATAATTGTATAGGAAAGCCTTGGTATACAGTTTTTTAGAATATAATGTGTGCATGAACAAAATCTTGGTGTACTGCATTTATCATCAATATGTTGATTTAGTAATATTACATTTTGAATTCAAGTAAAATGGAATGCTTTAAAATTTTGTATGTTTTGGAATTCAAAATGGTTCAATTACCTGAAGTTGCATCCAGTTACTCCTAGCTCCTCTGTTTTCCCTATCCTCTCTTGGAAGACCTAATTAGTCTCATTGAATAAATGGAGAAATGGAAAAATGGCTTCTTTGTATTGTTAGTGACAACTATTAATATGTTGACAACGATTCTTATTCTACAATATGGACATTAGCTATTTACGGGATGATCTCTTTAGAACTCAATCAAAAAATCAAGTGGAAATTCATATTTGAATGACCCCTATAGAATGGGTTTAATAATATTTTCTTGTATTAAACCGATCAAAACCAAAGGTTAAACAATAAAGTGTGAAATCATATTGAAAAAAGAAAGATTATCTTATACACAAGTGTACTTTTTTGTACTTGGCACAGAATCATCATTGATGTCAATTAATTTAGCATTTTCCTTATTCTTCTCCACGTTTCTTTTGTTATTAGAATCAAATTTCTTCTCCATCTGTGAAAGGCTCTTCTGTTTTGTTAGACCATCATCCTAATGTAATAAAGATTGAATTGATTAATCAAATGGCACCATGTTGTTTATGAACACTCCAAGATATTTTGTATTTTCTTTATGATTCTTAGCAAGCAGACACGATAACATTTTTCAAAGTGTAGTTTCCCATTTAAGCATTTCCTTTCATTTACACATGGGTTGCACTCAACTGTTTAAATGGATTGTACTGAGTATCACTTAACATAACTGTAAAACCTTAATATTTGTTCATTGATAACTTAACATGATCGTTTTATGTTTTTTACTACAGAAATGGAACGCTCGTTTGAGTATGTGATTCTCATTGAAGATAGAATTAAAGGCAGGCCTTCGCAGAAGTGTTCCCTTCAAAAACTTGAGTATGTTTTGGAAATGTTAGATGATGTTCATCAAGAATACTAATGGAATCTTGTTTCGGACAACTATATAGCATGAAGTGTATAGCCTTTTCAGCCTAGCTAGTCCACCAACTTGTAATGAGAACGATTGTAACCAAAAAACTAACTGAGATCTGGTTTTCAATTGGTCGTAAACCAACATGATTTTCATTATACGAGTTCTCATTGATAATGGGGTTGAGAGCAAGTAAGGAGCTTTCGTTGGAGCCCCATATTGTGACTAATAATAGATTGGTGAAGAAACACTTTAAAAAGTGTAAAAAAGGCATAACGGTGTACAATTTGAAGGAAGCCATCGAAAGCACAAAGTGTTATGGAAGACAAGTACAAGATTGGGCTTGTATATATTTTGGAAATAGTACTACTGTTCAAAGAAAACTACACATAAATAAATTTAGAACACTTGTCAATGGTTGATGACTAAGAGGCTTTTAATAGTTATCTTTGGGGGAGAAAGACTTTTGGCTGCACAATAGATGTATTCATGAGAGACTGGAGATTCTTGGTGAGGTCATACTTGATAAATAATGAGACATGTCCATATTCAAATTATGAATTTTCACTCGCCTTGCAGGTAATGCTTTTAAAATTACAATTTATTATTCATTTTATTTAGATTGTAATATTTTGAATCTTATGCAGATTTGGGCCTATGAAGCCATAGCATCTATTGGACAGAGATATGCTGACAATTTAGAGGAGACTGACCTCCCTAGAATATGTTGATGGAATTCTTCTGAAATGTGAACCAAATTTAAGTATATTATAAATGCATATTAAAATATATAGTGTACTTTATGAAAACTAAGTGGACATCTCTTTTTTTATATAGATTGTTGTTCATTGCACATTGAAGCCTACGAATGAAGATGTTTATAAAGCATATTGGATGAAGATTCACTGATCCAGGGATGAAGTAAAGGATCCAACAGTTGATATCTTTGTGGATAATGTAAATGGAGAAGATTCGTCCATTCGTGTTGATTTTCCTCAGCAAACTTGTCAGTCTCCTAATGCCTCTATATCTTCTCGAGATCTATCTTCCTTTCATAGGCCACTTACTTCTACAGATGTTCATATATTTCATCCGGGACCGTCTACATCATATCCATATCTTTATCCATCTAGAGACGAGTTCACTCAGGAATTGAGAATGCAATTAGAACAGATGGTAGAGACTTTAGAGAGGAAAAATGAAAGGCAAATGAATGAGATGCGTTCTTACATAGATCAAAGGTTTGATTGTATTACATCTTTGTGTAGACAAATTGACGAGAATGTGTCATCTGTTGTGCAGTGGATGAAGAATTCTAACCCTTCAACACCTTATGCATATCACTCTTTTCTTTGTAGTGGATTTATGAATACGGGAGAGGCACGTGATGTAAATGAAGATCCAATCTCGGTAGAAGTGAGAAATGATAAGAATGAAGATGGCAATGAGCAAAGACAAAAAATAGATAATTTGTTTGTAAATGAACCAGTTCCCGTCGAAGAAAAAAATTTGTTGGTAGATGGCAATGAACTAAAACAAGCAACTGATGTGAATGAATGTCCAAATCCTGTCGAAGTGGAAAATGAGCAAATACAAGCAACGAATTTGTTGAATGATGATCAAACTCACATGAAAAAGATAGATACCTATAAACCAATGGATTCTCAATCACATGGTGATGTAGTGGAGTCCATCCCTACAGTGCTAAAAGATAAGTCTAATGACTCAAGTCAGACTGGACGCAGGATGAGAATTAAGAAAAGGTCACTCATTATTCAATCTCCATTTACAAATCCAGAGAAATGAGGAAGCTTGACAATGTCAACGCATTTGACCCATTTCGAGAGCTAGATCCAGCTAAGATAGATGACTTGGAGAATTGGTTTGTTAATGCAGCTAACATGTAACTATTCTTAGTGTAATTATTTTTGTGAAGTTGCAATATATATTCTTACGTTATTTTTTTATGTAGTGAAGATGTGGAAGTGATATTGTTCATGAAGCCAAAAAGTTTTTTCGTAGAGATTTAGAAGCAATTCGGATGGCTCAGTAGTGATGTAAGTATTTTAGCATTCTATATTCTGCTCCTACTTCATTTCATTCTTAAATGGTTTTAGACATTTGCAGCATATTGACATAGCATTGTACTTGATGAGGGCACAAATACAAACACATCTTACTGTGTTTGCACAATATTGTGCAATTTTAGATTGTGCTTTTACTAACATGTGCAACAAGAAGTTTGAAGATTTTGAGCTGCATAAAAACGAAAAAAAAACCAATACAAGACTTTAAATGGTTGAAAAATATGTCAAGATATAAATATGGTAAAAGTCCATACAGGAGCAAGAGATGTGATTCTTGTACATCATTGTATATTCCCTGCAATGTGGAAATGAAGCACTGGATTGCACTTAAAGTAGACATTGCCGAGTGAACTATATACGTATATAACAGCATGAAGAGTTGCACAGGTTTTGGAAAATTGCAAAGAGTAATGCATCCAATTGTGAAGGTGATTCCTAGAATAATGAAAGAAAGTTTGTTATTTGGTGAAAACTATCCACATAAGCAGTTTGATTAGAGTCGACATGTAGATGTTCCACAACAAAACAATGCGTAAGTAATCTATATTTCATATTTTTTATATTTTCATTGATTTGATAGTGCATATATTTATTGTTACAAATACATGTGCATTGGAGATTGCAGAATATACGCTATCAAGTTTATAGATCTTTTGTCGGCTGGATTAGAGGTAAAACTTGTATCTGATGATATGATTGGATGTTGGAGGAAGAAACTAGCTGTTGAAGTTTTTGCTACGCATTTCGATTCATAATTATTTTCTTTGTATATTTTTCACATCTACGTGGTCGGAGGATATAGGACTGAGATGCTCATTTTGTCTAGATAGTAGTTGTTTTATGATTCCGTTGGAAATCATATGCATTGATGCTGATTTTGTTCAGTTAGTATTGGCTTTTATAATTGATTAGGGAACGGGTATATGGATGTTGACTAGTCATGCTATGAAATTTTGCAATATTTTTCATTGTATGGATGTTTTATTTAAATATTGAAGCAGACAAGGCTGAAAAGGAGTTGCAATTTTTCATGATAGGTAGGTTTATGTGATGCAAAAAAGACTATTATTGACTAACTACGAAAATTTACCCAATTTGAAAAATGGCAGTTATACGTTTAAAACGACAATGTGTCATTTGGATCACAGGGTCTAGATTTCACTGCAAAATAAATATTGAAACATCATAGATAACTTGTCTGAGTTCAATGAGCAAAAATGACGTGAATTGAACATTGAATTAGAAAAAATGGCTCCCATACGACTAAAATGTTCACGTGCCATTTTAGGTTACGGGTAGATTTCATTCTGAAACGTGCTATATTTTGTATACCCTAAATGACAGTCACACTTATAAAATGATCATACATTCTGGATAGTAGGGTATCGATTTCACTTGTACATGTTGAATGATTACACATTCGATGTTTTTGTATACCTTATATCTTAATGACACCCCTGCGAGTAAAATACCAATATGTCGTTTTGAGTCAAGGAGTCTCGATTTCACTCCAAAACTAGTAAATTGATGTTCAAAACATCATACAAGACTATACATGTTTTAATTAAACGAGAATCATACATTTAAACCATATACCCTAAACCCTATACCCAAAACGACAATCATACGTTTAAAATGATCAGATGTCGTTTTGGGTCATGAGTTATCGATTTCACTCCGAAACTAGTAAAACAATGTTTGAAACGTCATACACGTCTTGTACACATTGAACGACTACACGTGTTATGTTCTACATAGTGGTGTCAAGATGGGCGGGCCGCTCAGGCCCTTATGGAGGAGAACCAGCGAGCAATTCGGCCCGTTAACCGAGTGGGCAGAATCACGGGCCTAAACTTTCTTAATGGGTCAGGGCCGATTTTTGAAAACCGCTAGCCCGTTTTAAAAAAAAAAATTAAAAAATCTGTTGCAGGCGCGGTCACTGTGTCAGTGACCATTTGAGGAATTTTATTTATTTATTTATTTATTTTTTTGTCGTTTGAAAAGTACTAACGGTCACTTTTTCTTATAAATTGTGTATTTTTTGCTTTCATTTCATCTTGTGATTCTTGTGCAAAATTTTTCATTCTATAATCTATCTTACAATCTACAAGTTTGAAATCTCTATTTTCTCATTCTCAATCTCTCTTAATATTTTCAGCAAATATTTTTAATATTTAGTATTTTGTGTTTTCTTTTCATCTTATTATTTCAAAAATATTTGTTAAAATGTTATGAATTCTCACGATTTTTCTTCAATAAATTTCAATTTACATGATAATTGTTCTTTAATAAATTTAGAAGATGATAATGATCCAAATATCGGATCTTCTCAACAGCAAAAGAATAAAAAGCAGATATTTGATGTTTAGGACATCTTTATAGTAGATGAACCAAACAAAAATGCAATATGCACTATTTGCATAAAGGCTTATGCATGGATTAAAGGTTAAGATATGGGCACATTGCGAAGACACAGAGATAAACACATGAATGAAAGAGTGCATTTAGATACTAAACAAGCTCAAATTACTTCTTTTACTAATACTAGTGGATCAGTTACTTTTTCTAATTTTTCTTATTCGCAGGATCGAATGAGAGTAGAAATGTCTGAATTTTTTACAGTAAGGGAGATGCCTTTTACTTTCGCGGAAGATCAACACTTCGAAGAGTTTATGCAAAAGTATGTTCAACCCGCTTATCGAACTGTAAGTAGAAATACTGTTCGCTCAGATATCTTGAAATTATTTCATACAATGGCTGAAAATTTAAGAACTTTGATGGAGTTATGTGTTTTACATCTGATTGTTGGTCTGGACGTAATCACAATGGTTATGCATGTGTCACTGCATATTTTATTGATAATAATTGGTTACTTCACAAAAGGATTATTGTTTTTCACTTACTTGAATATCCACATAATGGAATAAATTTGTGTGAGAATTTATTACATGTTTTTAATGAATTTAATGTATTGAGCAAATTATTTAGCATTAGTTTTGATAATGTTAGTGCAAATACTGCATGAATTGAACTTTTGAAAAGGACACTTAATCCCTCATTTGACTCTAAATTATTTCATATGAGGTGTGTTTGTCATATATATAATTTAGTAATGCAAGATGGTTTAAAATTAATAACACCACAAATACATTAAATTAGAGAAGCTACTAACTACATTTCTTGTTCAGATTCTAGACAACAAGAATTTGGAAAAATTTGTAAACATCTTGGATTGAGGAGAAGAAAATTATTGATGATATTCCAAATAGGTGGAATTCAACATTTCATATGTTAAAATCCTGTATTGGTTATACAGATGCTATTAATGCTTTCGTTAATTCAAAGCAACATCAATTTCGTATAGATGATTCTGATTGGAAAATTGCATTTAAAGTCATGAATTTTTTGAAACCATTTTATAAGGCAACAAAAATTAGTTCTGAAGTTTATTATCCAACAAGTAATCTAGTGATTTTACAATTTGTAGAAATTGTCAATCAATTTTCAAGTCATAAAGACGATTCATTTTTCTATGATATTATTTGTACAATGGAGGACAAGTTTCGAAAATATTACGAAAATATGCCAATGATTTTTTCAATTGCAGTTGTAATGGATCCTCGTATTAAATATTTTGGAGTTCAGTATGCTATAACCAACTTTCTGAAGCTTTATCTTTCAATATAACTATTACAAATCGAAAAATAGAATTTTTTATTAATGAAATGTACAATAGTTATTTTATGAAATATAGTAATAATGAAAATGTTCCCTCTAATGGGCCGACCCGATGACCCGGCCCATGCGGGCTTGCGGTCCGGGTCGGGTCACTTATTTTTTGCGGTCCGAGCCGACCCAACCCGTAAAGCCCGAATAACACGGGCTTTTTTTAGAGCGATCTCTGCACGAGCTTTTTAGTATGCGAGCCGATCGGCCCGGCCCACGCGTTTTAACATGTCTAGTTCTATATACCACACTTACTAGTTACATTTTTATTCATCGTCACAGGAAGTGTGTGCAGTTTTCAAGCCAAAATAGAGTGACTCGCTATAGTCTGGACAAATATGTCGATCGTAATGTCAAAATGTAGTTAAAACTTTCATCATTCAACTTTTAAGTGATTACAGGTTTCAATACATCGAAACGAACACGAAATGAGTAGAAACATCACCCGTACTTTAAAACGATCAGATGTCATTTTAGGTCACGAGATATCGATTTCACTCCAAAACTAGTACAACGGTGTTTGAAACGTCCTACATGTCTTGTGCACATTGATCGACTACACGTGTTATGTTCTGCAAACCACACTTAGCAGTTACATTCTTCTTTATTGTCAAGGAAAGTGTGTGTAGTTTCCAACCGAATTATAGAATGACTCGCTATAGTTTGGACAAATGTGTCGATTGTAACGTCGAAATATAGTTAAAACTTCAATCCTTCAACTTTTAAGTGATTACGGGTTTGAATGCACCAAAATGAATATGAAATTAATAGAAACGACACACATGTTTAAAAAGATCAAATGCCGTTTTGCATCATGAGGTATCAATTTCACTCTTAAACTAGTACAACAATGTTTGAAACGCCAAACATCTCTTGTACACATTGAACGACTAGACGTGTTATGTTTTGCATAACACACTTATTAGTTATATTTTTCTTTATTGTCAAGGAAAGTGTGTGCAGTTTTTAAAAAAATTATGGAGTGACTCTCCATAGTCTGGACAAATATGTCAACCATAACATCGAAATATAGTTAAAACTTTCATCCTTCAACTTTCAAGTGATTACGGATTTCAATACACCGAAACGAACACGAAATAAGTAGAAACATTACCCACACGTTTAAAACGACCAGATGTCATTTTGGTCTAAACAAATAATGCAACTGTCATTTTAATAAAAAATCTGATTGAAATAGCTATCAGAATTTATCAAAAAAGTATCACAATATAAACATTAAATTAAACAATTAACATCCATATATTCTAAACAAACGTGAATGAACACGAAACAAGTAGAAATGACACACATACAATTAAAACGACCAGATGTCGTTTTGGTGTGAACAAACAGTGATGCTGTTAGAATTATCAAAAAACTGACTGAAATTGCCATCAGAATTTATATAAAAAACCATGACAATATAAAGATTAAGTTGAGCAATTAAAATTCAACCATTCTTAACTTATCAAAACTATCACAATGTATCAAAAGTCATCATAATTTCAAGATTAAGTTCAACAAAAAAAAGTTTCATTGATCTGTCAACTAGTGTAGAGCATTTTTGCAAGTCAGACGATTATGACCCCTCTGACCACACATACTACATTTACGAGTCTTTTTTCCCTCCATGTTGATGGAATTTGACGATTTTTTGGGCGTCCACTTTGTCGTCGATTTGAAAGGAGTGACTACACCTTTGTTTGATTGGAGATTTCACAATGAGCCTCATTTGCCACTAGATATATACATTCAACATATGTTTGTTTCCAACTAGTACTAGTATAATAAGTTGAACACAATCTGTAACAAGATATTCCCTTCAACTTCGCTGCTGCAAGTACATGTTTGCAATGAAGCTTTTCCAAATCAAATTCTTTACAACTACAGGTTTTTGCATCCAAGTTAACCATATGCATTTCATTTTCAACACCGACGTGTAATTCATACTCATTTATTGGTACCACTACCAGTCTCTTTGCATCATCATATTTTTTTATGCATATTATCCTTAATATGTGAAGTTAGAGTAACTGTACAATTTTCAGCCACAATATGTCCTTTATAAAATCATTTATGTAAAGTCTTTCTGATTTGCTCAACCATAGCAAGTACTAGAAACTCGTGAGCATTCTTGAATAACGAGTTCAAATAGTATGCATTGTTAGTCATCATAATATCGTAACGAATTCCTTTGAAATGTGCTTGAGACCAAAATTCATACCCAGCTTTCTTTTCTATGTATTCTCCAACTACAGAACTTTTACGATATATTTTTGCAATTGATTTTTCAAAATTAATCAAATTATACTCATTTGCAGTTGCCATAAATAATGGCAAATATCAGTCCTATGATAATTTGACTTTATGTTTAGTTGTAGATATCACATGCAACATCCATGATGTGCATAATGGTAAACAATATCTATAGCTTTGCCAATGCTATCCTTACAATCAGAAACAAAAACGAGCTCTTCCAACATACTCATTACCTGAAACAACTTATTGAAGAATCAAGTCCATGATGCATCGTTTTGATAATTAACAATGCCAAATGTAAGAGGATATATTTGAAGATTTTTATCTTGACACGTGGTAACAAGTAACGTATCTCGAAATTTCGATTTGAGAAATGTTTCATCCACATAAATGACCCGTCTCATTGATGAGTGAAAATCATGTATGCTTGGTCCTAAAGCCATGAAAACGTATTTGAAACGGTTCTCATTATCAACCTCAATGAACATCACTATACCGAGATAATTTCTCTTCAGCATATTGCAATATTTGGCCAATCTGTCATAACTAAGTTCAGGTGAACCTCTCAATAGCTCTAAAGCACATTCTCTAGCCATCCAAGCCTTATAATAATTTATATCTATGTCAAACTGCCGACGAATATCATTTTAAATGTTCGAAGGTCTGTATATAATGTTGGGATCCTTAAACTTCGACATGATGTGTTTTCCAATCATCCAACAACTAGCTTATTTATGATCTTTGTGGCGAACATCCAATGATCAATTATGATAACGTGAATACTTTCGAATTTCAAATTCGTCACTTTCATTCAACCTTATTGCCCGCAAATGCCATTTGCAAATTTCACCAATACAAACTACTACATATGTACTCTTATTTGACTTAGCGACCTTAAATTCAAAAGAGTTCTTACGGTAAGCATTTGTAGGGATGCCTGGATATCATTCTTGTTGTGAAAAATTGGCTAACGTGCACATCATCGGCATCAGGAATCTTAACTGATGTTCCACAAGGATTCAGACAAGTAACAACTTGTGAAATGCCAATAATCTCATTTACCAATGTAAAAGGTGTATTATGAGTAACATTGTCTTCATTTATCACATGAGAATCATCTATGTAGTTGCCTCGCACTACTTCCACCACATCCCAATAATCATCACTTGTAAAGTTCACACAATCGTTTTTACAAATTTGATTAAATGGAGACAACGGTTACATAAAATTGTCATCGAACTTATGCTTTTTCATATTCAATTCATCCATGTCTTCCACATTATCCACAACAATGTTTGAATTGTATTCATGATCCTGTATTCATAATTCTTCTGAACATTTACCTTATCAAGCTCCATATCTTGTTGATCACCATAACCTTTTTCCACCAGGGTTACACAAATTAGAACTTGGTCATGAAAAAGAGAGAAACCAACTTACATACATATCACAAGTAATTTTCATTGGCGGAACTGATAATTTTGCCATGTCAAGAACGAGAATTTTCATCTCGATGTCATACATTACAGGACCAACATTAACCGTTTTTCGGACTTCGTCATACAACTCCGTATATGAAATAGTTTTTGATACAAAAATATTTGTTGTGGTGTCTTCATCATTCCCTATCCATTTCCAAATGCATCCACCTTGATCACTCTTTTTAAATTCAACAAAATAACAAATGACAATCATTGTACCAGAGTCCATATCTGCAATTCAAAAAATATATATAATATATTACTCCATTAATTGTCAAAACCGCATACTATAAAATACAGCTTGAATAACAAACAAAAGGCAACCCATATTATTACATAACAAATTTTAAGCAAAAAAACAAAAACAAAAACAACGTTCTGTACTTTAAAATGTGTAAATTTGTTTAAATTAATAAAATGCTAAAAAAATGGAGAAATGACTACTTTGCAAACAACTATATCAATATCACCACTGTCAAATTACAACGACACCTGTTACTAAAAAAAAAGGCACCCAACTACTAAAAAACGATATCATTCCATTTTTATATTTCATAGCAAATTTTGCTTACTCAATTGATTTGTTTCATATTATACAATTAGAAATTAACAAGAAATCATTAATTTTCAATTTATAAAGCATACCTTCAACTATTTGAAATTGATTCTTGCTAACCCACTTCCAAAAATTTGCACTATTTGATTTGTCTTTGGTTCAAATAAAAGAAACTTCAAAATGTAATCATTAATTGTAAGTAAGAATAATGCATATGAAGAAGAATAAGAAAGTTGGATTTCAAAGTGGGTTTAATATACTGAAAATGGGGTGGGAAACGTTAGAATGAAAGGGATTTAGGGATTTCAATTTGGGGATTTGGTAAATATTGATCTCCAAATTGGACGTGTTAGTCATTTCAATTTAAGGATATTTAAAACTTTAATACATGATCAAATAGACTATAGACCACTTGAACAAAAAGAATTGATATGGACTATTTTACCAAACATTATGGAAGACTATTTTACAGGAGAGAATAATCGATCAAATGATTCTGATCAGAATGATGATGATGAAGATGCAGGGAAATATGGTAGAAGAAGAGGTTAGGGACCTCAATCGAAAAACCTCATGGCTGAGAAGAAGAGAAGAAAGAAGCTTAATGATAGGCTTTATACTCTTCGAGACTTAGTCCCTAATATTTCTAAGGTACTTAGTGTTGGACATAATGAGACACTACAATGGATAAGATTTATACTGTATAGTATTTTGATTTTGTTTTGCAGTTGAATAGAGCTTCTATACTTGGAGATGCAATTGATTATGTAATGGGGTTGCAAAAACAAGTGAAAGAACTTCAAATTGAGCTTGAAGAACATTCACATGATGAGGATGCAAGGAAAAAAGCAAGAATAAACAATAATGATAACAATATCCAACTAGTAGTGTACCAATCTGGAATGAGACGTGCTGCTAAATAGAATAGGAAAATTATTTGAAAGTTTCTCACGGGACCGCATGTGTCAATAGTGGCATTAGCAGTTCGAAATAGAATAACGAGTCAGAAAATAGAACAGCAAATGGAGGTACATACTATGATTTAATTGGATGCAAATTTAAGTTTCCCTTTTTATACATGTTAAACTTATAATGAGAAAGGAGATATTACCAATTGAAGCCACGAGTGAAAGTATTTCAACTAGACGGAAATGATGTATCTAGTGGATTTATTTACTTGTTGGAGGCTTTGAATACTTTAGGCTTGGAAATATCCAATGTCATCTTCAACTCAGAGGTAACTCAAAATCATCATTTTGGATACTCTATTGATACGAAATGTTAACTTTTTTCTTTCTTTGCTCATCACAAAAAAGAGATCGTCAAACACTTGAAGTCAATCATGCCAGGGAGTCATTGCCGGAGTTGACACATAATCCTTCCAAAACGTTGGCTCTGAGAGATAAAACGTCAGATTAAGGCCCTGTTTGATTCCCATTTTAATTCTCATTTTCATTCTCATTCTTCTACTCATTTTCAACCACACATTCTTCAATAAAATAATATTTTCCATCACATCAATAACTTTTCCTTCTTTTTCAACCACACATTTCCCATCATATCACTATTTCAAAATTTATTTTTCCCAAATAATGCCTATCAAACACACTCTAATTAATAATTAGCCTCATCAAACAACAATGATTTTGAATCCGGAACCTCATATGAGATTCGGACATGAACTCAAGAATCCACTGTAGAAAAGTAGCCCCATAATTATGAGAAAATTAAATGTTCTTGATAGTTATGGTGTCACTCAGCCAGAGAGAATCCTGCAGTCCAACAAAATGCACTTTATCATCACTAGAACTCATCATCATCCTCCTCAGCTATATGCTTAGCAAGCTCTTGCTCTTGCTGTTGTCTCTCCCTTCTCTTCTCTGCACTTTCCTTCTCTTTGTGGGAATTAGGAGGGAATCGGAGGGCACGAACTGCCTCATTGTGCATATTTAGGCAGAAAGCAATTCTTGAGTTGAAAGCAATTTGAGGCTCATTTGTGGAGTAGATATCCCCAGTTTCCTTTGATATCATACAGCCATTTGCATGATCTAATGTGGCATCAATTGCACCATCGCGAATTGCTTTGGCTACAATACTCTCAGCATCAACAACAGGGTTTGCAGAATCCAATTTCAGCTTTTTAGCAACATCAGCAAGTGAGATCTGGGAGTATGAGATACTGATGTTGCGGAGCCCAGTTCTAATGACATTATGGCGCAGCCTGACAATTAAATTGTTAGTACGGTCTGCACTAAAAGTGCTAGCAAACCTCTCAGCAACGGTTTTAAACAGCTTCAGATCTCCAATCCGAACAGCCTGAAAATGCAGACATTACTAGAAAAAGTCAAATGAAGAGGCGCGGTGCACAATAAGCAGCTTTATCTGGAAAGAATTTCTATGCATAATATTATCAAGGATTTGCTATAGAATTTTATCGTAAAATCTATTCTGTCACCAGGCAGTAAGTTGACCGCAGCCATCAGCTCAATAAGTTAACTAGTCAAGTCTAGGACAAATGTGCGATCATCAAGTCTAGGACTCATCAATTTGTAAGCAAAAGTTTTCAAATTGAATACACCATACTCACATTTGTAAGCTCAAAGTATGGCCTCAAAGCTTTTTCCATCCCTTTCTGCATAAAAACAGTTCTCTCAGGAATCTCTCCCAGTAGTAAGCGGACAATAACAGCCCACTTGTTGCATTGAACTCGGAAACCAAGAGCAGAAACAGGAGCTTTCCTGGCAGCTTGGAGAAGGGACTCTTTAGCATCAGTGTACTCCAACTGAATTGTCCTGATCTTTCCAAGATAAAAGAGATACCGGCAAAACTGAAATAAATGGCAGAGAAAATCAGAATTAAGAGCTGACATCTAGATCTTCACAAGTTGAATCTGCACCAGTCACAGTGATGAATTAAGAACGAAATCAAGTTATAGAAGAACAACACTCTCGCCATGCCTGAAGAAAGCAGACGAAAGCATTATAACCAGTATGCAGATATGTCAAGTATTTATCAAGATTTGAATCCAAAACAGCATAAGCGAGAGAGTGTCAAATATAAGAGTATACTATAACCACAACAGCTGGAGTGCCCAATGTCATTTCCAAGACACCACAACATCACCTGCTTACTACCCTAAAAGCTTATAAACATTTTAAACTGTGCAAGTCCTTAACAGATGAAAAAAAGTTTCCTCTTAGATGTAAGACTTGTGAGGTATGCAACCATTGTGATCTCTCTGTAATAATATTACAAACACAATTTGATATTTATGTCTCACTATAACTATAGACAAACGGTAATGCAACAATCTCAACTCAAATATGGAAATCAACAGTGATTTTGCCAAACAGAGAAAACAGGATAAATAAGCAGTTACTAAAAGTGGGAAAGAAATTGTGAGGAACTGAAAACAAATGTGTCACCCTCCAAGGAAAAAGGAAATGGAAGCATATTTCTTAAAGGTTGATATAAGCAACTGAAGGAGCATTATGCTGAAAATTGCCTGCTGATTTGATTGAGCTTCAAAACGAGGAGCCTTTGACCTCAGTTTCTCCGCTTGATCATATAGGTTGTAGTGGAGGTAATTCCTTAGCAGCAGATTAAGAAGTGTTTCCTGCATTTTTGGCATACACAGAGTATGAGAACACCACGACGATAACAAGCTTTATGCTTGTCCAATGAGCGACAAACCTGTCCCAACTCATCATGGCGCAATGTCGCAATTCGGTGCAAAGCAAGGAGATTACTGTTAATAAATGAGGATCTCTATTAGACATTAACATAAATAAAATAAAATAAAAAAAAGCAAGAAATGACGGGAAAATAACATTCAACTATTTTTGTTCCCTTTTGCTCAAGTTGTTTCAAAAGTTATCCTCAGGTCAGGCATCATAGGCATTGCAAGCATCTTAGAACTGGCAGAAATATGTCATACCCACGAATTTCAGCAAGATCACCAGTAAGTTCATAGCTGAGAGAGTAGTAGAAGTAGAGTCTAGCTGCTACGACATCAACAGTTCGCCTATTCAGATTCTTTACCCGTGCAATGCCCGCCGAAGAGCAAGCTTTAGCCTAAAGTACAACAAAGAAAATTCAGAAGTAGTTTCATAAGCATTACAGACATTATTAATGATATGCAAGCCTGTGGGAAAACTTATACCTCACTGTATCTCTTCTGATCAATCAGAAATATTAGAACAAGTAAATAGCAATAGATCTCAAGCTCTGGCAAGGAGTGCTTTACAGGAACTTGAGTTGTCGATGATGCAGTATCAACTTCCATATCGTGATCATCCCCCTACAAGTTACATTAAATTTTGTAAAACGGGGAGCATAATACATGAGATATAACAACAATAAATCATTCACCTATGGAAAACTTCCACGTCATCTTTTATGATGCAATAACTCGATGTGAAATGGCAACTACTTTAATCTACTATTCTTGCACCACCATATTAATGATATAATCCTGGTCAAGATTCTGTTGGCATATAAACTTCATAAAAAGCAATTACTCACCCATTCCATAAATTGACAGAGATAATGAAGCTCAAGAAAAGAAATAAGTCTTTGTTTTGTCACTTAAATTTGTCAGTATTTACACAAGTACTAACAAAGAAGCAATATCATATGAGAGTAAGTGAAATTCTGAATATTAACTATGGTAGACAACTTATTTGAGTGCATGTAAACTCAGTTAGTGCAAAATAAGTACAACTCAGATACTGTAAATTTCAAAAGTTGTTTCTTCCACTTCATTCTCTCTTATAGAGACTTCTTCCATGAGTAATCACTTGATCAATTCATACACTACAGTTCCCCATTTTAATACAGTTATTCATCATTTGAAAAAACTGTCTTGCTCACCTTGGGAAGGTAAGAAGATAGGCGAGAATGCGCTTCGGATCCAGGCACAAGCACAAAATTGAGAAATGTAGAGAGCACAGAAGCCTTGAACTTCCTCCTCAACTGAATCGTGGACCTAATCGCCCTAACAATCCTCCGAACCTCTCGTGAATAGGCCCCCATCTCAATCAAGGACACTATCTCCTTCAATTCTAAAGAGAGAAAAGAAAAACGTAAAAATGAATAAATTTAACTACCCCGAAAGTAAATCCAAATGCATTTATAAATACTTACGCTGGAAAGTGGAGGGAGCATTTGAGGACATGGAATTGGAGGGGACGGACTGCTCTTTCATCTCAACATCTTGAGTCATTTTAGTAAATATCTGAGAAACAAAAAGGAATTATAATCGAAATATAGAAAATACATATAAAATCTGGGAATTCAATATTGGCTTTCCAGATTTATGGAAGCAGGGGGGACTAGGGTTCTGATTAATTTCTTAGGCTGCATAATAAGAAGAAAAATTTACTGTATTTCAAATGTGAAGAAAAAAAGGAGCTTGAATCCGAACCTGAGATTCGATGATTGTGAGATTTTGAAGAAATCCTGGAATTCGTAGTGGACTCCGTTTCTTCACTTAATCAGAAAAATGAGATTACTATCTCGAAGACTCGAACGACTAGGACTAGGGGACTCTTCAGACATTTCACGCAATTTTCTTATGCAGCAAGCCATTTTCTCCTATTCCCTTAATATTTGAGATAATTAGTCTTATTGTCCTCTCATTAACCCTTGTTGAGCCGGGTAAACATAGAGTTTGGATAAAAAGTAAGAAATTTTTTTAGATATTACATGTAAAATTATTTTATTAAGAGAATGCATGATTAAAAATAATTTTAGAAAAAAAATTCTTAAAAAATGAAGCCTCTTCTAATTTGAAAATTATCAAAAAGGCCTGAAGTATTATTATTGTGTAGTTTAATTTTTATTCATATGTATAGTTAATAGGATTAATAGGCATATTTTTATGAATTATGCTAAACGAACACCGTGGATGATAGCATGGTTGACACCGCCCTTATATGGGTTGCGCGGATTCCGTTTGAATAAAAAATATTTTTGGCAATGAGCTCAATAATTAGCACCATTATTTGTCTTTTTATTCCAAAGAGACCAATGCTTACAAGTTGTTACCAATTGGAACCAATGTAAATCAAATTACATGTTCAACTTCTATTATCAACAAACTGTAAGTTTGCCGCAATCAAAACTAGCCTTCTTCAACAGAGTCCAAGCCAAGAATTCAGCCAGAATATTGTCTCTCAAAAAATTCATCACAGTCCCCTCACTCTGTTGTATAAACCCTACCATATATGCAGTACTGATGAGATCAAAACCTCTCCATCTCCTCTCTTTAGCAAACTTTCCCAATGCTGTCCTGATCCTTCGGTACTCAATTTCTTCGGCATTCTCTTGCTTTTCTCTCAATCCTTCAGCCAAAACTCGGGCCAAGACAATACCATCCTCTATTGCAGAACAACCGCCTTGGCCAAGGTCAGGCGTCATGGGGTGTAGTGCATCCCCGGCTTCACATACATTGTCTTTACTGATATTTCCCCATAGCAACTCCCAAGGATGTCTGAATCTCAATGGCGAATACACCATACTCTTCAAATCAGTGTTCTCAAAAACAGCCTTGATTTTATCGGAGACATTTCCAAGCTTGCTCAACAGGAATTGTTTCATCCTAACTGAATCTTTCTCTATATCTTTGTCTGCAAAAGTTTTTGTTACAAAATAGTCAAATTCAGAATCTAAATTCATTTCATTGTGCATCCAAATGTTACATTCGCCTCTGTTTGAGAGCTAGTTGCAGATTTTCACTGAAAATTGAGAAGAATTTTACACCCCTGTATATCTCTCTAAATGAAAAAACGGCTCCCCTAAAATCCTTTATATAATCGAAATATAAAAATCACATATACACCTGTATTTGCAACTCTCACTCCACACAGTCCAATATCAGGACTATATGCCTTCTTGACTACATATTTGTTACATTTATTAGGCAATTCATTATGATTTTGAAATCAATCTGAAACTAAATGTTGATTTCATCTTCCTATTTAAACTGCAGATTTTCACAACAAATAAGAGGTGCATGAGCAAGAGTAAAACTTAATTCATTTACCTTGGGGAGAGGGACTGTAGGTAAAAAACCAGTAAACGATATGATCATCACATGGAAGGACACCATATCTGACACCCTTTCCAAAGAATTGGGAGAACTTTGGCTCAAAACCATGGCCATCTTTAAAATCTACAAAACCTCTAATGGCTGATCGCCCCACAAAAGCTGGCTTACTGAAACCTAGAAATTTCGCCACCTCCGAGTTCACCCCATCACACCCAATCAATACCTTGTATATAAGATTCAGGAACACAAGTTCTAACCAGAGTTAATTAGTTCATTCAAAACTTTTAAGTCCAATTCTGAGAAATTTACATCCCGATCCAAATTAGTTACCTTAGTTTTGATGACAGTTCCATCTGAAAGATGAATAGACTTAAAGAAACCTGCATCCTGAATATGAACCACCTTGGAGGAATATCTAACGGTACCTCTTGGAAGTTCATTTTCCAGAATTTCCAGTAGCACTTTCCTGTTTACGCACCTGACATCATGATCCCTGCATAATGAGACATTTTCAAAGACATTTAGACAATAATTTTTGAAGGAAACATACCTATTTGCATCTTAGCAACTATGTCCCAACCAATATAAAGCTTGTTACGTTCGGAACTTGCGTGAAATATTGGTAAACCTTTATCTATCTAAAACTTACTTGAATGATATTTCTGAAGTTGAAAGCCCAGAAACTACTGATGTAGTGAAATTTCTGGAGAATTCATCAAATAATATATACTGCAATCAGATCAGAAAGCTAAAATTCAAATAGATGATGAGAAAATGTTTGAATCTATATATGTAATTACCCACTAAGTTGGTTGTGCTTTTGACGAAGGATGTCTCCAATGCCGATAGCATCCAGTGCTTTCCATGCATTAGTCCACATTGTAAAAGCAAATCCTGTAGTTCTCAATCTATCTGATGATTCCAATACCAAACTCCGGAGTCCTAATCTACAAAACCATGTATAACCTATCTGGTAAACCACTTCATCCCAAAAAAACTTTAAATAACATGCTCGTATACATGCAAGGTTAAATATTTGACACGTGCACAATTTTCATAAATGGATAACAACGAGACTTGAACTCAAAATCCCTATCTACTCTGATCATTTATATAAATTTACTCCAGTACAGAAGACTATAATATTTAACATCTTCTTAACTTCTTTTTCTGATATAATATTACCTCTACTTTGTAATCAGTCTTACCTAACATTACCATACCATGAGTGTACATCATTTTACCTAATTGTAAACATAAAAACAAACACCATAAAGGCAAAACTACATCTGATTGATTTAAAATTTAGAATTTTTATATTACCAAGAATAAGAGTGAACATATATTCAGACAACATATTTGTACCTGTGAAGTCCTGAAGACGTAGTTAGACCAGCTATTCCAGCGCCAATAATCACTATGTCTTCCACAACTTCCATGACTAACTTTGACAGTAAACAAAAATAGGATAGACCAATTTTGGATAGACCAATTTTTAGTAGCCCAGAATTGATAAACGAATTTAGAATTTATCAAAAGTTTGCATGTAGTGATGAAAGTTTTCTTAATTTATAATGCCAAAATTAGGTAAATGGGGATAAAAATAATGATATCAGCCCATACGCACATACATGCATAAAGTTGAAAGGGGTCAATTTGCATATCATATAAAAGGCAATATTAAGGGGAAGAAACAAAACTTATTTTGTAAACATCCAGAACAATCGTAACTAGCGAAGGCTGTTTCTCCAGCTTGTTTAGAGTACAAGAATTATTATAATATTCAAGCTTAACTGCTTTGGTCATTCTTTGAGCTTAAGCTACTTCGCCTTATTTAAGTGTTTCAATTGGTAAGTTCTTGTAGTAGAACAAACATTAGTTGAAATTACAAGGATTATTGTCCTCGAATTGAACAAACGTCCCAGTATCAAGTTAAGCGACAAACGCTCACCTAAATAAAATTTTACTGCAAGTTCAGTAAATGAAGAATGAAACTAAACCTAAAAGAAAATGAATGATGCAGACAAACACGTGAAGAGTGACACCAATAATTCGGAAGGCAAAGTGAGAGAAATCCTCGAGTACTTGTTCTATCTTCATGATAATACTGCATATCCTAGACTATTTTATATAGTAAACGTTAAATAATTACAATTAAAGGGCATAAAGGAAATCAGACCTCTGCAAGCATTGCTAATTATCCTAACTCCTAAGCATACTCGATGACAAATGGAAATCCAAATTAACGTGAAAAATAAAGTTATATACCCCTTGAAGAAAAGGAAAGTAATTAATATAAATTTATATAGAATTCATGTAGGGCCTATATTTAAATCCAAATTCATTCATAGCCCAAATACAAATAATTGCAAGTTTCCAGTCAGCATTGAAAATTGATCTGCATGATAGGATGCCCTGATCCCAATACTAACCAAAAGAAAAACACAACTCAAGGCAAATCATTGACCTAAAGCTACAGAGCAAGCTATAGACTTTGCAGTATTTGGTCTCGAAAACCAACAAAGCAAGATAATATCGACTTGCATCTAGTCCAGCCCATCACCCTAGCATAGGAAAAAAAGCCACCAAGAAAAGGGACAACATTTGTGATCTTTTGCAACTACACAAGGACCCCCAAATGCCATCTGCAATTTCCTCAAATAGTCTTTCATCTGCTATGAGGAAATTTATCCTCATAATTCTGGGGAAGCTGCACAAGAAGAAAAAATTCAAGCTAATGCCCAATTTCCAAGTGAATTAGAGCAGAAGTCGTATGAAGTCAAAAGGAGAAATGGGGGTTCTACCAAAAATGTTGCAGTGATCATTTTCCCGGCAAACCATCTCCCATGGAGCGCCTGCTGTGCAGCAATTGCAGATTGAGTATTTTCAAACCGCAAGTATACAAACCCAGAAGTATTCCTATTTGTCAAGAAGGGTGTTAGTTCAATACACACACAATTTAAACCAAGGGTTAGTTTCCGGGCATATTTCTACAGAAAAAAATGCATTTCCAGAAAATGACAAGTCCAATTCAAGGGAAAAAGGACCCTTGTGTGGGCAATATCAGAACTCTAGAATCAGTTCGTGCGGTGACCTGTTATAAGTTCCACCCACTCACCCTGCCCCATCCAACCCACACAAACAAAGACCCACCAAAAAAAGAGAAGGAAATAGATAGGCAATACAAGAGTTCTTCAATGAAAAATTGTGGTGCATCATTTCCAGGGGTAAGATCAGAAGATTGTGGCAGTTTGAATAGCACATGAACTTACTTGTCTACATAAATATGCTTTAATGTTCCAAACTTTAAGCATTCATCTTGTACATCTTCTTTTATATCCAGATCAAAATCTGGTTCAGTCTGCAAAAAAAAAAAAAAAAAATGCATCTTGAATGACACTAACAGTAGAGTAGAGATAAGCAAGGTACAAAATTTGCTCAACAAACCTCCAATTTTGGATCAAACATGTTCTTTAGCAACAAACTTTCACTAGGAACACCAATGTTATCTATTGAAGGAAGAGCAGTAGGAACAGATAGATATGCAGCCGCCAACCCAGGAAGTGCAGGGGCTGGAACCTGTCCAAGACTAGCAATATGGGGAGGAACTATAGAAGCAGCACCAAGAACTGGTCCTGTTGGCAAGGAGAGGCCAGGGCTATTAACAATGGGGGTGCCTAATGCACCTGCAATACTGCAAACATGACAGATGTAAGATAAAATAAAAGCATTCTAGAAACCATAACAAACAGGAAGATATTGAACCTTGAAGCAGTGCCTGTGCGATCCAATTTCTGCATGAGAAGCGCACGAGAGTGTGCATTCAAGGACTGCAGACCGTTGAGAAAGGAGGTCAGCATTTTTCAATTGAAATGAGACACAAAAACCACAAGGGCAACAATAGAGAACAAGAAAAAATTAGATAATACATAAAAGAGATTATGTGCACACTGCAATAAAAGATATTATGCCCCTGTTTGGTGGGAATTAAAATCAGATTTTTAGTAGATTTTGATAAAAGTTGATGAAATGTGTGGTTAAAGAATTGTAGGTCCCATGAAATATATTGTTAAAATTAATTGTTGACTATGACATAGATTAAAATCTATATTTAATCCCCACCAAACAGGGACTATATATGAAATAAAATACGTTAGGATGTCAAGTTATTTAATAAACTATATAAATACTTCTAGTAAAAGACGAAACAAACTTTTCAAACTGAAGTGACAAAACTATACATGCAAATGCATATGAACTACTATGCAACCAGTTATAGGAAGCTAGTCTTGTGGCCCAGCCACAGTTTACACGCATATAAAAAAGATCGAAAAGGTGCAATGGGGGCAAAGTCAAGTGGCCCATGACTCCTGAGTTTAGTTCATCAAAGGACCATATATCCCAAGAATATGATAGCTTGTATTGTATGCGTGTGTATTTTATTTTCCTCCCATCTAGCACCAAGGCCTGATGCGCAATTTCAGAATATTATCGAGGTTCATAAATGGATTTAGATAGAAGCATCTATGAATTAATACTTTATGAACGAACATCCATGATGTATTTGATCTTTGCATCTCCATTGGTTCACAGTCATAAGAACATATCGTCTATAGGGCAAAGGAAGCTATCATAAGCAGATAAAGCAAAGAAAATACAGGTTAGGGCATGCTAATACTCCCTAATAAGTGGCAACTAACCAATCCATTGCCTTCAATATCATCAAAGTCAGCAACATTTGCCCCAGCATCTTGCATTGCAGCTTGATCCGTAACAGCAGAGACCTACAAATTGAGAAAGCAAAAGAGATAGATTACCAACATAAGCAAACCTAATACAAGAAATCTGGTAGAATCAGATAATTGTACCAATACACAGAGTGTGCAAGCAAAGAGGATAAAATAGAACAATTTACCAAAATAGAGAATAACGTGTAAATATGTTAAACATAAGAAATTAAATAATTTAAAGCTATGCCTTTTATTTATAAGATAAATCGTGCATGTAAACTGTTCAAAACTTGATATATCAGAGCTGGACATGCTTCGTTTGTGGTAGAAAGATAGAACTCAAGAATGTATAAAAATAAAAATTAGATGATGTTATATCTAAGATAATTTGATATACAAAATCTATCAATATTAACTGAGAAGAGACAGATTTCTAAGCACGTCTAAATCGACTATCCAGTGACGAAGCAATCAACTATGTCAAAATCAATACGAGAGACCATCAATTGCATGCACACAATATGATCCGTTTATAGTATTAACATAGACGTCCCTGAATTGATAGAACACATCCATAACCTTATCTGACCAAAGTTTCCACAGCAATTCCTTCCCAGCCGACTATTCCTTTATAAAACAAATCCAGCAACTATCAATACTATTGAGCGAGGGTCCTCCTTACCAGTCAAAAGTTAGATCAATAATACCTAAATACACTTTGGACCACGAAAAAGAGGCTATACTCAAAATGAGACCTTCATTTCACAACAGAAAATAAAGGTCTATGACAACTTTTATACATCTCCTTGGAAGTAATTGCATAAAAATGAGATTAATGTAGTATAGGAGTTGAAGGCAGAGGAAATAAATTACTGAAAGTTTCATTACCTTGATAACTCGACCTGCAATCTCCAGTTGCCCATTAAGATTTTGTGCAGCCTTGGCATCTTCAAGACGTGCAAACTGTAAGGGATCAATGTTATGCGTGCATTCACCATCCAGAAGTTGCAAAGGTTATCATGGAATCTAAATTCAGAACTACTGTTATGTCATGCAATATCACGTCTGGCAATCGTTGTTTCTTCCCCAAAGCAGTTTTTCTTAGCAAGTAGACAGCAAACTAAACAAACAAAATGTCCTCGGAATGCTTATATTAGAAAATATAAAATTCACCTGTACAAAACCATAACCTTTGCAATTGGCAGTTTCAGGATCAGTGGGCAGCTGCACCAACTCCACAGAGCCAAAAGCTTCAAATACCTAAATTTTACATGCAATATGTGAATCTCTTTCTTCTCAAAAATGAGATAGATCGAGATATGAAAAAACAAGAGGAAAGAAACCTCTAAATTCCAATCATATCACCATGTTAACATCTTCATGTAACTGCATAAATATACTACCTGACGAAGTTGATCTTCTTTTATGGTAAGAGGTAGATTGCCAATATACAGCTTTCTATCTTCCGAAACAACAGATATAGTGGACTGAACAAGGTTCTTTTCAGCTTCTGATGGTTTAACCATCACTGGTACACCAAGTAAAGGCTGACCAGAAAGTGCTATTGCCATAGGAACTGACATTACATCATAAAATTCAATATACCTGCAGAAATAGCAATAAAGATTTGAAGATTATCTTCCCAGGCATGCTTTATGAAGGCTGTATCAAACAAATCCCTGAACCCTTCAAAGTGCTAAAGCATATTAAATGCAGACATTTTACAAAAACGTAAAATTAGTGACACTAATTTAGTTCATTCCAAAGGACAATATCATTTGAATTCTTCAAGCATGACCTCACACAGACTACTAAACATGAAGCCACAAATACAAAGCACTTGAAGCCCCTGTTTGATTCCCATTTTCTAAAACTCATTTTCAACCACATTTCATCAATTTTTATCAAAATCTAGTAAAAACTTGATTTTTAGCTAAACCAAACAGGGGCGAAATAATCTTACAGGGAAAATTCACCAATAACACTGGACAAATACTGCTCATTTTGCTTTTGGCTAACTCATTGACCCTAATTATATCTCAGTTGTCTCTTTGCTTTTCAATTTTGATATTTAATTCCAGGAAATACATCCAAAAAGTTAAACAAGGTTATTATGGCCATACTAAGTGCCTATTTGGTTTGAATTAAAATTTGATTTTAATCTAAGTCAAAGTCAAGCAATCAATATTAACCACATCTTTCATGAATCGCACAACTTTTCAACCATACATTTCAAAAACTTCTATCACAATCTACTAAAAAATTTAATTTTAATCCTTACCAAACGCCCTCTAAATCCACAAAACACAAATATTATTGCAAGACATGATAGTACCATTCACATAGTCACAGAGTCTGCTCACTCCCCATTCCTATGAAACATTGTTCAAAGATACTGTTGCTTGACCATAAAACTTCGTCAAGATGACAATTGATGAATCAAAGAAATGGTTCACATATTTGGAGAAAAAAAAAAAATATATATATATATATATATATATATATATATATATATTGCACATCCAATAATAAATAACTAGGGAAGGATAGATAAGTATTTACCCAATTCCTTTGGAGCGTCTGGAATTGCGGTCCATGATGAGGTGTACGTCTCTGACCTGAAATTGTCAAATAAGTCAGAAGTAATAAACTTAAAAGAGATAAAACTACTAGGACTTCTGCAATTAAAATTTAGCAGCGTGCATCATCAAGAAGGTTAAATGGGGAAGGCATGCACCATAGTTTAAAGGGCTGACATGCATCATAGTTAAAACGGCTTAATATGGACGTAATCACGCAATGAACATGCACAAAAAAAAAAACCTACAATAAGTTAGCATATTAATCAAAATGTCAGAGAATTACTGCTGACAGTTTACATATTAACAAAATAAGGCATGACAGAACTTATCAAAACAACATGGGTCAACCTTGCCAGCCTTGGAGAAGAATTCATAGACATCTCTTTCAACTGCCTTCAAAGAAATCTGGAAATTGCACCAGAGTATGCGTGAGGAGACATCCAGATATAGGCAAAATATTGCAAGAAAAGCTGAATGTATAATTAAACAACCTGATAAGCAAAAACTGTTCGTTGATCTCGTTCAGGATCTGCTTCAGGCTTTTCCACATCTTTCTTCTTCTCTTTGTATCTTCTGTAAAAAATGATTAGAAAACAAACAAATTATGTCAAATACCAATTGACCCCAATCGCTGATAAACTTGCAAATTATGAAATGAACAGCAGCCTGGAACATCCACAAAGCAAAGTTTGAGTGAGTGCTTTGCTCCTTAATAAACAAAACATGTATGAGGAGAATTCCTCATTCATAAAAGAGAAAATCCCAAAGGGAAGATAGAATTTCTTCTTAAACTGGTTAAAGCCGTGTATCATGCTCCTGCAGGAGAACTCCATAGAGTCAACAAATTGTACTAAGGTTTGCATTTCGTCAAAAAGAAACATCTTGATGAGAAAGCAATGAGACAAACCTGGAGAACAAAGTAGCAATTAAGAGAAATGAACACTGAAAAACTTCAGGCATTGAATTAACAACAGGCGTGCCCCTTCTATGCTGAACCTAATTTTACATTTTGCACCATTGTATTAAAGAACAAATTTATTATCATAAATGATGGAAAATATATCAACGTAACAAAGCGACCTACCTTAACCAAAAGAATTGTCCCCAACACTCAATCGTACAATCTTTCACACGCACGAATATAAACAAAGATATAAACTATACCAAAGCAATTGGGTAGATCCATCATCACCTTTCAAATGCT
The DNA here is from genome assembly GCA_019395295.1 of Osmanthus fragrans. Lineage (NCBI taxonomy): Eukaryota > Viridiplantae > Streptophyta > Magnoliopsida > Lamiales > Oleaceae > Osmanthus > Osmanthus fragrans. Next base: position 279,827 of record CM033356.1, on the reverse strand, counting down.
ATTTTTACCTCAAAAGCAGGAAGAAGAAGAAAAATAATGTTGTGTAACTGCTACACAAGTTAAATGCTGTACAGAGAGACTGCTAATGGAATGAAATATCTGTCTGATGGTACACAACAATGCCCCTGAAATTCAAATTTACCGGTTTAAATTTTTAAGAAGTGACAAACATGGTAAAACTTGTTGGTTTCAACTTAGATTAGAAGCTAGCAACCCTATGGATATAGAAACAAGACTAATACATATAGAAACACGGGCCTATACAAAATAAGTAAATAAGAATAAGGATATAAGCAGTTAGCGGGAACCGTACCGACATCTTTAGTGGCTCAGGGTTATACTGATGTTGATTCAGCATTCTACATAAAATACATACAACTTTTTCTGTGTGTTGGCACACATCCGTATAATATGTTCATAACCACCAAAACAGAAAAACAAAACAAAAAATTCATGGGAAAAAATTAGAAATAACAGTATAGAAACTCCAACAGAAAAAGCCACAAAATAAACCTTAGACTCCAGTATTATACATAGGCATCCCTGCCTATGAAGTTTTAAGAATAAGATAAGAACAGACATATATCACCATTTTCATGGTCATAAAAAATTTTGAACTCGATGAAGCTGTTTGTAACTGAAATTATTTCATTTTGTGACATGAAACACCTCAAAATGTTTCCTCCCCAGTGCAGTGGATAATAATCAAATAAATAGCTTCAAAAAAAAGCACAAACCAACAGCTAGACTATCATAATTTTTCAAAGGGTATTTATCAAGATTTTAGAGGTCAACCAACCAGCGTTTAGCTTCAACTCCATTCATAACTAATACCTTCATAAAAAATAACTTAAAGCAAAGTAATGGATGGAATTATAACCATTCCATTTAACCAATCAATATGTTCAACACCAATTTCCTTCTAAGAAAGATAGCATAGCTAGCATTTGCACTGTAAATGCTAGAAAAACCACAAAGATATGGCATGAGTGCCAAAATTAGTGAAGAAATAGAAAAGACGACCTAATTTACAAATATAGAAAATTATAAGCCCCAATTTCCATGTTTAATACACATGTTCAAATCGGTTTACTTAAGTTCAATGTCATATTTATAATAGATATATAAAAATTTAAATAAAGAAGAGCAGGAGCATTACCTGCTTTTATGGTCTCCATCTCTAAACTCCTCCCTTCCTCTTTCTTTATAGTCCCCATCTATACTCCTTTCCATATCCCTACTTCTCTCCCTCTCCCGATCATCCCGATTTCTTTCTGAATAACTTCTGCTCCCCCTCAACCTCTCGCGCTCCCCCTCCCTGTCTCTCTCTCTTCCATATTCACGGCCATGCTCTCTCCTGTCCCCATCACGATAACTCTCTCGTTTCTTGTCGATGTCCCTCTCTTTTTCCCTTTCTCTGTCTTTCTCTTTTCCACCGCTGTCCTCCTCGTCTCCGTTTCTATGCTCCCGCCTATGTTTATTATGTCTATCATTGTCACTCTTCTCCCTATCTCTTGATGGGAGATGACCTGAGCTCCTTTCTTTCCTGCTATCACGTGACTCATCCCTTGACCTTGAAAGGCTTGTCCGCTGATCCAAGTCATTGTCATTACCTTCACTTTTGTGCTTTGAACTCTGACTTATATCTTTCTCTTTGGATTTCAAATTGTCCTCACCTCCATTCATAATCTCCTTTGACATTATAGGTTCTGGATTTTCCACCATATTCTCTAAATATTCATACTCGTCAAAATCCATTTTTAAAACCTTAACTCACACAGGGAGAACCTTCTGCGAAAGCAATCAAACTAGAAGATATTAAAATCCTAAACACATATTTTTGGTAAACATAAATCCAAAAAAAAAAAAAAAAAAATTAATCACAAGTTCATAGCCCAAATTTCTTAAATCGAATGCATCCTTTCTTTGCAGTTTACATAAATATTTGGAAACTTTTCGAGATACCTTAAATTGTTTAAATAATAGTCTACTCTTAGCGCAGGTTGTTCATTGGAACTGAGACTTATGGCAACATAGTATTAATTCATATTTTGACAACAATATTATATGAAAAAACGAATCAGTACTGCTTTTCAGAAGCGAGAGGGTAGGAAAAAAAATTCAAAACCCTAATTTTAACGCGAGCAATCAAAGCTAAAAACGAAAATCATTACAGTTAGTATAGCACACAGCAGATTAACAGTAGTAGGGTTTAATCAATCGAGAAATGTTTACCCCTGAGAATGAGAGGTGTCTTAGTGATCTTGAATCTCAACTATTTAAGGGTTTGTGACAACTAGAATTGAAGAGAATTTTGCGGGTGGATTTCATTTACAGCCGAATGCTTGCTAGTTGCCTCTATACTGACGCGGAAAAGTTGGTGCGAGAAACGGGGTAAATAAGGCTGAAACTGGAGCGGATCCGGACCCAACAGCCCAAATTTGAAATTCATCATGCCCATTTCTATAATAAAAAAATAAATTTCAATTTTTAAAAATCAAATTTTTATTAATTTTTATTTATAATTTAATTAATTAAATATATTAATATCACAAATTTATATAATTTGATCACAGATTCACAATTTCGTTAGTCACATATTATTTTCAATTACAAATCAAAAATTTTAAATATCAAAAGTTAATTTACAGTCACAATTCAAAAAATTTATAAGTCACAATTTGTTCATCGGTCACAGATTCATAATTTAATTAGTCACATATTATTTTTCGATCATAAATCAAAAAATTTAAATGTCACAAATTTTTTTACGGTCACAATTTTTTCCTTGATCACAGGTGAAAAATTTATAAGTCACAATTTCTTTATTGATCACAAATCGCAAACATTATAAGTCACAATTTATAATCGATCACAAATTAACAAATTTTTAGGTCACACGTTATTTTTTAGTCACAATTCATATTTTTCATTGGTCACATATTGTTTACTGATCACAAATGAACTAATTTAATAATCACAATTAACCAAACAAATTGTGACCACCATCCATTCTTGTGACCACCACCTCATCACCGCTTAAACCACCTTCACCTCGAAAATTACCACCACATTGGTCACAAATTAGTCAATTTGTTGGTCACAACTTCAATTAACCAATAAAATCTTCACAAACACCCACACCCTTATCCCACCACTCCAAAGCACCGTACCACCAACCACCACCAGTGATGCCGCCCACCGCCACCACCGTCAACATCACCACCACTACAGAATCAACAATAACACCACCACCACCATAGTGTGCGTTGCACGGGAACTCGACAAATCTACCACACCACAACAACAAATCAACTATGTTGCCATCGCCACTACGACCATCAAAGCACTGCACCACCGCCAACCACAACCAGTGATGCCGCCCGTCGCCACCACCACCACTACATCAACCACTAGATTCACCCATACCAAACCACCAACAAAATCGAGGTCGCGTCGTGGCATTATAGATTCGAGCAGATCGACATTGCAAACCACCGCTTCACGTCACTGCGCTGCCAAATTCACCACCGTCATCGCACCACCGCACAGTAGTTCGAATCAAAAACCAAAAAAACTCCCAAAAATCAACCACCAGATCGAATAAAAAAAATTGCAGATTCGGGTATATTCGAATAAAAAAATTACAGGTTCGCTGCAAACACCACCACCGCACTATCGTCGTCACCACTTTCACCATCGCCGCCATCCGCATCACCATCACAACCACCATTTTTCAATCAATACCCATCACCACAGTTAGAGATAGGCCAAGATCGCAGCGCTGGTAGTAGTTTGCAACATCCAGTCGACGCTCACATCGCGGCTTCACATCACGACGCTCACATCACGGCACTGTAGGTAGCGACGGCAATGAAAGAGTGGGAGAGGAGAAGAGAGGAGAACGATAGAGAGATAGAGAGAGGAAGGAATGATTATGAAATTAGGGTCTGTAATAATAATATAATTAATTAAATATTATAATATAATTATTTAATATTAAAATATTTTATAATATTATTATTTAAAATAAAACTTCTGATTTTTGAAAGGTTAAACTTCCCACCTAATTTAAGAAATCACATCTTGAAAAGTAGGGTGGGGTGTCATTTCCACAATTTATCATCTACCAAATTTGGGCCAAATGACTTCATAGTGGGCTCAGTAGGGCTTTGCCTGAACAGTTGTGCAGATTGATGATTTGATGAAATTTGATTGGATCAAAATCTCAGCAATTAAATAAAAAATAAAATTCTCACTATCTTTTTTATACCTCAACAATCTGTAAAAGTTTATATAAATGATGATGTAAAACAAGCATTTTTCTTGTTGGAAATACATTCCATTTTTTCATAATTTGAAGAAAATGTAGGATTTGAATTAAGTGCTGCAAGAAAAAAAAACTTTCCGCAAATGATCACTCTTGTAATGTAATTACACTAATTTTGTCCAAGGAATGCGTTAGTCTTTGAAATTTTTACTTTTTTTTATGACGAGGAACTCGTAGCCGCTAAATTTGTTGTTTATTTTTCTATCTTCTTCACATTAAAGATTCAATTAAATTAAGTACAATGACCATTATATTTTTTTGGAATTCCTAATGAGATCCCGGATAGAGGAATCGCATGAAACTTACAGAATTAGTTTAAAAACGTTGGGAAAGTCCAATTTTTTTTGATGTGATGGATGATGAATATGTGGTTGAAAAATAAGGAATAATTATTTATGTGATTGAAAATATTATTTTATTTAAGAATGTGTGGTTGGAAATGAGTAAAAGAATGAGAATGAAAAAAAAATGCGTACCAAACAGGGGGCTAAACCTTACACCCGTTGATATGCGGAAACAAAAATCTCGATTTACGAACGCCACTAAGGTTGTTCAATCTTTTGATAAATTCTAAGTGTTGAACGCCACAAATATAACAATATATTTGATAAGTTCAAAAAATGTTCATTCAAGAATAATGGAGAGAAAATCTCGATTTTATAATGTCAAAACTTGTTCATACAATGAGAATAAAATTTATATTTATACTAAACCTAAGAAATATGGAAACAATAGAATTTAAGAGTCCTAAAATATAAAAAGTTTCCAAAAACAAGAATTCTAGTCAAAATAAAATACTTCATGAAAAAGAAAAGTTTCTTCCGATTATAGCCTATGCTAGATCATATCATCTCATCTCTTTTCGAAATGATTCATCCTGGAATCCACACTTTGTGATCGCGTAGGGGATAACCAACATGCCACTATTTTTATCATTGTACCACCTAGATTAAATGAAAAACTTTTTTTTTCATGTCAGAGGATCAACTCATGGCACCCATCAACTTTGTAGATATGTATGCATAGCAACAGGAACTCAATCAGATCATCTTTGTTGCTCAAACCCTCGCATATGAACTCCTTCCACTGTCCTTAAAACTCTTTCGACTCATCAGGAATCACAAAGTCAACTTCAGTAATCAAGTCTTCAAAAATCTGCAAGACGAAAGTAGCAAAACTAGGGAGGGAATTGTTAGTTCTCACTAAAGCCCCCTCAACTCCACTCTCATTTTCATTTAAGCTCACTTTCTGAGCTTTCTTTTCTCTCCGAAGACTCTTACTCTTTTCTCTCTTATGGAGTCTCATTTCTTTTAACCACCATTTCACTCTCGTTTTCTTTTTCACTCTTTTGTGGCTCTACTCCTTTTTTATTACACTTAGCCATCTCACTATTTCCTCAATTTTTTTTCTCTCTTCCTTACTTCTCACTATGAGTTGATCTGTAAGGGGCTGTTCTAGTGTCAAGCCAGCCAGAGTGATTTTTTTTCCGCCCTGAATAAACATATACATGTTTCTTCTCTTATCATAAACAGCCTTAATCTCTTTCCTCAAAGGTCTTCCAAACAAAATATGAAAAGAGAAGAAATTCTCAAGGGTAAAATTCACTCAAACCTGCTTAGTCACTTCTACCTTCTCACACTCCTTCAATTAAGTCGTCATATAAGGACTAGGGTGTTGTTGTAAAGACAGCCTCAAATTTTCAACCATCGTGATACTAGCTAAGTTTGATATGTAATCTCTATCAATAGCCAGACTACATACCTTACTACCCACAAAACATCGAGTTTGAAAAATATATCCCCAATCACCGTCCATCCTTAAATTTTTTTGCTCAACAAAAAATTGAAAACTGCTGAAAATTCCCGGAAATAAATAATAATTTTTTTTTTTAAATTCCAATTTTTTTTATTCGAAAATTCGACTACAAGTCCAGCGAAACAAACGAAAATTGATTTGAACTCTTAAATAGTCCGAAAAATAATTTTGACTATTATTTTGTAATTTTTTTGGATCTAAACTCAAAATACTATTTCTGATCCGGAGAACGCAAATAACAAAAGATTCAAAAGAATATATAAAAAAAAGATAGAATCTGAATTTGGAGCTCAAGTTCTGATACCACTTGATGAGATCCCGGATAGGGGAATCACATTGAACTCACGGAATTAGTTTGAAAATGTCGAAAAAATCCAAATTCAGGTTGTAGACGATAAGATATCGACCCGAGCCTTACAAACCAAGAACCTAAGGTATATTAAACTTTAGACCCGTTAATATGCGGAAACAAGAACCTCGATTTGCGAATGTCACAAAGTGTGCCTAATCCTTTGATAAGTTCTAAGAGTTGAACGCCACAAATATAATATTTGATAAGTTCGAAAAATGTTCATTCAAGACCAATGGAGAGAAAATTTCAATTTTATAATGTCAAAACTTGTTCATACAATGAGAATAAAATTCCTATTTATACTAAATCTAGGAAATATGGAAATAACAGAATTTAAGAGTCCTAAAATATAAAAAAATTTCAAAAACAAGAATTCTAGCAAAAATAAAATACTTTATGAAAAATGAAAGTTTCTTCCAATTATGACCTATGCCAAATCATATCAATTCCTAGTATGATCTCCTTGGCAAAAAGTTCTCATTACTACAAATGGCAAATGTGTATTACATGATAAGTCTAGTTAAAGTTAGGTTAAACGATGGAAAGTCAATTAGATTAATATTTTAGCAGGAATGGTATTAAATAGCACTGCTCTATAAAACAAACTGAAATTAACCACCAAACTTTAATTCCTAATCCATGTTTGGTGGAAGAAGTCGGGAAAAAAGAAAGGGAGAAGTGGAAAGTCGGAATGACGAATGAAGTACGTATTAATTTAAGCAATACTCAATAAATTCTAAACATGTATTTGGTCAAATGTAAAGTAAGATCTCATTTTTCTTTTATTGTATCAAATAATAGGAAAGTAAATTGTTTCCAATACGATAAGTAATATCCTTTTCTCTGTTCCACCCAACTTTCTCAGAATCAAATGGTACAAACCATTGGATCATAACAACTATAATACCCCTAACCAGTAGATTCAACTATGTATAAGTTTATTTTAAACACGATAACGTTTAAAAGGATAGTCATTTTTGGACAATTGTGCTATTTTGGCATAATTTTAAGTAGACTCGTTTCTTCCTTTCGATATATCAAAGTAGATTCGTATTTTTTTGTGAGAATATCGAAAGCATATATCTATTTACCAAAAATTATGCTTGGGTGAATGAAAAATTAAAGGTCTAAGTGTACATGTTGGAGGATGTTTTTGTATTAAATGAAAACAATAGTTGTTTGTCCCACATAAAGATTGACGAGATAAAGACTAATTTATATATAATCACACTTTATAAAAGGGTAATCATGTATAATATAGAGGTTCTCTCTATGTGCGTACGTAGGATTGCATATCACAGACCGAATTAGCATCTCAAGCTATTAAACTCGTATACAACTCGACCTGATACTATAATGTCGAACCGAAATCTGGCCTCTGCTTTATTTTTTCTATTTTTAAAATTTTATTTCCGATTGACTTTCTAGATTCTTCAACTCCTAAAACTCGTATATTTATGGCCTATGTTAATGAATTTTTCTTCTTGTACATCAATGCTTGACAACATTGATGACAGTCCCCTCACATGAGGGAGGGCCCACCATGAATAAAAAAAATTGTGGACCTCCTCTCATGTGAGGGATTATATAGCCATGTTAATGATGATGTTAACGGTTAGTAACACATGTAACAGTTGATATTTTAACTCCCCGAGTCATCCATTGGATCCTATAACAGAGATTGAGTTTTATTCTATTCCACGCAAGAAAGAAAAATAAAAAAACTCTCGTCTAAATATTTTTTCATTTGTTGTCCACCCAAAATTTTCTAGTTCCTATTTTCTTGGTGATCCCGTTGAGATATGGATTTTGTTCATTGATGTAGATACTCAGTGTCTAATTTAGTAATCTCTACGTGTTTCTGCATTCTGTTGTGGAAAACAAGCGTTCAATGAAATCTCAAGCACATACAATGAGATAACAAATATGTCTCAAGAAACACTGTGTAGTACGGAGACCCCATTTTACTAATCTGTTCTTCCCTTTAGTAGCTTAAAATTTTTATTTTTCTCCGCAATTTTAATTCCTTGTCTGTTTTTCTACTTATTTTTTTAATTTTTAATTTTCGTAATGTTTAACATTAAAATCAATTCATTATTCTGACCATGGACCACGTTGAACCTTAATTTTCCAAATCATTTATGGTCGGTTAGCGTTACAAAGTCTTCTCAGACACAAACATGATAGAGCATATCAAGGAAGACACTTGAAGCCTCCCTGGGGCATAGCTCAATGGTGTCAAGGATAGGAGTGAAATAGTTTCAACTGAGCTAGCAGTCACAGTGTGAGGTTTTAATTCCCGCCTCTTACAATGTATGAAATTGAACTCTTTGTAGACACCAATATGATAACTCTTGTACCCTCACCTGTTAAGGCACATCCCGCGATTTACCTTCTCCACAATGCTCTACGGGTGGGACAGTGGAAGATCCTTAAGGTTGGGGTTCAATCTTTCAATCGCGCTACTCAGACAGGGTAAAAAACAAACTCAAAAATAGGGCCACGTGTTGGCACAGGCTTAGAACACGTGGTAAAGCCTTGTTTAAAAAAATGAAAAAAACCGCACTACTCTATTTTCAACCATTAGACTCTCTCTCTCTCTCTCTCTCTCTCTCTCACCACAAGCAATTGATTTTCTCTCTCTCTCTGCACAAACTCTGAACGGAGCCCAAAATCGAAACCCTAATTGGAATCACCATCTCCGGCCGCACTTCCAGCTGGGGTAACACGACGAAGGAGTTTCATCATCTGCAGGTTTCGTCATAATTTTTTTGGATTACAATCAGTTGTGATTCACAATTCCAAACCTCCATCTCTGGTCGGTCGCTCCATCTCCATCCCCATTGATGATGATTGGGTTCAAAAAACTGGCAGAGAAAGTCAAATTTGACGACGCACTAGAGGTCGCGCAGCTCCATGGCGGCTATGGGGCATGGGGTGTAATTTTTACGGCGTTGTTTGCCACTGAGAAATACGTGAACAAAGTGTACCCGGGTTGTTCATGGGTGGTAGCGGGAGGCTATTGGCTGTGAATCGGATAGGTCAGTGTACACGGATCTGACCCAACATGGTGGGTTCACGTATGTGTATGAAGACGACGCAGATGCACACAAACATGGGATACAAATGTGAAAAATAGGACAAAGTCAACTACTCCAAATTGATTAGTAGTTTTTAATATCGAATTAATTATTTAGTTTGCATTTTTGTTGAGCATTCAACACATAATTTAGGACTAATTTGTTCATTATAATCAAATTGAGAATGGAAAAAGAAACAGAAAGTGTGTATTGTGTAATATTTTTTGTAATTTGGTGGTTGTGAAAGATATGGAAATGTTTTTTATGGTTCGATCGAGATTATTCATCTATTTAGCCATTTCCAGTTGCACAGATTTTCTTGGTTTTTCAGCTGTTTATTTGTGTTATTCAACCAGTTTCAAGTGAGGCTTGAGATGGTTCGATCAAGATTATTCATCTATTTAGAGAAATGCATTTGTTTCCTGATACTTTGTTAACCATAAAAAACTTGATGGTGCTTAGTCACCAACAAAGAAACCTTGTTGATAAGATCATGTAGAAAGCAGGTTGAACAGAGGCAAAAACTTCATTTTTTATGTGGTTGGGCATATATGGATTCCATTATTCTCCCCACTTTAAATTCCACAGCAGGCTGGTATTTCGAAAGAATGTGAATAAATATTCCTAGTGTAAGTAAAACAATCCAATTTGAAGAAAAATGCAGCCACAGAATCTGCCTAAACATTACAAACTAATAAAAAAGGCAACTGGATAAAAGACACTAATGCCTGAAGATTACAAAATCTGCATTTACAATCCAATACAAACAGCCCATCAAATCCAATAAAAAGGACACTAATGCCTGAACATTACAAAATTTGCCTTATTGTTCCAATAAAAAATAGCCCAACAAACCTTCAGGTGGCTCAAAAGCATCATCCTGCTTTTCTTCAACATCTTCCATACTATTCTACTGCGAACAATAAAAAATAAATCAAAATAACATCAACTATACATGAACCAATCCGAAAAATAAATCATCTAGAATATAGGTCCTAAGTCACAGACCCAAGCACACCCATTAATTCTCCAAAGCAGACCCATGCATACAGAATATGGGTCCTAAATTCATCTAGAATCAAAAGCAAATCTAAATTCTCCAAATCTCCAAAAATTCCTCCAAAACTCCAGACCCAAACACATCCAAGCAAAAATTCCTCCAAAACTCTAGACCGTCTTCGCAGCCGGAGTGCGAGGAAAATGAAAAGAGGTCAGCAGGAGTGAGACGTTTTTGTAAGAAAAATGAAACTGGACTACTGTCGTCGCCAGCGCCGGATCAGAGAGAAAGATGAGAGAGCTGAGAGTTTGATTCGCCTTTAAGGGTTTGTTCTAGTTCTAGCATAATAATAGAAGGGTTTTCCTCCAAGGCAAAAATAAAGGTGTAGAAAAGGGGGTACTTTTAAGTTTAGCCCAGTCAAACTTTCTAAGATGGCCAAAAGATAAAAAAGACTATATTACCCTTAATGAAATGAATTGAATATTGCAGAATATATCCTATCTTTTATAATCGATTTACAATCTAGTTTTTATCTTCTATCTTGAATTTCAAAATATAAATAAATTCTTTGATCTAATAAATTATAATAATCTATAACATATTTTTCATATTTTTCTTTAAGTCTATTATATTCTTCTGATAATGTATTAATATTTTCTAATTGAGAAGTAATATTATTTATTTTATCTAATAGTTTTTCTAATAAATTATTTAATCCTTCAATAGTATATCCATGCATCAAACAACAAATATAATAAATAATCTTAGCAATTTTAAACTTCTAATAACAGTAATTAAAACATCATAAACAGCAGAAAAGCAATTATTAATGCAAGAATATAGCATAAATAAGAAAGATCTTACAGTATTATAGCAGAAGGTAAAAGCAGATTAATATCAACGAGATTTCCCTCGAGCTTGCACCCATATGTTTGTATACTCAGATATAAGTGATCGGTGTTATTTGAATTTAAGAAAGTGGGTTATGGTTCAATACAACTTCCGCACACTCACTGATTTTCTCTCCGACTCTTTTGCATATCTCACAATGGATCTCACGGAATCACAGTTTTCCTTTCAACTCCTTGTTAAAACATTACCATGAATGGTAACATGTTTCTAATGGCTTTCTTTAACAACGCCAAAAACGGTAACACATCAACGAGAAAATGCACAAACCATCAAGGCTTTCACCGTTGGAGTATAAGTAAGATAAGAGTTTTCGAGAAAATAATAAGGATGAAAAAGAAATGTTTTGAAACAACTTTGATTTCATAAACACATCACACTAATATCTCTTACATAAGAGTACACATACATATTTCGGCTACACTCTCGGTACTTTCTCTAAGGAAATTAGAACTCCATAGATATTACCTTATTACACTCTTCACTGAAGAAAGACTGAAAATATTACAAAATATGGAAAACTAGGTAGAGAGATATCTTTTACTTAAAACTTGGATACCTTCTTCTGAGAATTCGTCTTCAATTTATAGACTTCAAAAAGCTTCTACAGTTATCCTTCATTATTGTTGCTTTAATTGTGTAGGGTCTTGAGAATAAAGTTCTTTTGTCTGGATCCTTTGAGAATCTTATTGTGGCATAAAGTTCTTTTATCATAATATGGAAATTATTGGGGTAAACCCACAGTTTTTCTTTACCAGAATCTTTCTGATAAAGTGGTCCCTTCTACTTTTCCATATGTGACTCAAACCACTCATCCGGAAATTCATCTGGATCTAGAGAAATTGGTTAGATGTCACATTCAGTGCAACAACATTCGCACTTATGTTTTGGATAACGCCAAAATTGTTTACACAGCTCTTCTCTTGTCTTCTGTGTCCCACTAACTAGTCATTCAAAGATATGATCACTCAATATGTCAAGATAGTGCCAATCTTCTTGTTTAGTGGGTGCCACAGTTTTACTGTAGATCATATGATCTAGTGACTCGTACACCCATATGTTTTGTGTTTCTTCAATAATTTTTTGGATATGGTCAAACTGCTCCTTGTATCCCTTGGTTCTACGAAAAGCTATCATCTTGATTATATCTTCTGGTGTGGATTCAATAACTTCACTCTTTTCAGGTTGAAGATGTTTGGTAGTAGTAGCCATTCTGATGACATGGCTTGCTGGAAGCATCCTATTTTCTTCATCATCCCATTCAGGACTTGCAGTGAAAAATCTGATATAAATGTTCTTATGTTTAAGAATTTGACAATATCTTTCAATAGCACGGACTACATTCTTTGGTAGCATAGAAATTTCTTTTAAGGATTCTGATGGGTAAATACAGAGTATATTTCCCATTTCATACAGAGCACGAACCCAATAAGTTGGAGCTCCTGGATAGATATTAACTTTGTTATATGTTCCATACGTTAGAGTTTTCATCCATCCTCCAATACTAGTATACCAGCAACAGGCTAGATTGAACAATACGTATGCCAGAATAAAATCGTTTTTATTTTTGATATCCATAACACCAGGAGTGTTACAGGCCTTGATAATAATTGAGCGATTAAGCTCTAGTATAGAGATACTTTCCTTCGTAAGTTTTTTCTCCTGTGAGGGAGACGAAATAGTATACTCTTTGACAGATAGTTTATGAAACTTTAATGCTTCTTGTTCAATATTGGCGTTAGAGCCTTCAGATTTATTGGCACTAGGGCCTTCAGATAATACAGCCTTGTTGGCCTTTTCCGATATTGGCTTAGCAACAGCCATCTCCATCATCGCTATCTTGGATTCTATTGTAGCAACTTTCACACTCATCTCGAATTTCAATGTTTCGAGTCCCTTCTTGATTTGCTTCATTCCTGGTTAAGAAATCTGGAATAAAATTATATTTTCCTTTAATATGGACAATATCAAAATTAAATGGTGCAAACCACATTTGCATTCTAATAAGTGGCCTTTCAGCTGCACTTGTTCCAAGTTTATTAGTTAACAATGGTTTTACCTGAGTATTATCCGTTCTAATAAGAAACTTTTTAGGTAACAAATAAGGTTCAAATTTTGCTACTTCTTTCTTGACAGCTAAACATTCTTTTCGATTAATATCATATCTAGTTTCTGCATCCTTAAAAGCACCTGAAGTATAAACAACAAACTCTTCTGGGCATTTACACAATGGATTACAAAGAAATTCTCTATGATTCTCTTTTCTTTTGAGGATTGCTCCCCAGTGTAATAGAGATGCATTAGTTTCTAAAATAAAGAAATCATCATCATTAGGAATATTTAATTCGGGTAGATTTTCACATATTTTCTTTATTTTGTTTATCATTTCGATATCTTCTTCTGTCCATTTCCAATCAACACATTTTCTAAGTTTTTTGGTAAAGTGGACTTTGTATTTAGAGCAATTTTTGATAAATTTTTCAGAGTAATTTAATAATCCAATAAAATTTTGCAGCTCTTTTTTATCTTTAATTATTTCTGAAAATTCGATAATCTTTTTACCAATATGAGGTTGTTGAAGTATTTTTTCTTCTGTAAAAATATCCTAAGAATTCGATTTCAGTTTTAGCTATTTCTGCTTTTCTTTCAGATAGGGTTAAACCATATTTTTTGGCAATATAATTGAACTTCTTAAGATGTTCGATATGTTCTTTTAGATTTTTACTATGGATAAGAATATCATCTACATAAGCAATACAGAAAGTTTGTATTGGTCTGATGATTTTATCTATTCTTTGTTGACATATTGTTGGAGCATTCATTAATCCAAATGTCATAACATTCCACTCGAATTGTCCTAATGAATTAGGGGTTGTAAAACTAGTTAAAGGTTTAGATGCTTCATCTAATTTTATTTGTCAATATCCTGATTTATAATCAAATTTAGAGTATATTTTACTTTCTTGTATTTGTTTTATTAACAAATCTTTTATTAGTAATTTATAGCTATTAGGTATAGTTTTAGAATTTAGGTCTCTATAATCAATTACCATTCTAGCTTTTCCTCTTTTAATTTCATTATGGTTTCTAACCATAAATGCAGGACTATTATATGGACTACTTGATTCTCTTGTCACTCCTAATTTTAAGAGTTCTTTAATTTGTATTTTAAATTCTTTTTTATCTTCTTCACTATACGGAAATTGTTTTCCAGATATCTTAGTATTTGAATTTTTTAGTTCAATGGTTGCAATATGTTTATCTTTGTCCCAATTGGCTAAGGGATGTTCATGATAACATTCTTTTAATTCTAGTTTAATTTTTTCTAACTCTTCTTCTAAATTGTCAATTCTTAATACAGGAATTTTTTGTTTATGATTGATTTCGGTATAACATTCACCACGATTACCTACAGAACTCTGATTTATGGTGTATTGGTTGATGTGCAATTCCAATGGCTTTATAAATTTTTGGTGTTTTAATTTTGTGATTACAAGGTGTAGTGAATTCAAAACTATCTTTATATTGCGTAAATGAGCTATATGTATAGCTAAAAGGATATCACATCCAATTTTATCGGTTGCATATATTCTAGGAATAAAACATTCTCTATTTCTTATAACTATAGGAACATTTTCTACAAAATCTCTATAGATTTCAACAATATCACTGACAGTTTGGCCATAAGTCGTTTTCTTATAGTCTCTTTTATAATAATGTTCAGGAAATACATTTCTTTTACATAGGCAAATTCCAGATCCAGTATCAAGTATAGTATGAATTTTTATCATACAATAGTCTGGTAAATTGAGAGTTATCTCAATATATGGACTAAGTATACTAGTTTTGATTGATCTAATTCCTTGTATCATATAAATTGGTTCTTTGGTTTTATTAACTCTAGGAAGTATTTTCTGTTTATTTTCTATAGTTATTTGTAGGGTATTTTTCTGGATAACATATGGTGATACATTTTCAAGAAAATTCATTCCAAGTAATATTGGGCTAGTATCTTTTCCTTTCCTATAATCTTTATGGATTTTAAGATTTAATTTAAATTGTTCTCCTTCTATATCAGTAAAACTTAGTTCAAGATTAACAAATGTTTTGATTTCATATTTAATTTCATGATAATCTGTAAGAGTTATTTCTTGTGGTAAGTTTTCTTCAGATAAATGATCAACTAAGTCTGCTCTTATATGGCTGGTACTAGCTCCTGTATTGACAAGGGCTATGATTTTTTCGTAATTATTTTGATTATTGATATATTCTGTTAAGGTAAAGAAGTTATCTTCCTCACATTTTCTTAGGTCAATATCAATACTATTTCTAGGTAATGTTGAGTAGTTTTTACTTGTAGATGGCCTGCTAGAACTTACGAGTTCTCTAGTACTGATACATTTTTCTATTCTTCTACTAGGCATTCTAACTACAAGTTGTCCAGAGTTACTCAAAGTGACTAATCCTTGATTTCCTACATTACTGTCTATTCTTCTAGCTCGTTGATGAAAATCAAGCAATATGTCTTGTGGTTAGGAAATATTATTATCACTTAACATTTTTGGGGGAGTAAATTGTGCTAGGTTTCTAAAGTTTTCATGAATTTCTATAAATTCCCCTGAAATTTTATTGATTTCCTTTTGGTGTGTAGTAGTAAAAACATATAAAGCTTTACAATGTAAAGTTACAGCTTTACTTCTTGGTGGCATCATTAATCTATCGATTTTGTGATATAAATTTAGTCCTAGACTTAAGTTTTCATTTGATAAAGATATGGCAAATCCAGGTCTTATAGTAAATATAATTTTCTTATAAACAAGATTTCCAGAGACCATTCCTAATAGAGCATCCATAGGATCATGAAGTATTCTATTATTCATCAAGTATATCTGTATAGGAATATCCATTCTTTCTCTAAAATATCCTTTGATCATAATTTGGATCCCTCCAATAACAATATATTTTAATCTATCTCTAGTAGATTTTTTAATATTTGCTAATTTTCTATTAACCCATTCTCTTGTTATAAGAGGTATAGTAGTATTACCTTTAACATTTTCGATATTAATAGGTATTTCGTCATACTTGGCAATGTATATTATTTTGTTAAACCAAGATAATATAGGTCTTCTAAAAATATATTTATCTCTTAAAGATATTTGTTTTTATTTTATAGCTCCATATCTTTCTTCATCAAATACAACAGTTTGCGAAGTTCCTTCTTTATTGTCTAGGTTGGTCTCAATAGTATCAATAATTTATTGATTCATATAAATCTGTTCATATTCAGGTTCTTCAATTTCTTCTATATCTAGTTTATAGATCGAGTTAGTTTCAGATAATTCGTCTAAATCTTCAATTATCTCATATTCTGAGTCAGATTATATTTCTTCCATTAATCTAATGGACTTAACATTTTCTCTTCTATTTTTATTAGGACAATTGGGAGATATATGTCATATTTCGTTACATGTAAAACATTTACATTTTTTATAAAATTCCTCAGATTTTTTCTGATGTTTCTTATGTTGGTTAAATTCCTTTTTCCAAGGTTTTTTCTTCTTAAAATATTTCTTGTTGCTCTTAAATCCTCTATTTTTCTTCCAAAATTTAAGAAATTTCTTAATTTTTTTTTTATAATATGGTTTCTTGGGTGATTTGTGACAACCAAATTGTGGTACTGCTGCTATTTCTCCATAACAGCATAAACTAACTTTCTTACCATGTTTTCTAAATAGGTGTTGGTACATAGATTTTTTGCACCATTCAGATATTTTTCTCTTAACGAATGAAGTTCTCATTCCTAGAGTATCAGCCTTTTGATTAGGATCTTCCCATTCTATTTTCTTCCAATAAATTTGGCACTCCTCAAATAATTTCTGACCCCATGGCCAGGGTAGTTTAAGGAAATATCTATTTAATAATTTTTTATCCTCTTCAGATATATTCCATTCTTTTATGGATTTGAATGCTTTAATATATTTTTTTTTCGAATTTCTTAGTTTATTAATTTAATTCACACATATCACAGATTTTTAATAATTCCATTTTTCTTTCTGCTTGTAAGGTTTCTTGAGTAATCATATCAATTTTAGTTTCAGGTATAACTTCTCCTAAGAGTAGATGTTTAAAGAAATTTTCTATTCGTTTTAAAATCTCTTTAAAATTTTCACCATCTAAACTTTCATTACTATTTATGGTAGTTGTAGATTTTTCTCCATATTTGATTTGATTTTTGGTTCTTCAGAAGTTCTTCTCTAAATGTCCGAAGTAATTCTTCTAAAGGTGTGGATTATAAAGTTATAAGTTTGAGTGATATTCTATCTATGAAAAACAACAGCTAAATCAGTAGCTTTTGCCAAGAATCAATAACTTCGCTTTTATTATTGCTATCATCAATATCTAACCATATTCCTGTTGTAGGAATGGGTTCAGTAAATAATCTAACATGATTATTATCCCTAAGATGTATAGACTTGGTTGCAATTGTTTTTGGACATTTTCTAAAATTATAACATGCTCGCTCATTAGTTATTCCATGTTCTTTTATCCATTCCAAATTTCAGTCATCAGATTCATTTTGAATCCAATCAGTAGTAACATTAGTTCCACTAGTTTCTCCGACTAACGGCTCAACTTGTTCATTTAAAGGTGGAGTATTAATTTCAGTAGTCTCATCTTTAGGTAGAGAATCATTCATATATATATATATATATATATATATATATATATATTCTCAGTTTGGATAGTCAATTGTTCTAGACTTTGTTTATAAGCTTCTAATTCATCTCCAGTAGCTTGAAAGAATTTATTTTCTAATTCTTCTATAACGTATGCCGGTAAAGGTGGTTCAATTGAAGTATAAGACTTATTTTTAAATTTTAATTCTTTAAATTTTGATTCAATTTGTTTATATATGATTTTTGGTCCAATCTTAATATTATCATTTACAATTTCTAAATTTGATTCAATATTTTTCACATGAGTCATGATGTCTTGATTCATCATATCGATTTTTTCAAAAGGTAAAGCATAATTATCATATTGTTCTAAAAATTGATTTATAATAATATCTTCCTCTTCATATTCGGGAGATTCATTTACTAAAATTTGTAATGCTTTATTTTTTATTTCAGTTAACCGTTGAGAATTATTTATTTGTTTTATCTCTTCACTTAGGGTCTGTTTGATAACAGAAATTTTCCTGGGAACTAGGAATCATTTTCCAACTCCTACTTTGCGCTGTTTGATAGCTTTTATTTTCCATGGAATCGGTTTCCAGCCTTTTTCAAGGTACAACCATTTGAAGCGTGATTCCCTGGAAATCAATTCCTTGCTATTTGGTGGGAATTGGTTTCCACCTCTTTTTATTTTTATTTTTTTTATAGCAATAGAAACAAATTCTAAGATAAAATGTAAAAAAATTTATCCATTTAATTGACAATTTGCATGAAAAACAAAGCCAACCGTATTCTAATAGAAAGGTGAAAAATTATACCAATCAAACACTTTTAATTCAATTCCCGGTAAAACAATTCCAGACAATTCAATTCCCTGGAATCCAATTTCTTTTCCACCCATTTTTCACCCTGCAATCAAACGGACCCTTAGAGATTTAAATTTGCTACTTAAATTTGTCGCTAACTCTTGTAATTTAATTCTATTAGTATTAGTTAAAATAACGACATTTTGTAATTTTTCTAAAATTAGTTTATCTTTTTTATCCATTCTAGAAAATATTTCTAAAGTTCTAAAAATTTTCTTCAAGTTCGTTACTAGGCTTTGACACCAATTTTGAACAAAGGCGAAAGCGTTAATATAGATCAAAAATAGTTTGATGACTAAATTGAAAATATTTTATATTAAGATGACAATGGGTGCAATTTTTATATTTAGGGGTATGTTAGGTAGTTAGTAATGAAAAATTTGATCAATGGCTAATTTGAAAAATTGAATAGGTTAACCGGCTATTTGCCACCTATTCCTCGTAGAAAAGTCACTTAGTTTCCCTCCAAAAAATGACCGACACGTGGCCAAAATTTTAGAAAATTTGAATCCCTGTCTTCTAATCTGTTTTCATGTCTGGTCGAGTAGCATTTTCCTCAATCTTTAATGAAGAATTGAAGACACTCGAAAGTCTAAGGAAATCCAAGGTTGCTAGGCTAATCAGCTATAGAATTATTCCATAGCTTTATTGTCAAATAAATTTGACATCTTTGTTGATTGTCAACCATGCCCCCGTATAGCCCCCATTTTTTTGAATAAAAATGGGGCGAAATAATATTTTTTTAAAAAAATAGATGGTTGAAAAAGAAGAATTTTTTTTTGATTTACGTGTAATATTATTTTATGAAAAATTGTGTGGTTGAAAATAGAAAATAGAAAAATGAAATGTAATAGAATGTAATTTAATTGGATTCAAACAAGGGCCATATGACCCTTCCGTATCCACTAATTAGCTAGGTAAATGTACATATCCATATAATATACATTTATCTGTCAATTGTATCCTGTGGAAATAATTAAAGAAAATAACTAATGTGTTAAATATTAATATTTTCCACCCATTCACGAGACTGTGATAATTAATACGATAGTTTATACCGGAAAAAAATGAAAAGAAATCGATTCATTGTGATGAAAAAAGCAATTAATTAATTTTAAGAAATTTACAACTTGGGTACCTATGCATAGTGCACCCCGACTTGACAAGTCCAACCAGTGGAGGGCCGGCCAATTAGCCCGACGCAAATACACTACCCAAATATGTCTACAAAACTTCTTTGTCGTTGTTGATCTAGGTAACAGTTAGTAATTAATTTTAATTATATATTTAATGAAATTTATAATTTTTTGTCACATATTTGATCAATTTTTATCAAATTTTACTAAAAAATTATTTTTAACTCATACCATACAAGGGCTTAATGTGTTATTCAAGCAACGCTGTGCTAGAGTACTCTTGAAATATGTTTATATGGAAACTTATTTCAAGTGTTGTTTAAAATCGGATCTAAATATTTAACTTGTGCTCTTGTATTTTATCAAATTATGTGGCTTTGACGATAAGCTAACCTTGTTTGATTCAAGTCTAATTTGTTAATATGTGGGTAGCCAACACACTTTTGCCTAGTTCTTTGGATGCTTGTCCGTAGTTAATTTTATAATGTTAACTCGATTTATCACTTCAAAGTTCAAATGAGTTCTTTCTTTAATTTGTCTCATCATTTCAGGAGATATGCTACTTGTAAAAAGAAATTGTACCAGTCCGCCCTTCATTAGAGGTCGTCACTTGACATTTGTTAATCATTTTCGTACAATTTCTTTGTAGAAGTAGAATAATTGTAATTTCAGAACGTGACACCTACAATCTTATCCTTATTCAAATAAAAAAAAAAAAAAAAATTCCCTCTTTCTATAGTACTTGAAATGACACCATGTGAATAATTGTACTTGTAATTTATATGGTCTGCCCTCCTTTAAAGTCGGCCATGTAAGGTAGAGAGGAACCTTTGAACTGAACCGAAACATCTTTCTTATGGATTTTTCTAAACGGATAGGGTCACTAAACATCTTTCTTATAGATTTTTCTAAACAAACAGGGCCAATGTGGCCATGTCCGTCCGTGTAGCAAAGCTCCGGTAATGCCCCAAAATATATTACTTTTTTTTTTCTTAAAAAAAAGAAGAAGATTTGAAGTATTACCAAAAATCATCTTCTCCTAATTTAAGCAAAGTATACTTTTATTCAATTTTGAAACTTGTTCGATAAGTTGATAATTATAAACCAACTATTTAAGTGAAAAAATTTCACATCAAATAAAATCTTAAAATACTACGATTTCCAACCATCAATTCGAATTTAACATAAAATGTCAAATGTTCAAACACAAGAAAAATTGATGAATATTGTGCACAAAATTTAACATAAAGATGAACTCAACAAGATATATAAGGGAATTTGCAAATTTTCATCTTCAGAAATTTTAATTGACGACCACATAAGCATCACTAGGTCAATCTGCCACGCATACACACGATCCGTTCTAATATGAAAAGTTATTATGCCATTGTTTGATTTCCATTTTTTCCAAAATTCATTTTTCTTTCTCTTCTTTTCAACCAAACATTCTTCAATAAAATAATATTACACATAAACCTAAAATTTTTCCTTAAATTTTAACCACACATTTTTCATCAATCAATTATTAAAAATGCATTCTTTCCCCCAAAATGAGAATCATATGAGGCTACAAGAGTGAGTATTTTGAAAAACACACAGTAAAAAATACGTGCATATTCTCATTAACATGATATAAATATAAAATCACATGGCATACCGACATTTTCTAGATTTAGAGCAAACTGATCGCGACATCAAATAGCTCAAGGAATTTCATCAGAATTCCTATTTCCCGTGAGATTTACATATTTGACCAAACGGTTCATTCCGTAAGATTTAACATTTTCGACCTAATGGTCAATTTCGAAGAATTTAACATATAAATCAACCCGAATGCCTTAGAATACTTCATGCCAAAGTTTATAAAAAATAACAAGGGAATAAGAATTTACTATTTGCACAAAGTATTCTTACCTGAATTGACACCAAAATTCTGGGAAAAATGTGGTTTGAAATGATGATATGGTTTGTTGGTTGGGAGTTCAAAGAACCACTTGTGCTAGTGGTTTTTTTTGCCTTCACGGCTACATGTGAAAGTGATATATTTCATTTTCCCATCGTCTGTCATTTTCGAATTCATTCTCCTTACTAGGAAACTGACATGATATACATATCTTTTGTAGAAATCCTATAATTCTTTTTTATCCTCGAACATCATACGCACTCGAGGTACCATCGGACTATCGTTTCCTGCAATTTCCTTGTCTAGTGATATCACATTGTCCGCAACATTCTCTAAACCATCTCTCTCCAACAAAAATTTGTCATGTACGTCTTCTATATTTTCATGTACTGCAACACAATAAGCGACAACGTTCAGCAAAACGTAAACCAATTATAGTTGAATAACTAATTCATACGTAATACACAAGTTCATAAATCCATAGTTCGGACAAAATACAGTATCATTTAATCAAATAATGAAACATCAAAAACTATTCATCACAAGTTTATAAATCCGTAGTTTGGACAAATTACAATATCATTCAATCTGATAATGAAACAACAAAAACAATCTATTTAGGCCAAAGCACATTATCATGAACGCAGACTTTGCCCAGTTATGCATCAACATTGTGGTGTTGTAGGGATGACATGACACAAACATTTACAGGGCATGGAATCATAAAATGCAAAACCAAATTTGTTCACGGTACGTATTGAACAAAATCATGAAAAATAAATCAAAATTTCAAAACATAATTTCAACAACTTAAGTTCACGTTATCCGGGGTTGGTGAAGACTGGATTTGGCCGTCGCCAGAGCTGGGCTTCACCATCTTTTGCAGCGGGGGAGTGAGGGGTCCAATTTGGGGAAGACGATTGTCTGAGTGACGATGTCGAGCGTTAATGTTGTGTCGCGATGGAGTGTTTTTTCAGATGATTTGGAATTTCGATTTCACGACTACAGATCCGGAGAGATTGAATGAACTGAGGTTTGTGGCGGGAGGAAATAAACGTGCGTGTAGGAGGGGACCAATTTTAGTGTTAGTGTTAGGTTCTTACTGTTTATTTTTCACTCCGCCCCAATAGTCAACACCACATATACTATTTTTAAAATTTTGTATACTTTTTGTCATACAACCTCTATACAAGAGGCATTAGTCAATTTGTCAAGAAGGACCAAGCAGTGATAGAAAATGTAAATTAATCACCTCACAACAATTTTCTTGCAATAAAGTTTGAATTGTCATGCTCCAAATTTATTCCTGATTTGAATTTGATGTCCCCCATTTCGTTCTCTCTCCTTTTCCAGTTCAGTTAGTATAGCCCTTGATCCCTATTATTTTAAAAATATATTTTTCTCTCTATTATTTTCAATCATACATTATTCAATAAAATAATATTACCCGTAAATTTTAAAAAAAATTCCTTATTTTTAAATCAAACATTCTCTATCAATCTAATACCAAAATGCATTATTAGCCAAAAATGAGGTTCTATTAGGCGTATAGAAGTATGAACATTTCGTTAAAATCATCGTTCAAACAAAGAACTTGATCGATGATATGTTGCGTGTTACTTCCTAAAATATTAAATTATTTGCATTTTTATTTTTATTAAATAAAAAATATACATCTTTAAATAATCTTTAATATACATTTATGTAATTTGCTCTTTTTATTTTTTGCCATTTATTAAAAGGGCACGTGCAAGTCAAGTGATTGAACTCTCGTTTGACCCCATTATTTGTCATTTTAATTTTTTGAATAGTATTTTCTTGAAAAATATATGGTTAAAAAAGAAGATTTTTTTTGAATTTACGTGTAATATTTTTTTATTGAAGAATGTGTGATTGATAAAAAAAAAAAGAGAAAAAGAAATTATAACTTTAGTGGGACCAAACGCGTATGACTTGCAACAAAAGTTGACAAAAATGTTAGAAGAGATTAACTTTGCTAATTCTCAAAGAATCGAAACAAATAATCAGACGAAGAAGAATAATGTTATTTACAGTTGTTCATTATCGCAGTCGTCCTACGTAATATATGTGATGAATAGTAAGTTGATGCATAAGACAAAAAAATTAATATATCAATATATTAAATCATAAATTGTTATATAAAATATCATGTAAGATGACTATTGCAATGAATGATTAGGATTAGCATTACTCGACAAAAAATTATACAATTTATCCTTATTAACCAGTGTTTTTGTTTTTGTTTTTTTTAATGGAATCCAAATCCAAATTCAAATTCAAGGGCGTTGTTCGGTAGAGATTAAAATTGAATTAAAATTGAAAAATTAACCGTTATTGTTGATTTTTATTTTTATTAGACAAGTGAAACCCAACAACGACCATATTTTCAATTTTAATCTCAACCAAACGACACCTAAATCTAAATCCAAAAAAGTAACGGCCCTTCTAACACAGCTCATTTTCTCGCTCAATAGAGTACGTTGTACGGGTCAAATTTCTTCTTTCCATTCACCCTCTCTTTTTCCCGTTTATCTGTGTGGAACTTAACGCCCCTCCTGCTTAGCTGGCTTATAGCTCTCCACGGTTGGTTTTTATGGGATGTGTCTGCTGAGAAAGACCCTAGTTTCAGATGGCCCAATCAAACCAACCCTAATTTTCTTTCAGCTTTCTATATCTATATGTTTTTTTCGATTTTCCATCACCTCATCATCTTCATAATCTTCATGCCCACAAAGAAAAGAGAGGAGAACTTTTAAAAACACTAACATGGTCAATTTTTTCTTTGATTTGGTGGATCCACAGATCTAATCTCTTTCATTTTCAGATGTTCCTTTCTTTCAATTCTTGAAGGTAACATCTTTAACAGATTTCCACAATCCCATATTTGCATATGTGCGTTTCTTGCTCGTTTATTTGGGAAATATGTAACTTTGACTCGAGAGTTTCGTGATTTCTGTAAATTGGATTTTTGTTTTTCTATTTCTCTCTTTGTTGGGAATTGATCTTTCTGGAATTAGAACTGGCTGATCAAAGAGTAGGCCGAAGAAAAGGTGTATTTTGTCAGCCTCACTTTTTTCTTGTGTTGACTTTTCTTAGTTTTTAGCGGCTGTTGTGTTCGTGGATTTTTCTGTTTATAGTCAAAGATCTGTTTCACATTTGAAGACCTTGTTCCTTGGTAGTATTATAGAAATTGACATCTGAATTGAAAATAAAGTTGGGATCTTTATGTATTTCTAGTGCATTTCGTTTGTTGGATTGTTATTGTTATTGTTATTGTTATCGTTCAAGTTCTAATTCTGTTTGTTTTACGTTTGATATTCATGTTCATCTAAACTTATAGTGCACGGTCTTTTGTGTTGAGGACAGAATTAGCTCCAGTACTCATTAGATGCGGAGAATTCTGAGGGTGGTTTGGATGAAATGAGGTATGTTATCGGGGCTGATGAACTTTTTGAGGGCCTGTTTTTGGCCGAAAGCAGATGGATACATTCACACGGGTTCCGATACTAGTGGTCGTCAAGTGGGGCTTCTGTGGTTCAAGGACGGACATCATTTTAATGGAGAGTTTTCAATGGCTGTAGTTCAAGCTAATAATTTAATTGAGGATCAGAGCCAACTTGAATCAGGTAGTTTAGGCATGCACGATTCTGGCCCATACGGCACTTTTGTGGGGATTTACGATGGACATGGTGGTCCGGAGGCTTCTCGATTTGTCAATGATCACCTCTTCCAGCATTTCAAAAGTAAGTCCCTTGAAGTTACCTAGTTTGAAAAATGCTATTATTCTTTGATCAGTTTAATTTTGGAGTCTCCCAAGAACAATAATAGGAAAAAGGCTTCCGAATGTCTAAACTGACTTTTGTATAAATTTTCCTATTTCTTATTATATTGTTAACTGAAAACTGTATTTACTTGCCAGTTTTGAGTTCCTAGTTTGCCAATGTTTCTCGTGATGTTGGATTAGAAATATTAAACTGCTAACTTGTACTAATTCCTGTGCTATTTAACCAATCTCTTAAGACTTTCATGTTTTGAGCTCAAAAGCTATTTCTTGAATTGTTCAGTGTTCACCTCCGAGCTTCAAACTATGTCGACGGAAGTAATTCGGAAGGCATTTCAAGCAACAGAAGATGGTTTTTTCTCAGTTGTCAGCAAACAGTGGCCCACGAAACCGCAGATAGCATCAGTTGGCACATGCTGCCTTGTTGGAGTTATCTGCGACGGAACTCTCTATGTGGCCAACCTTGGCGATTCCCGAGCTGTTATGGGCAGTCTTGTCAAGGCAACAGGGGAAGTACTGGCCATTCAGGTTTCAACAGAGCACAATGTGAGTATCGAATCTGTGAGACAGGAGCTGCAATCTCTTCACCCAGATGACTCACAAATAGTAGTTCTAAAGCATAATGTGTGGCGTGTAAAGGGCATTATACAGGTCAGTGAATTCATTGTTGTGGTAAATTATATCTGCTGATCATTTTACGAATGTTGGGTCCTGCTGCATGAGTCCCCATGTCAGCCAGTTAAACTCAATT
Source organism: Osmanthus fragrans (assembly GCA_019395295.1). Classification (NCBI taxonomy): domain Eukaryota; kingdom Viridiplantae; phylum Streptophyta; class Magnoliopsida; order Lamiales; family Oleaceae; genus Osmanthus; species Osmanthus fragrans. Next base: position 253,206 of record CM033356.1, on the reverse strand, counting down.
ATTGGACTTTGAACTTTGAATTTACTAGACTTTAGGGAGATTATTTCCAACTTAGGTTTGGAAAGATCTTAATAGATTACCTGGCTGATCACTTGCATAAAAAAATTCCAGTGCAATGTTCTGCCTCAATGGACTGATGCTACTACATTTTCGTACACTCATCGTTGATATACTAATTGGCCGTATTTCAGAAATCCTCGGTCCAATATCGTTTTGTTGAGAATATCATGATGCTTATGTTTGCTTACAAGTAATATTTGAACCTAGTAACTTTTATGGAGAAGGATGAACCGAACATACTCAACCACAAAGAAATTATTTGGTGAAAACACTCTTTGTAAAGGATCTTCCTGGGTCTCTCCACTCTCAAGTTATTGTAATGAACTCTTAATATCTAATATAACCACCTAAGGCTAGCGTTCTAAAAAACGTAGAATGTGACATGACAAGTAACATATTATGATTGAATGCCTCTCACCATTGTGAGTAGAGTAATGCTATTTATAGTGAAAACTATCGGTAGTTGTCCAATGTGGCATACAAATGACAATTTTTTATTTGATGCATTAATATGGTTGTTTTTTATTGATTTATCCATCATATATCAAATTGCCACGTATATGCCATGTAGGACGACTACCGGTAGTCTTCACTATAAGTAACATTATTCTCGTCATTACCCAATTGATCAAGTTTGGTCACATTTTTTGGTGTTTTAAACAACTTGCAGCAAAAGCAAAAGATTCTGTCCATAGATACTGAATATACTAGCCGTCTTCTATCAATTGCTTGCCCATTTGGTAGTAATCGCTTATATTGTGAAGAATCAAAATGCCTATTTGTACAATTTGTCGGAAACGAGATGTTATCAACTCCTTTTGGACCCATTTCAACTAAGAAATCCCCTGTTATTTGATCAACGATTTTCCAATTTTCGGGATTATCCAAATTTAGAGAAGCAACCCTCTTCTTCCTTATCATCTACTTCATTAACACATGCATGTTTCATCACTTCTTCTTTATCATCTACTTTATTAACACAGATAGGTTGACTCACTTCTTCATCCTTATCATCTACTTCAATAACACGGACAGATTGAATCTCTACTTCATCCTCATTCAAAGCATTTACATTGTTGCTTTTAAAGTACTTGTCAATATCCCCTACTTGACTTTGAGTTAATGCAATTTCATTTCGTTTCTTTTTTTCTCTTTTGAGCACTAGACTCATATTTCGGAGGCATGGTGTATCTAATGCCCAATGATTAACCTAAAAAATAATTACAAAAATCTCAATCATCTCACAATTAGAGTTTTCAATATAGTTACTACGTGCGCGCCTGTGCAATTGTTGATCCTACAATAATCAATCATATAAGTCGACCATGCCGCAATTATATAAGTCGACAAGGCTTTAGACATTTTCAGTCTCTTCAATAACAAGTTACGGCAAACCATTGCTTACATGAGAAGTATAATTTCGACGAAAACTATGAAATCACACCCTTGAGAATTACATTGTTACAATTCACTCACTAGCCTGAAATAAAAATTTAACATCAAACACCAATACAAATATGAAATGTTTGGCATTAGAGATTTATTTTACTATCAAAAGAAAAATGTAAATCAAAATCATTAACTTATGGGGCGAAATCAAATGTCGATTTAATTTTTTTTTTTTCAAAACTTCGCAACTTAGAAAGATTTAAGTTTGATTATCCCTCACTCCCAGAATCTCTCCGACCAGAGGAAAGCAGAACTAAGATCATTTACCTAAATTTGTTTTCAGCATCTTATGCAGTTGTTTCAATGAGGAAGCTACCGGCACAAGTTATCTCATCAATAGACATCTCTGCAAAATACACTAGTTTCCTCCATCATTTTCTTATAATCAAAATCTAAAACCTATTCATGGAAAGTTTTGGGAATTCTAGTTGATCTTCACAAACAAGGAAAAGAGGAAGTTAAAAAAAATTGGTAAAACAAGTAGCTTAACACATCCAAATTTGCGTGTAATTCACTTAGCAAATAGCAATTTGAATGGTAATCGAAAAGATGCCATGTAATCAGATCACTTAATTTAAAGCGATAAAAATAAATAAATAAATAAGAAAACTAAGAGTATAGTTAGATCGCTAATTGAATTACCCATATTCAGAGGATTAATAATTTAAACTCCCAGTCAATATACAGATCAAATAACTACAATGAATAAACGTCTTACATTCGTCAAATAAGAAATGAACGAGTTAATCATAAAAACTTAAATCTTGAATTGAAAAACGATAAAGAAATTGGATGTGAGTTTGAGCATTTACGGTGGTAATTGGGGAAATCAAATTCCGATTCCAGAGAAGAGAGGCGAGAACGCTAGACCGACGACTGACAAGTGATGAGTTCGGAGTTACGTTTGCCGTTTGGGAAAAATGGATTTGGGAATATTGGGAGAATGGGAGTCTGGAGTTATATTGTGATATTGATATAAGTTGGGTTGGGTAATAAATAGATTATGGATATATAAGTTGGGTCGGGTAAATGGATTAAGGGGATTGGATATTTGGATTTGGTCTTGTGAGTTGACTTGTGGGCTACTCTTGGTCTGACATGTTTAATATAATAATAATAAAATATGGACAAAAAATGAGGGCCCCTTCAATTTTGGCCCCGAGGCCCAAGCCTCATTTGTCTTAGCGCAGGACTGGGCCTGTATATACGTGACATCCTGCTATTTGATGCATTAATGTGATAGTTTTTTATTATCTTATGCATCAAATAACATATTGTTACGTGTATGTCAAGTAGAGCTATTGGAGGTAGTTTTCACTATGAATAGCATTATTCAAAATCTAGTAGCTTTACATGGAAAGTATGTGTGTGTACACACACACACACACACACACAACCATATGTGGCAAAGCTGATAAAGGAAAACTAATCTCTATCAATATGTACTATCGATGTAAATAAGGTAGGAAAGATTTCATTAGAATCTGTCAATTATAGAAGCCAATGAGCATATGCTAATTTTGGATTTTGCAACCTGCCAATTATTTTGTGATCTATCAATTAAAATCTGCCAATTATTGATTTTGCAAATCCCATTGATTGGAAGGTTAAGCTTCAAGCTTTTATGAGCCTATGCGGGCCTAGGCAAAACCTAGGTGTAGAAAAGTGTAAAACTTGGCTAGGCGGCAGGCCAAGCTTCGTGCCTAGGCAAAGCTTAGGTGGTGTCCAAGTGCGCCTTTTAGAACACCGCCTAAGGCTTAGAAGTTTAAAGTTTCAAAAGATGCGGTTGTATTAATATAGATATTTAACCAAAATTTACTCGTTCTTAGTGAAGCGAGCATGATGGCTGTGGGGTTCTATGACTTTGCTTGATTAATGTTTAAATTATTTATCTGAGTTCTCACTTTTCACCAAATATTTTAGTCTTTGGAGCATTCATCTTTTCTTGTAAGTTAATCGCATAAGGGATATTTACAGAATTCTCTAGCAATGTGACAATGATGGTTGTGCAATGCGTTTAGATGTCTTGGGATGAAATGCAGGTGTCCATAACTCTTGGTTGCCTTTATCTATAGTTATATAGAACCATAGACGTCAATTGCTATACTAAGATACATGTTTTCAATATCTCTTTATTCCTTCTCTTGAAATTGCTTTGGTATTCCTATTATTAATTTTTCAATTGCGTAAAGAGGTCAAATAAATTTCTCCCTACCATCCCTACTAAATAAAAGATAAATCACTTTCGAAAAGGTGACATCTATCAGTTATATAATTTAGCCATGTGATAATGTTCTGTATGATTTTTCTTCATGAATCGTGACACATCTTAGTTTGATGTTGCTGTACAGATTTCTAGATCAATTGGTGATGTGTATTTAAAAAGGGCTGAATTCAACAGGGAGCCATTATATGCTAAGTTTCGATTGCGTGAACCCTTCAAAAGACCAATTTTGTGCTCAGATCCATCAATTTCTGTGCACCAATTGCTACCTCATGATCAGTTCATTATATTGGCATCAGATGGCCTGTGGGAACACCTCACCAACCAAGAAGCAGTTGATCTAGTCCAAAATCATCCACGCAGTGTGAGATAAAATGCTTCAAATATTAGAGGTTTCTAATTTGAAGAGTAGCACGTGACATAGTTAATGTTTTCTGTTAAAATTAGCCAATAACACCGATATTTAAATATTCACCATTTTTTTTTGTCGAAAATTTATACTAATATTCATAACAAGTCCTCTTACTGATGCAAAATCTATCAATATGGATTGTGATGATGTATTCATGTATATTAGTTATAGGTGATGCATAATACCCCCCCCCCCCCCCCCCCCCCCCCCCCCCCCCCCGGTCAAATTAAGTTGGTTTAATTTCAGCTCTCATCCTTAGAGTATGAGAAGTTATTTCAATTTTAGTTCGACTCCTTTGTGCAGGGGAGTGCTAGGAGATTAGTGAAAGCAGCATTGCAAGAAGCCGCGAAGAAGAGGGAAATGAGGTACTCCGACTTGAAGAAAATCGAGCGAGGAATCCGTCGGCATTTCCACGATGACATTACAGTTATTGTAGTGTTTCTCGACTCACATCTTGTAAGCAGGGCTAGTTCAACCAAGAGTCCTAATATATCCGTGAAAGGGAGTGGCGCCATCAATCTGCCTCCAAATATGCTCGTTCCTTCAGCTGTAGCTACTTGATGATGCTCTTTCTAATCTGTACTGTACTCTTCGCACGTGAATACAGATAGCTTCTTAAAAGTTAAGAGACGCCCTTGAATATCTGGTGTACCCCCTGTAGCGTTTAACTGAAGAAGGCATAATAATCGGCAATAGTTTCAATACCCGAGGAGGCTGGAAAACGAGAACTCCAAGGTGATAATAATTGTAGTTATGGGTAAATCTTTCACTATCTGTTGTTTTCTCCTTCGCGTCATTTACTCCCTTGCAGTTAAAATGATTTGATTGATATTTTGTTTGAAAACTGATTATCACAGTTGTTATAAATACAAGTGGCAGTGGCGTGCTTCTGTACAGGGGATTAAGAGCATGCTTGGGGTGGCTTAGAAGCTTATTTATTTTACTTAGCCATGTTTGGCTGATGCTCATAAACAGTTTATAATAGATTAAATTACTTTTATTCACACATTTCTTGGGATTAATATGTACTACTCATTTATCCATCATTCATTATATATCGATTATGAAAAACTCCTAAACTTGCTATAACAACTCGTGACCTCCTCTCCTTGTAAGTAAGATAAATCACCCAAACATGGTGGAAGTTTTTGCCCATAAAGAGTGATCTTATGGTTAGTGAAGAACTGTGCATTTTACTACAAAGTCTATTCCTCATTGAGCTGCCTCCCAGCTTTTAACTACCTGTAAAAGTGGTGGTGAATTGAAATATGCTAAAGAAAGAGCACAGCACTACTATGTTCATTTTTTACTAGAATCTCAGTGTTATTTGCGTTAATTTCCTTATGGTACCTAGGCATCTGTTTGTCAAGTTGCATCAATTTTTTAGCCCAATTTGGACATGCCTGAGTCCAATCCGTTGTGCTGAGAGAGAGTGAGAGGGCATTAATCAGAGTGTCAGGCATATTCCCGCCATCCCATAAAGCCATTTACTCACTATTTTCACGGTCACTTTTGCACCCTAATAAACAATCTGGCTCAATAATCAATGATGAGAATGGGGTTTTCTAGTTTAGTAACAGTGGATTAACCAGTGTTAGACTAAGTACAGTGGCTACTTGCTAAAGCCCGCATCGGTTAACAACAAATACTCGATTTTACGAACATTATTGCTTTCTCATGCAGAGTTGGTCAACCAAATTTCTTATCTAACAATCGCACCCTTAAATAAAATGATTCAACGTCCTATTAAACTGTCTTTATAAGATTATGCTTCCTTGTATCCTTTTTTGTTAAACTTATTTTCAAATATATATATTTTTCAATAAAATAATTTAATACATGAGCCATAATTTTTTCCTACTTTTAACCATAATTTCTCAAAATAATAATAATAATAATTTTCAAAAAATATTCTAATTTTTTATTTCACCAAGTATAATCTTTGCCTACATTTGGCTTCCGTTTGAGCCTTATTCTCTAATTTTTTTTCTTCAAATTCATTTTCAACCATACATTCTGTAAATAAAATATTTTTTCCTAAACTTTTAACAACATATTTTCTAAAAAAATCACTATTGTAAAATTTGTTTTTGAAAACTGGATTTCAATCGCCTAACCTTCCACATTATAGCATCCTCTTTTCTTTTGATTAGAATTTTTTTTTTGTTCGTATGATCATGAGACGACACGTGAGTCAAAGGAAAGGGTTTCAAACCTTTTAGAGGAAAAAGAGAACAAGCCCTTTTTAATCAACTTGCAAGAGACGTAGAAAAAGAAAGGGGTTTCCGAGCGCTGCGGTAATGACTCGTAAGAAAGATCAAAACTTCTTGTTTCAGAGGTCAATCAAATTGGGCGCACTTTGTGTATTTCAGAGTCTATAGAGTTCTTATTTTCTTTGTTTCTTGGTTTGAGCACAGTGGTCAGTCAATATGGCAGTGAAGGTAAATTTATGAAGAGTCACAGTTATTGGGGAAATTTAACCTTAATGCAGTAAATACGAAGTACAATTGTGTAAAATTTAAAGCATCACGACCAACTCTAATTATTACATATACAAGGTTGTCCTGGTCTTAACCTTCTCAAAGGAATCTGGGGAAGGATCATGATGCTACTTTCCGCCTCCCTTTCCCCCCCACTTCTTCTAGAAGATTTTTCAGAGGTTAAAATCCAACAGCAGAAATGGAATTCACTTCCCAGATCATTTTTGCTTTCTGAATCGATTTTCCTTTTTTTTTTTTGAAAACGTGAAGTACCCAGTACTATTTATAAAACCCAAGATTTTTATTTATTTATTTATTTTTTTCAATGGCGTTTTTGGCATCCATCTGTGGGGGTTATAAGTGTCTTTCAAACTTGATTGCACTGAGCCAGTGACAATAATTCATGGCACTCTACCTAATTTCTTAATGATACATTAAGCCTTTGTTAATAAACTGACAAAGCAAAAACCTGACCATAATATTCTCATAAGAATTAAACTACTTTGTCTTCATGGATGATCTCAAATATGACCTCGGCCCCACCACTCCCCTCACATGGAAGGAAAAAATATTAAATTTAATGAGGTGGAACCCGATCTTGAGAGGAGTGGTGGGGTCGAGGTCATGCTTAAGATCACCCATAATGATAAGATAGCATGATTGATTCTCATAATTACAAGTTTATCTGTTAATACAAAGAAACAAAAAGATTGTGTCAAGGACTTTCTTCTCTATCACACACACAGTGAGCAAGTGAGAGAGAGAGAAAAACATACATGCGGAGACACAAAATCTACTGCTTGACTGAATGGTTGTGACTGCCCTTTTAATAGTTTTGACTAAATTTGACTCGTCTTTTCTCTCACTAGTCAGCGCCTCTCCCCCTCTAAAAATCTCTGCTAAATTTAAGCGCTTGTTTGAACCAATTTTGGAGAAAATAATGTATTTAAAAATAATAATTGATAGAGAATATCTAGTTAAAAATTAAAGAACAATTTGATTTTGCATATAATAATATTTTATTAAAGTATGTGCGATTAAAAATGAGTTTTGAAAAAAATAAATTTTAAAGAATAATAATATTCTAGTTAAAAATTAAAGAACAATTTGATTTTGCATATAATAATATTTTATTAAAGTATGTGCGATTAAAAATGAGTTTTGAAAAAAATAAATTTTAAAAGAATGAGACTCAAACAAAATATAAGTATTAACTTTTTTTCTAATTCTAAATTTCTAACACATCAATTCACAGTAAATACTGGTAATGTGTTTTCAATGAATAATGCTATTCATCAATAGTCTGGGACGAAATGAGCACCCAACAAGTCCTTATGACTGTCCATGTTGGGTTCTTCGAAATTTTTTTTTTTTTCACTTATATTGAACGATTTTTAATGATTATTTATGTCCATCTGAATTTTTGGATCCGCAATATTTATGAAGATGTTGGACTATTGCTGTCACATTTAATGAAATTAGAATGACCTTTAGTAAACAAAATAAAAAAAAAAATGAAAAAAAGAAAAAGAAAAAGAATGATCTTTAGTAACATTACTCGTTATTAATTTCACACTTCGTACCCCGAACGGCCAAACCTAATGTGTAGAGACACCCGTACCATGTTATACGTTCCTAAACAGTGAACACAACCTCTTCCTCGAGCCCCTACATCTCCTCTATTTCCTATCATATCACCCCAGAATCTCTCTCTCTCTCTCACATACAATAAACACAGAGTTGATGGTAATGTTTTGTTTTCCTTCGAAAAATACTTGAAAACAAGGATTCTTTTTCTTGCTATGGTGGTGTCTTTGTAGGAGAAAATAAAGGAAATTAAAGCACCCTTTTCCATTCATTTGAAACCTCTCCTCTTCTTCTGTTACTTTTTCAGGCACAGCACAACTTTACTTCATTGTGCGCGTGTGACCACCTCCATTTTTTCTGCTGACGCCCTTAACTCGGTTCTCGATTAGAAAAATTGAATGGGTAAAAGCCTCTTTGTAGCAGAAATCATCTTTCCAGATAAGAAATGGGTTGGTTCAAATTTACATCACCTCTAAAAGGTTGTGCATTTGCCATCTAAAATCTCCATATTTCCTGTAAAAAAAACCCAATTTAAACCCTGAATTGTCTCCAAGCACCCACTTTTTTCTTACGTTCTAGAAACCTTTTTAGGAGAGGGAAAAAAATGGGGTGTGTTGCTTCAAAGTTAGAAGCAGAAGAGGAAGTGGTGGCTATATGTAGAGAGAGAAAACACCAACTGAAGTTAGCTGTGGATAGAAGATATGCACTGGCTGAGGCACATTACAGATATTGTCAATCGCTCTTTGGTGTCTCCGCCGCCATTAGTCTTTTTGTTGCTCGCCATTCTTCGCCTCCGGCGCCATTTTCCATTACCTTTCCCCCACCTTCTTTCCCTACTCCTCCAAAAGAAAATGTGGTTTCTAACCCTTTGTTTCTACAGCAAACACCATCTGAACCCACCAAAGAAGCTATTGCTTGTGAATCCTGCAGTTCCTCAACAAGTTCAGTGTCTTCTGAGGAAGAATATGAGCAAAAGCATGAGAAAGAAGAGCCACAGGTTTGTGGGTATTTTTATATGGACATGCCTCAGACAATGCCTTCACCTACAAGAGATTTTGGTTGGGATTTCTTTAACCCTTTTTCTAATGTGCCAAGGCCAGAGATAATAAGTGCTTATAATAGGATTTCTGAGGAGGATTTGAGGGTAGTGAGGGAACAAGAAGGAATTCCAGAGCTTGAAGAAGAAGAAGAGGAGGAGGAAAGAATGGAAGGACTGAGAAAAGTTGTGGAGAGTGAAGAAAACCACGATTTCGAGCACGAAGATACCGAGATTGAGGCTGTAGTTGGTGGTGGTGCTAGTGTAAGCCAGGCGGCGGAGCAGCTGCAGAAGGGTTTGACTGTTATTGATACACCAGTGAGAGGGAGGGAGTTGTTGGAAGCCCTAAAAGATATTGAAGACCATTTTGTTAGGGCTTATGATTCTGGCAAGGATGTCTCAAGGATGCTGGAGTGCAACAGGGTCCATGTACAGTCTAATCTGGATGAAATAAAAGGTGCAAACTTTATCATTACTTTCTGCACATTGCATTCGAGCATCTTTTCTCACAAATTCTTAGCTTTTTTATTAATCTTCTTAAATTAACGTCAAAATCAGTTATTGATTTGTTGAGGCCTGCAAAGCAATATTGCAATTTTGTATAGGGCAGTGATGCCTTCATTTTTCAGTTATTCCGTTCTCTTGCATTTCAGTTCAAAGCACTTAATTTCTTATTTCTGATTCACAATGTGCTTAAAAGCTACTTTTCTTTGGAGTTATGTAGATAGATATACACATTAAGTTCAGTGTTGGTATGTAAATAACACATCGGTCTGCTATTACTTCAAGAATATTATGAAATCTGCACTAATATTTTCAGCGTTTATCATATAAAAAGTGGATCTAACTTTCTCCCCCAATTTTTTTTTTCTAAATTTTTGTTTTATGGAATTGTAAATTCCTCATTTTTTATCAGAACTTCTACTCCAAGTAGCCTCTTCCGCTCGAATTCATTCACATATTTCACGTGGATGCAGAGAATTCAACAAAACTAATCCAAGCTATTCCCTGGAGGTCTGCTTCTCGGTCATCGTCATGCAAGAGTCTTGTTTCGTCTAGTTCCAAGAACTCTTCGACATGGAAAGAATTTAACAACGATCTATTTGATGATTATGGAGGAATGGCTTCTGGAAGCCATTCATTGACACTAGGAAGGCTATATGCGTGGGAAAAGAAACTCTACGAAGAGGTCAAGGTAGCCACTGCCCAAACTCCCTGCAACTTCTTTAGGATGTTAACATTTCTTCATATTATTTGTCATATGATGTTTGTATGGTAATAATGTTGTCTTTTTCTATAAATTATTCATGCAATTTCTTATGTGAAATGAAAATGAAAGCACAGTGCTTTTTATTCTTTCTACTAGTTTTATACTTACCAGTACTTGACTTTGTACTGCCTTTAGGATGGAGATCGAATTAGGAAAATATATGAAAGCAAATGCGATCAACTGAGAAATCAAGATGCCAGAGGAGATGAAGGAGTGGCAGTGGACAAAACCAGAGCAGCAGTAAAAGATTTATATAGCAGGATCCTTGTCGCAATTCGAAGTGCTGAAACAATATCAAACAAAATCGAGAAACTCAGAGATGATGAACTCTTGCCCCAAGTGAATGAACTTCTACAAGGGTAAGAACTGAGAACGAGTGAACCTACTTGAAAAGAAAAAGAAGAAAAAAATGTAATCTGATTATTGAATTACCTTGTTCTGTTCCCTTTAATTGCAGCATGATGAAAACCTGGGAAAATTATGTTGGAGTCCCATGAAATCCAGAAAAAGATCATACAAGAAGTGAAGCTTTTTACCTGCCCTTCGTACGGAAAATTTTGCAATGAATCTCACCGACGTGCTACCCTTCAGCTGGAAACAGAGCTTTTGAATTGGCGTGCACGTTTCACAGAATACACTACAGCCCAGAAAGCCTATATCAAGGCCCTCCATGGATGGCTGGGGCTAAGTTCGTTGTCTCTGAAGTTGAATTCTACTCTAGAGGCATGAGTTCGACTCCATGTTATTTAAATGGGCCCCCACTTCTTGTGATTTGTCGTGATTGGTTGGCTTCCATGGACATGTTGCCGGATAAGGTAGTTTCTTTTGCTATCAAAAGCTGCAGCATGGATGTTAGAGCTTTGTGGGTGCAGAAAGGAGAGGAACAGCAACAAAAAAGGAAAGTTGACAATCTATCCCGAGAACTGGACAGAAAGATTCTGGCATTTCAAAAGATTGAGAATAACAGGTTCGATTTTAAACTCAGTGACCACAACACAGAGCAAGCGATTGAGCATCGGGATGAATGCTTGAAAGAAAAGAAGGATACACTGGACAATTTCCGGAAAAGGGTTGATCTGGAGAAGGAAAAACACCATAACTGTGTGCAAGAAACTGAGAGGATCACGCTAAATGGATTTCAGGCAGGGTTTAATAAAGTTTTCGAGTCTATGACGGAATTCTCAAAGGCTGCTTTAAGTATGTATAGTGACTTGTTAGACAACATTGTGAATGCGGAGAAAGTTGGCAAACGATCCCGTATTGAGTGTTCCCAAGATGAAGAAAATGGCAGCAGTTGATGCGAAAATTGTTGTGTAGGCTTTTCTTGTTCTAGGAGTTGAGTTTGAAGTGTTGTACATTAGATTGTGTCAAAGCAACTCACTGAGACACAATTATTTATGGATTTCTATTAGTGTCATTGGCTTGCACTTGGTTTCGTTTCTTAAGGTATTTAGCCCCATTTTTAATTTTGAAAGACTTGATTTCCCGATTCTTGCATGTTTATTGGCAAGAATCCCAGCAAGTTGCATAGGGTTGGTCAGAGAATTTTGTGTGGGCAGGCTATGTAAGTTTTTATTACTCAGGATATGAGCTGATGGTTAAATGGAACAGGGTTGGGGAAATTAATTCTATTTTATCATCTGAATTATGCCTTCATAGGAAAAATTACAATTTTTTTATACGTAACATTCTTTATTCTATTTATCCTGGCCTTGTGTCTGAAACATTCAATTTGATGTTAGAGGAGGATGGCCGGCTTCATTCTCAGCAGTTAAAGGCATCAAGAAATACGCTTTTTCTGTATCCTTGAAGCCATGAAAATTTTCCTCATCTTTTTCCCGTTCTCGAGCAATTCTCAACTTCTCCTACGGGTTTCTTGTTTGTGACTATTCCTCATCTATAACTGCAATCAACATGCACCAGTCTGGCTACAATCGCCTCCTGCGGTAATGACACCAGTCTGGCTACAATCGCCTCCTGTTGTAATGCAACATACCCTATTTCTACTCCCAACAATTTCCGTAACAATTAGGTCTGTGCCCAACAACAATAAAAATAAGGGATGCTACTTGGGAGACGAGTCTAAATTTTTGTGCTAACACATCTTAAATATCACGACAGATTGACCACTGCATGCTTTCCAAAGGTGAAGTCAAGAGTAAACATGACAATTCCATGGATTGAAGAGCAAATGCCATGTAACATAACATTTCAAAAGTAAATATTCTCACTAATTTAGGTTCTCGAACATTATCTTTGTACAAGTTAAGGAAATACACATCCTAAATAAGCATCTATAAAACCTAGCAAAGACAATTATCCCAGGCTTAAGTAGTGTTAGTGTTAGATTATTGTAATTGACTGTTTTGTGAATAAAAGAATCAACTTGAACATTTTAGAAATTTAGGGACTTAATTGCAAAGTTTCATTGTTGGTAGGTTAGCTTAGGGTTCGGGGTCCAAGTTTGGAACACGAAGGTTTTTCATCGCATTTTCGCTAGATGTTTACGGGAGTCATGCTCGAGCGTGTGAAGCAGAACATTCCTCGCTCAACCTTCACCCCCATCTCGCTCGTGCGACAGGCCCGTCGCTCGAGCGACAATGCTCCTCACTTGAGCGACCAATTTACGGTCAGACCTAATTCGCGATTTCGTGAGATTTTCATTGGCCAAAGTTTCCATATTCGTCCAACATATAAAAGGGGGCGTTGCGTATTCGGGAAATTGGTGTTGAACATTATTCATTCAAGAGAAAATAATTATTCTCTCAAGAGCCAATTATTCAACAGTTCAATAACTTCATCTTTATGCACTATTCGGATTGAAAACATCAAAACCTTCAATCAATACACTGGTGCTATTCTTCACTTGGATCTGTCAGAAAAATTGTGTCGTCAACTTAGCTGGCTGCGAAGATCAAGGAAGAAACTTAAGAACGAGGAGTTCTTGGTGGATCTAAATGAGATAAACTGCGTGAAGAGTCAGGAGTGAAGTTCGTGTGCTCACTCCAGGAGGATTGTTTTACAACGAAGAGTTATGATTGGTGTTCGTGTGCACATTTCAGGAGAGATGCTTCAAACTTCAGATATGAGATCAAAAAGCTTGTGTCGTCAACTTTGATGTTGGTCTGTGAGTTTATAATACAGTTTATAATGGATCTTTGACTGACAAAGCATTTGGAGTTTTTTCCACGTTGGGTACCTCCGTGAATAATTCTCATGTTGTTAACTGCTTTATTTATTGCTTTCGTATTACTGCGGTATTCCAAGATAGGATAAATTGAATTGATTGATTAATCACCTAAACATAATTAACTTGTGACTTGTTGCTTGTTAATTAATTTTAATTCCACATTTACACCTAATCACCCTCCTCTAGGTGTAGTTGGGTCGAATCTTCGATTTTTCAAGTAGTAATAAGATCTTGCCCCGTCCTATACTAGGTACAAGGAGTTCAAAAATTGAGAAATGAGTACAAATTCGCTCACAATCTTAGCTGGCGTATGGATGCCAAGAAAAGGAACAATGTCGATGATAGAATAAAGAGAAAGATGGAGAAACAAAGCTCAAGTTTATTACTTGCAATTCAAGCTTCTTAAATACAAAAGAAGGGCATCGAAGGAGCCCATAAATAGACTATATGAAAAGATATTCTGACAATATTAATAAAGCAATAAGGTAAGTAAATATGCTGGTGTATTCTGCTGGATATCGTCCAATACGCCCCCTCAAGTTGGAGCATGGAGATTACGAATGCCCAACTTGCCATTGCGAGTGAGCTGCGTTGTCGAGTCATCATCTCCAAAGAACTCAGAAAACATATGACGCTAACAATTTTTATTTATTTATTTATTATTATTATTATTATTTTAAGAAAACCCCGAATTTTTCAAGGGGCAGGGGAAGGACCGATAAAATTCAAGATATCGACCCTTCAAAGTTTTGTGTTTTTGAAAAAGAACCTCTAGTTAGTTTAAGAGGCAGGGGGAGTGCCGGTAATGTTCAATGTACCGACCTTCCAAAGTCTTAAAAACCTCTAGATTGTTTAAGAGGTAGGGGGAGTGCTGGTAAAGTTCAAAATATCGACCCTCCAAAATTTTTAAAACCTCTAATTTGTTTAAGAGGCAGGAGGAGTACCGGTAAAGTTCAAGGTACCGACCCTCCAAAATTTTAAAAAACCTCTAGATTATTTAAAAGGCAAGGGGAGTGTCGGTAGTAAATTTCAAGGTATCGACTCTTCAAAGTTTTTTTTTTTGACATAATAAAATCTGCTTATGAATGTTATAAAAATCTATCAGTTTTTATTTTTATTTTTTTTTACATAAAAGAAAACTTATTTATAGGGTTACAACCAACCTCGGTTTGCTGAGCATATGAATTCCAGCCCACCTTTACTCCAGGCACAAAATTTGACTACCAAAAGCTGCCTTCAATTCTGCTGTATTGCTTGAGCATACACTGAATTCAACTTCAATTCTTTATTCCCCAAATCAGCTACATTTTTGCTCCCAAAGTTGAAAGTTGCCTCAATTTCCGTGTGTGTATTCATAACTTCAGCACTTCCTCCACGTTCTTTGCACCGTTTGTATTTTTTTATTTTATTTTATTTTTTGTGCATGTTTAACTCAAGATCAAGTTAAACCTGCTCTGATACCATGATAGAATAAAGAGAAAGATGGAGAAACAAAGCTCAAGTTTATTACCTGCAATTCAAGCTTCTTAAATACAAAAGAAGGGCATCGAAGGAGCCCATAAATAGACTATATGAAAAGATATTCTGACAATATTAATAAAACAATAAGGTAAGTAAATATGCTGGTGTATTCTGCTGGATATCGTCCAATAGTCGACTTGCAACCAACTTTCAACTGTTGAACCCACAACAGCGCCAGTCACAAGGCCACCTATTGTTATGACAGCCGCCTTCCCTACAAAAACAAAACCCATAATAACTTCTCATAATAAGCTGAAGTATTAATAATAAACTTGAGCACTATCATCAAACCCTAGATCATTTAACTTGAAAACCAAAATTATCTTCATTCAATCACCATCCATGATAAGGAACAACTTGTATTTCTATTATCTTTCCATGCACCCAGGAACGTGTACGAATAGATATCACACTATCAACAATCCAAAGTTTAATGTTTACAAGCAGAACAGAAGTTCAAAACAGTAGTAAAATAAATGCCTTTTGCACCCAAGCACCATAACAAATTTCCTTACAGGGCCAATAACTGTGTTCTAGAAACTACAATATGTTTGGAAATCAAGAGGCATATATATAACATGCAATACATGAATCCTAAATTCTAAATACAAAGAGGTGATCGATAATCATAAAAAACAATCCTGAAGTTGCTACTCATAGGTTCATCACATGCACAACACAAAGAGACTCGAATCTGTAACTAAAAAAATACAAGCTCACAGAATGAGAGTGCAGGCTTCCAAGTGAATCTATCCCGCAAAAATTCTCATTCACAAACATGCAAAAAATGGGCCTTGGAATAGCTTCGTATAAACTTGGAGTCATGAGTCAACTTTGAAAAGCATGTTCTCCAACTATTGTGTTTCTACCATTTCCCTCTTGAATAATTACTGTCACATACAATTACTTTCAATGTATGCTCATGCGATAAAGCAAATAATCCATAATTCACTGCATAATCCTAAAAGCCCCACCTTCAATCTTTGGTTAATATTTACTTCTTCTGCAATCGAATTAAAGGTGTTAAGATAATTTTTGCAGGCCTACTTTTTCTTAGGGTAGAGAGATGCAAATCAGGTAGTCACAGTTAACAATGATTAAGAGGGGAAAAATTCTAAAGGGAAACACCGTATCAATTCATGGCTAATGGAAAAGGATAATGCTATTTTCTTACCTAACTTCACATTTTTCTTGGTCAAGAAGTATAAGGATGCTCAAAAACTAGTGGCTAAAATTAGCCCCCAGACATCAGCCCCAAAATTCGGGGCCACTGAAGATGTCGAGTCTCCATTAAAATATGTTAAGACCATTAAAGCTCCGTAGACCCCAGCTTGAACACCTAACTCGCTGGTAGATGGCGCTTCAACTGTGATAGGTGAGTTTATGGCAGTAGCCTGGAGCCACTTGGGCATTGACCCTATTCTTGAAGCATTTACAGGTTTAGCATCAGCATAGCGAATATTGCTATTCAAAATTTTCCCTGCTCTCCTTTGTGTTAACCTCTACGTGAGCAGCATATCATACGCAGCCTCTACCTGATAATGTTGAACCATATTAATTTAAGCAAATATTCGTCAAAAAAATGGAAAACGACAGCCATTATTGGTGACCTAAAGATGATCTATATATTCACAAGAATAGATGCAATAGACAAGTAGCCTGCAAGCTCGTTCATCTAAAATAAGTTAATTAATATACATGATATATAACAAAAGAAGCTATGCTTCAACGCAAACTTGTAACAGAGAAGCCACTTGAAACTTTAGCTTGTGTTAGCAAACACAAGCACGTGTGAATATATACATACTTCGATCCATCTGGGGCAAGGGGTTGAGAGCTTGTTGCTCTCAACTCTTAAGGAATCAGATCTTTATATGCAAAGAAGTTCGCAACACAGTATTCATCCCAGTGGATTTAACAGTCTTATTTCTGACAGGTAAACATTTTTCACTTCAAAATTAATCAACATCATATGACTGCACAACAAAAAAAATAAAATTGACATTTCCAGAGTTATTGCTAAGTTATAGTGTTATAACTAATAAAACAAGTACCCTGGCTGAGTGAATTTTAGGATCAAGAATAGATATTAAAGCAATGACGTGTTAAGGAAACAAATTCAAATCCCAATAACAATCGTCAACTACATTAGGAAACATTTGAGATTTGAATAGTTATTCACGTGGAGAATATCTTAAAAGGAATAGTGGAGCCTCCAGCAAAATTGCATGTGTCAATGACTGCATTAATAGTAGCATTAACAGACCTTGATAGCTCCTATAATAAGCATTTGATTGTAATTAGAAGGTTGCACATGATAAATTGAGCACAATATTATTAATAAAAATAACACTTTCCACCATCACTTTTCTATAAAAAAAATTCTCATGGTATTAAGGTGGATTTAATCCGACTTTGGGTTAAATTTACAAGCTTCCGACGCTACTTGTCTGGCCAATTTTTTATTTTTTGTATTCTATCTTCTTTAAATATTTTTTTTTACAAAACTTGGCCGATGATTACCCTTCTGAGCCTCTCAAGATGCAGTTTGCCACAAAAGTGTGGCATCCTAATAAAAGTGGAACAATACGCTTGAAAGACTAGTGGAGTCCTGATAACCCGATAACCCCGAAGATGTTGTGGTAGCACAACAGTACTTTTGAGGCTACCCAACATTGTAGGGCAAGCTCGTTACTGGACATAAGCATTTTCCATAACATTATCTCTTGGTGATGAGGTTGTGGAGAGATGAGTTTTCCCTGAAGCTCTAAGGCATTTGGAACATGTGAAGCAAGTGCAGAGGCAACTTGCAATGGATATAACTTAGACAAATCAGATAGCAATGAACTTGGTGATATATTGACAGACGAAGAGACCATGTAGCTTGAGATTGCACATAATAGATTCACCACATTTACAGCGAAAGAAATCACTTCATTAATATAAAGCTTGGGCCTTTACTGTCAGGAAACGCTCCAATTAATACCTTAAACTGGATTATGGAAGAAACAACCACTTAGTTGGATAACCCACAAGTAAATATTGAAGAAGAAAAATTGGGTAAAATGGAGATTTCAATATATTTATGAAGAATTCAATTACTTGCGCAACCCGCAAGTTAGTCCCAAGAATAAAGAAAGGAGCTTGAATTTATATCCAAGAAATAACTTGTAAAATTCACTCTTGCTTTCTCTCGAAAATTCTCTCAATTTCTCGCTCTTTTTCACACACTAAAATAGGTGGAAATCCTGGTATATGTATATTGGGTGAGTGGCGCCTTGGCGCCACGAAAGAAATACCGGTAAGTGCCTTGAAAATATCGGTAAGAGCTTACTGGGTTGAGTGGCACTACGATCCCTGTTGGTTCTACAAGGATGCTGGGCGCCTTGGAGCCCCATAACCCTGCTCCCACGCCTTGGCGTCAAGAGCTGGCGCCTTGGCGCCCATTGCCCTGCTCCCCTACTTTACAATTCTCTATCTCATACATCATTTGATAGACCTCAAATTTTGGACGAACACTGGAAGTATCAAACTGACTGCACCATTCAGACCATGGGTACCTACGTATTCGGACTCGGGATCAAGCCACTGTAGTTCATACTCCCTCCATATAATCTCTATCTCACTCCAACACCGCCCCGAAGGGCCATGCCCACTTGGGCACATCAACATGGACTGATATGAAGCAAGTGCAAACAATGTTGAAACTTGCTACCTGTTACCACTTTGATTAACATGTCTGCTGGATTCTCATTTGTGTGTACCTTCATAAGAGAAACATCACCTTCCTCTATGACATCCCGCACAAAATGATACATAACGTCGATATGCTTGGTACGAGCATGATAAACCTAATTTTTAGCCAAGTGAATCGCATTCTGACTATCACACCACAAGTTCACACAATCCTGCTTAATCCCCAAATCATCTAAGTTGTACAACCACTTACAACTGATAACTTTCTTTCCTACGGGCAATGAGACGACCTCCCATGTTTGGTTCTTGTGAAGAGACTCCATCTCTTATTCCATCGCAGCCAACCAGCTCTCACTATTGCTGTTCCGAATAGTTTCCTTGAAGGTGACAGGCTCATCATCCTCCACCGAGAGTGCGTACTCAACCAAATTTGTCTGCCCATAATGCCTTGGAGGTTGGTCTGACTCCAACTTCTAAACTTGCTTTTATGCTCGCCTTGGCTTAGAGGAAGCCAAACTATCTTCGAGCTATTGTTGTTGTTGTGCCTGTACATTCTCTTGCTGAACCATTTCATGTTCAAGCTCATCATCACTCTCCTCTAGAGTATTTGCATGGTACTCCTCTTGAACACGACTAGAACATGATTGATCTTTAGGTTCTATCTCAACTACTTGAGATTTTGAAGTCCCAACATCATCATCACCGGGCACCGTAGCTTTCGAAGAAGCTACTATGGAATTCTTATCAAAAGTATCATCCCTACTGATTATGAACATAGAATCCTCTACACACCAAAGACGATAGCTTTTTACACCTGCTAAATACACCAAGAATATTGCTTTCTTGGCTCTCACATCAAGTTTTTCTTCGTTGACGTAGTAGTAGGCTGTGCACCCGAAAATACTGAGTCTCTCATAATCTGCATGCTCTCCTGACCATACCCTATAAGGTACATGTCCATCTAAATTTGAATGTGGATACCGGTTCACTATGTGGCAAGCAGTAGCAACCGACTTTGCCCACCATTCTTTGCCTAAACCAGCATATGATCGCATACATATTGATCTCTCTCGAAATGTGCGGTTCAGTCTTTCTGCGACCCCATTCTGCTGTGGGATTTTTCGAACTGTCCAGTGTCGAACAATACCTTCCTTATCACAGAACTCCATGAAAGCACCCTTTGTATACTCTGTATCGTTATCAGATCGAAGTGTCTTCAATTTCTTACGTGTTCTATTTTCAACCATTACTTTCCACTTCTTGAACGTGTCGAATACCTCATTCTTATGCTTCAAGAAATAAATCCAAGCATACCTAGAATAATCATCAACAAACATGACAAAGTACCTGGAACCACATTTGTGAGTGACTGAAGCCGGATCCCAAACATCTGTATGCACATAGTCCAATATACCTTTGCTTCTATGGTTGCTTGACTTGAACTGAACCCGATGTGCTTTACCGTACATGCAATGCTCACAAAAATCTATGCAAGGCTTCTTCAAATTTTTCAGTAAACCTTCCTTACTGAATAGATCTAGACCCTTTTCTGACATATGCCCAAGCCGCCTATACCATAGCCAAGTGTACTCACATGGGTCTCCACCACTTCCACTTGATCCAACTGCTACATTTCCAGTAACTGTAGTCCTCAAAAGAGTATAAAGATTTCCTTGACCAATACCTTTCATCACTACTAAAGAACCATTAACAACCTTCTCTACTCTAATCCATGTAACTATTTTACAGCCACTAGAGTCCAAGGCACCAACAGAAATAAGGTTCTTTCGCAAATCAGGAACATATCTAACATCCATCAATGTTCTAACCACTCCATCATGCATCTCGATTCTAATCGAACCAAGCCCTACCACTTTACAAGAATGATTATTCCCCATCAACACGGTTCCACCATTAGTGCTTCTATAGGTAGTGAACCACTTCCTATTTGGACAAATATGGTAAAAGCAACCAGAATCAAGAATCCACTTACAAGAGATTTCTTCATCACAAGAGATGGAATAACACTCATCGCTGCCCCCTCCTTCCGATGCATAACTAATCTCTTGTTTGACTTGTACATTCTCGTTGTTGTTGTTCTTCTTCCATCCCACTCTTTTGTTAGTACAATTCGCCTTGAAATGCCCAAGCTCGCCACATTTTAAACATGATCTTTCTGCAAGAAGTCTAGAACTTGATCTAGACTTTCCTCCCTTGCCTTTTGCTCGCTCATTACTTCTACCTCTTACAAACAATCCTTGTGATTGCTCCTTGTTACCACTAGTAGTTATGCCACTAGTTGCAATCTTCCGAAGATCATCTGCTAGAAGCGACGTTCTAGTTTCATCCATCATAAGTTTGCCACCCACAAGCATCAATGTTTGTACTAGGTTCTCATAAGACTTCGAAAATGAAAGAAGTAGTAGAAGTGCTTGATCCTCATCATCTACTTTCACATCAATGTCCTTCAAATCTGATATGCACCTATCAAACTTGTTGACGTACTCCCGGATTGGTGTACCTTCATCCATCTTGCAAGTATACAATTTGGACTTCAAGTAGATCTGATTAGTTAGAGTCTTCGTCATGAAGTTTATCTCTAACTTTGTCCACATCTTCGAAGCTATTGCTTTACCATCAACCAAGAAAGCAACATCTCTTTCAAGACATAGAATGATCGACGCTCGAGCTTCAAGATCTAGCTCTTCCCAATCCTCATCGTACATATCTTTGTACTTCTTTTTTTTACCCGCCAAAGCATTGTGCAATTTTTGAGAAATCAACAAATTTTTCATTTGCATTCTCCAATAGGAGAAATCATTCTTCCCATTGAATTTCTCTATCTCATACTTCCCAACTTTAACTATTCCACTAGTAGACATCATTTTATCCACTTGTTTACAGGAATTTCGCCAACCAAGTTCTCTAAAGAATTTTATCAAACACCTTGTGTTCAAAACAAGACTCAAGCCAACCACCTCAAATCGGAGCTTTACCACGCTGATCTGATAAGAAGCTTTGATACCAAATTTTCAAGAAAAATGCTCCAATTAATACCTTAAACCGGATTATGGAAGAAACAACCACTTAGTTGGATAACCTACAAGTAAATATTGTAGAAGAAAAATTGGGTGAAATGAAGATTTCAATATATTTATGAAGAATTCAACTATTTGCACAACCCGCAAGTTAGTCCCAAGAATAAAGAAAGGAGTTTGAATTTATACCCAGGAAATAACTTGTAAAATTCACTTTTGCTCTCTCTCGAAAATTCTCTCAATTTCTCTTTTTTTCACACACTAAAACAGGTGGAAATGCTGATATATATATATACTGGGTGAGTGGTGCCTTGGCGCCGTGAAAGAAATATCGGTAAGTGCCTTGAAAATACCGGTAAGAGCTTACCGGGTTGAGTGGCTCCTTGGCGCCCCATGACCTTGCTCCCACGCCTTGGCGCCCACTGCCCTGCTTCCATGCTTCACATTTACCATCACATTACTAAGGATGATAAGCCTGCTAAAAGATAATGGATGAAGAAGGGAAACAAAATCCCCAACCCACTGTATTAATCTTGAAGGATGCTATGCTCGTTTCATGGTTGAAATGTGAAGGAGGATCTGCAGTGCTTCACTTTTCGAATCATAAATAACTTCTATATGTAATATTTTCTTGACTTGACTATACCCAAATTGAATGACTGGAACTCATGGTCATTGCAATTATTGGCGTTCAATCAAGGAATGAGATTGTTGTCATTCGACCAAGCAATGAGACTCCATCTACCAATCATCACCATTGGCGATTGCAGTGGTCGATCGACCAAGAAATGAACTTGTGATGCCTCGAGTTTCGCGAACTCGGAGTGCCACGTCATCGTCTTTGCCCTAATTTAACTGAAAAGTTTGGCGGAAATAACTAACTTTTAAAACATCACATTTAAAATTGTGAACTTTAACGATAATAAATTTCATTTGAATTAACTTAAGAAAATTGATTAAACCTTAAATCTCAAGTTTGAAATAACGGAAAAGACAAAGTAAGTTCATAATGTTCAAATAAGTAAAATTTAAAAGTAAATTAAAAACAGTTAACTACATTTATTCATTCATGCCACCACTGCCCATCATACTCGACCGTCTCCAAAATCTGCAATATTATTAAAATAATGGAATGAGTATTTCGAAGAAATATTCAGCAGACTCATTGCCAGTAATCTATATATTGCAATCTATATAGTGACATCATCATAAGCTTATTTTCTTTGAAAAAAAAAAAATCAGAGGCTCTTTAAAATCATAGGGTGTGGGTAGTCTCTTCTCATGCATTTAAACAAGTAAGTTATGTATAACATCATCTTATCTCATAAGAGATTCTCTTCTCATGCAATTAAGCATATAAGTTATGACAAGCATAACAACATAGTCTATCTCATAAGAGATTCTCGTCTTATGTATTAAAGCACATAAATCACATAAAGTCACATAATACATGCAATTATAATTTAAACTAATTAATGGGGGCGAGTCTACCTCAATCTATCTCGATTCACGTAAAAAGTGGAGCCGAAAGAAATCTCAATCCCTCAATCGTCTGTACGTTTCGTTTAGCCAAAATAGGAAATAAATTTTGAATTAGTGTTTTGAAATTTTTAAAGATTAAAAATGATAAAAATAAAGTTTAGGGACTTAATTGAAAGTTTTTAAAATTGAAATTTGAAAAGTTTAAGGACTGAAATGGACTTTTTGAAATTAGTGGGCTGATTATAAATAACTAAAACTTAAGAACTGAAATAAACTTTTTAAATAGCCTGAGACTTAAAATACACAACTTTTAAACTTTAGGACTGAAATTAACTAACTTCTAAATTTGGGGCTAAAATCATAATTTTCAAGAATCAATTTCTTAAAACCTCTCTCTCTCTCTCTCTCTCTCTCTCTCTCTCTCTATCTCTCGTTCGAACGAGAGCAGAGAGAGAAGGCGACGGGAAGGGGCTTTGCCCCTTCTTCCGATTCCGGTCGGCGCCGCCAAAGTCGTCGTCGCGTGGTGGCACCGGTGGTGTGGAGGCGATGATTGGGTGGTTTTGACGTTCGGGTTAGAGGCTAATGGGGTTCAATTTTCTTGGATTTTTCGACGGTGAATCGGCTGGAAAGTAGGTCGAGAATGAGGTAAGTTGTGGGTCTTCTTATTTCTTGGTTTTTGGTGGCTTTTTGGTATTGATTTGGGGCGAAATGGAGGCTGTCGATTTGGTGGTGTGTGTGTGGTGTTCGAAATCGGGAATGGCAGGTAGATTTTGGGTGTTATTGTGGTGGCGTTTTGGGTACTAAAGTGGTGTTGGAGGCGGCTCGAATGGTTGCTGTAGCTTGGGTGTTGGTGTGCAGTTGGTGTTGGTGTTTTCTGGGCTAAGGAGATGGTGGTGTTGATGTGGTGGCTTGACTTTGGTGTTGGAGGTGGTGGTTCTGGGTTCGACTGGTTGTAGTTCTTACAGTTTGGTGGTGGTGTTGAAACGAGGGGTTCGAATTTCAGCTGGGTTTGGTGACTGGTTTGATTGTGTGAAATCTTCTTGTCACTGGTGCTAGAAACTGATTCTAGCATCAACGTGATTTTTCAGTTGATGCTAGAAATTGATTTTCTAGCATCAATTGTGAGTTTCCAATTTAAGAAGGTGACTGGAAATTCACAGCGTTGATGAAGGAAATTTAGCGAAGATGACATTTTCTTACCTTTTTTGTTGCTGGCCGCTTGAGTGTGAGGATGCTATAAGGTGGGGTGAATGAGGGGTATATGAATAGTGAAAATCTAGGGCACAAATCCCTAGGACTTAAATGGGCCTGAAAATTGGGTTGGAGAATTTTTCTAATTAGACTTAAAGTGAATTGGGCTAAAATAAACCTATTTGGACTAATGAAATTTTGGACCCGAAATAATAATATATCGTATTAAATTTCGGATTTAAAACGATAAGGAATTTGATATATTAAAATATTCGAAATTGGACTCGATTCTAATAAATTTAAATTTGTTTAACAACGGCTAGACGAACACGTTTTTATTTTTAAAATTCGAGGTTAGAATTTAGCGATACATTTTTTAAGAAAAATAAATTTAAAATTCTCGACCGTTACAGAACTTGTTGTCGTGTGGCCAAGCAATGAGCTAATGGAACACGTGCAACCATAAGCTATTACTACCATCAGAACTGAAGGTAGCCATGGGAACTCTCGTTATGCGGTGCATTCTATTCTATCTTCTTGTCAACCAGCAGATGTCTTCACAAAGCCCTTGTCAAAAGAGGCCTTTATTGCTCTTTGGAACAAGCTGGGAGTTCATTTACATTTCCCACCAGCTTGAGTGTCATGACTCTACATTCTAGAACGTTCTAGACTCTATGAAATCAGCACATGGGGAGGATGAAAAACAGATTTGGAAAGTTATTGCAAAACAGAATCCGCCCCCTCCTCTTATCGGCTTCTCTCTTTCATTTTCTGAATGTCTCTCTTTTTTTTTTCTATTCCCCTGAATCTGAATTATCTTTCTTCGTTTCTTTACTATTATTTTGCTGTAATCGTGCTTCATCAGTTCAATTATTGACCAAACTTGGTGATATTTGAGATAAACCTAAATCTGTACTTTTTGCAAGTTTTATTGTCCCATTAACTTAAAATGTTTGTGTCCGCCACTGCTCCAAGGCAGGTAGTTGGGGCCTACCAATTTTTGAGATACAGATTGGAAATTTGCTCGGATAGTAGGTTGAGGGAGGTAGGTGGTGGTGTCAGTGGATGTAGTAGAGTTTGTGGCCATTGTATGGAAAATTTTGTGTGATGCGGAAGCGTATTAGCAAGATTAGGCGTTTGCCCTTTTTTAAGGCTCTGATACTAAGAAAGAACAAAAACTGAGTACAGAATTTATGAAACAGTTTTTGAGTCCATAAACTTTTCTTGTTATTTTCTTTTTATTGGTTGTAACATGTATATAGCTTTTACATGTACCAAAATAGACAGATTGAGGGAATACAAAAGACTAACATTTATCAAACATTTGAATTAACTAAAACTGATCAGGAAAATCTGCAGAAGAATCAGCTGCTGTTGCATTATCAGTTGAAGGATCTGATTTGCTTGATTTCCTCAACTGATTGTTGACTAAATGAGTAGATATCCCAACAATTTGTCCCAAGATTTTTTCTCCAAGATCCGGTGGGCTCTTTAGGTTAACGCCATTTGTAATGAAACAGAACCCATGCTGGAAGTAGATCTTCCAGGCAAGTGTAATAAAAAACTCTTTGTAAGTGGTCATTTCTGTATGCGAGTCTTAAAATCTTTTGAGTTTTTTGAAGACTCCATCTCAATTGTGAGTGTGAGGATTACCATTTACACTATGCATAATGCATGATAAAATAAAAAATAATCAGCCCTTTCTCAATCAAGTTCATATTCATCCTCACTCCCTCGCTCAGAAGAAAACCAACTCTTCACTGCTATTAAAAAGACGTCGTTGAAGCACTCGAACAGACCACAGGACTTGTTTTTTATCATCCGGAAGCGTTCAACGTCCTCATAAGCAGTTCCGAGTCGTGGCAAAACTGGAAGCACATCCTTCAGACTTGTGTAATTCATGCACTATCTTGATTGAGGAAAGAACTTGCACAAGACTATAAATATTATTAATGATTCATGTTAATAGAGAATTTCCTTCCTTTGTTATATAGACAGAATTCTTGACAGTGAGAACGAACTTCGTTTGTATATTTTATTGAGTTTTTACTTTTAAACAGTCAGTCAGATGAGCCCGCTTGTTAGTTTTATCTTATGAATTTAAACTCTAGAAATTTACTTAAAAGCATCAAAATTGCTTATAGAGGATTGTAACGAGACTGATTTTACTTTAGAAAAAAATATTTATTTGCATGGAGTAAATCAAAAGATCAAATAGATACAGAATGTCGTGACTTTTTAGAGCCTATGGTATAGACATAGGGACCATCTAAGGGCCTGAGCCCACAAATATCGTAAGCCTGACTAACTTCAACTTCTTTAGCCTTTTCATTTCCCCCACAAATATAATAGTCAAATTTAATTAATTGATTAAATCACAATTTATAGATTTATTTATCAACAGAAGAGAAGACGTGACGAATTTAAGATTTAATTGAGTCAAAATCTCACCAATAATAATAATAAAAAATCCCTAATTTCTGTTTGCCATTAACCCATGTTACATAAGAACAACCGTTTAAGTGGTGAAAAGATTCTGACAAGTCTAATTCAATTTATCTCTATCTCATCAATTTGTAAAGAATCTGCAAATGCATGAAAAACAAAGGTAGAGAACCAAAAAAAATAAAAAAATCCCAGCGTGCTCTACATGTTTTTAGGTGGGTTAGTCTCACTCTTTTCGTGATCATAGTTGGCTGCAGCCGTTTTGATGCAGTGTTTATTGATTTCTTGGAATTTCAAAGTCGAAGCTCCGGCTTAGGAAAAATAAATGTTGATTTAGAAGATGAAATATTGGTATGTTTGGGGAGGATAGATGAATACCAAGGTAGATAATAATCTTGTACTTGAAGCCAATATTAAAGGGAAAAAAAGCTGGAAAAGTGTATACAAGTGATCGGAAAAGGAAAATAAATCATATAACCTCATTTATATGTATACAAGTGATCGGAAAAGTAAACACAAGATAAATTCGTCGCATTTAACAGAAGAACAAACAAATTAAAAACACAACACATAAGAATTATGAAAAGTTAATTTTGTTTGCTTCGTAGTATTTAGACATAATGGATGCTTATCTGCAATTGGCAAACTGCCAATAATAGGAGGAAAAATCTAAACGGACTCTGTTCGTGTAGCAGGCATCATAATAGTATTATTTAGAATTTCAAGCAATGTTTGAAAGTTAAGGTAGTCTCACGTCGAATAAATATGTAAATAATATATTAAAACTTGAATTATTTTTATTAATAAGAATATTAAACTTTGAAGATGAAATACCAAGTTTAATAGTATATAGTTATTGTCACCTTCTTGTACTAAGAGTGATATAAATTAATGGGTTAATTTCAGAAATGGCCACTGAAATTATATGAAAATTACAAAATGGTTACTGAAGTTCAAAACTTTCATGAACGGTCACTCAAATTTCAGGCGCTTTCAGAAATGGTCACTGAAGTTTTAGACTTTCACCATCGGTCACTGAAATTTAGGGGATGTTTCACTAACGGTCATTGAAGTTACAAAAAGTTTCATGAACGATCACTGAAGAGTCATGCATTTTTTAAGTTTTTTGGGCGACTTTTTCGACCACTTCCGACCACCAAAACCATCGAATTTTGATACCGTAGAAAAGTCTACAATATCCCCCAAACTCCAAACGATTCAACCGAAAAAACGTCCAAAAAATTGAAAGAATCTGTCCAGATTTTTCCAATTTTTGGGCGACTTTGCAGCGACTTCCCGGTAACTTTCGACAACCAAAATCGCCGGATTTTGATACTGTTGGAATGTTCACAACGTCCTCTTCAATTACCACCCAAAATCTCCCCCAAACTCCAAAAGATTCGATCAGAAAATCACCGCAAAGTCAGCTACCCAAAAAGGCCGAAAATCTGCCCATATTTTTCATGCTGATTTTGCGGCGATTTTCCGGTCGAATCTTTTGGAGTTCGGGGGAGCTTTTGGGTGGTAATTGAAGATGACATTGTAGAATTTTCAAAGGCATCAAAATTCGACGATTTTGGTGGTTGAAAGTTGCCGGGAAGTCGCCCAAAAAATTGGAAAAGTCTGGACAGATTTTTCTAATTTTTTGGGCGATTTTCCAGTTGAATCGTTTGGAGTTGGGGGAGGATTTTGGGTGGTAATTGAAGAGGAGATTGTGGGCTTTTCTACGGTATCAAAATTTGACGATTTTGGTGCTCGGAAGTGGCCGAAAAACTCGTCCAAAAAACTGAAAAAATGCATGACCCTTCATGAAACTTTTTGTAATTTCAGTGACCGTTAGTGAAACATCCCCTAAATTTCAGTGACCATTGGTGAAAGTCTTAAACTTCAGTGACCATTTCTGAAAGTGCCTGAAACTTGAGTGACCGTTCATGAAAGTTTTCAACTTCAGTGACCATTTTGTAATTTTCTTGTAATTTCAATGACCATTTTTGAAATTAACCCATAAATTAATACATTCATTCATTCATGAAAATGTCTAATTTTATGGGTGTCAATTTAAAAATGTCTCCACTTTTAAATTTAGTAGTAAACTGTTTATTATGCCCTTAATGAAAAAAATAAAGCAATTGATTTTTCTTTCAATTTGTTACGAATTTCGAGAAGTTTATGAGAAACTATATTAAAATGATGTTCTCGATATTTTATATGTCGTTCTCGATATTTGAACCATGTTTTTCTTGACATTTCATTTGTCTAGAATGACATTTAATTCCAAACATGACATTTATCTACATTTGAAATATAGTTCTTGACATTTCTGTGTCAATGAGAAAAAAAGCATTATTGTGATTTCACATGTGTATTTTTGAATTAAATAGAGTATGTTATGTGTCCAAATTTTATTGACCAATAAAATTTTGCAAAAATGTTCATTTTTAGGATTAGTATGGAATCATAAATTATTAATAGGAGTATTTTGGTCTAAATTATTTCACAATGAACAATTTTACAAATGTATATGTAAAAATGGACATTTCTTGCAATTCCCTTTCTCTAAAGTAATTGGGGTTGATGTATAAATTTCACCAACTAAAGTTAAACGTGTTCTACTAATTTAATCATTTATTTAAAATGTATTATAACACCCACCAAAATACATCTAACTAACCATAAATTAAACCTCGATGTACACACCTATTTAACTAATTGGTTTCTTTGTAATGTATTTATTTAATCAACAGTGATGAAAAGTGTGAGACTATAATATAATCGAATTAAATTTTTTAATTTTTCTTCTTGGTTCAAGTCGGACCTATAAAATTTACTATACGAAAGAGAATTCTAATTTATCAAGCATAAAATTAGAGGAATTAAACTATTTTGCTATCACAATTGACACCCCCAATGACATCAACCTCACATGGGATGCGTGAGTTGCATGCGAATAAAATAATCCCGACCCCATGTGTGTGTGGTGCCATCCTCATAGGTTGTGTAACGCGGTTGAAATTAAAGAGATTGTGTTCAACATGTATCTTCAATTATGAGATCACAGTGTAAATGACATAATTGGATATTTTTGCAATTTTGAAACAGTTGACTTTCTCCTAAATATTGATGTTACCAAATCAACAGCTCTCCATTTAACAATTATTATTTTTCCTTCTCCAACCCATTTTTTAGTCGTGGGGAACACCAGTTTAACAACATTGGATTCTTTTCAATATACAAAAATTGGTATTTGCTTCAATGAACACTGCAAGCAAAAATGATGTTGACGCGTAAACATATTTGACAATGTCTCGCTAATCAGAACCCAATAATATAAAGATGAACTCATTTAATTATTATAAATTGAATTGATTAACTGGTAATAAGTATCTTTACATTGATAATTAATAATCAAGTCTAAACAAAATAATTGATACGCTAATCAAAGACTTTCTCACTAACAGAAAGATTCCAGCTTGTTCGCACCCAACTACATTTTGCAGTATTCTATTTTATTTAGGAAATCTTTATGTGGAAACGCTGCATTGAATTGGTATACTAAGGACAGCTTCAATGCATTCTTTGGTTTGTAATCTACGTGGTAGACAAATTGAAATATTGTAGTTTACGTAACATTGATGTCTAAATTTTATCTACAATCATCTAAGTTTCTTTTATCTACCTTAAAATAGAACTTTATAAAATTAAGAGGAATAACGAAAATCCAATGCTTTAAAAAGGAAATTGAATGTCATTTTTTCACATTAACCTGACAAAATCCTTGTAAAGTAGAACTGAAGAGGATTTTTTAATTATCTATTTTAGAGTTATGTTATACTTACAAAG
This sequence comes from Osmanthus fragrans, assembly GCA_019395295.1. Taxonomy (NCBI): domain Eukaryota; kingdom Viridiplantae; phylum Streptophyta; class Magnoliopsida; order Lamiales; family Oleaceae; genus Osmanthus; species Osmanthus fragrans. The sequence continues at coordinate 222,285 of CM033356.1, read as the reverse complement.
AAAGTATACAAAGTTGAGTTACAAAATCAAATATATACCAATTATTTCAAAAACAAAATTTTAAATTATTTGAAATCAATAGCCTGGATTTTGTCAACACACTTTGTGACCATACTTTTGTAACCCATAGTTGTACAAAAAGTATTACTTTCTATTTTATTTATGTCAAATTTTTTTAATAGCAATCCGCATGAGCATTGAAGATGATCTAAGAATTCTTGGGCCCTGTTTGATTGACACATTTGTCATGAAAAATGTGACATCCGAGAAAAATATTTTTCACTTTGACCATTTGATTGCAACGTGAAAATAGAAAATATTTTTCAAAGTACAACCACTTTAAGTTTGTTTTCAACAAATTTTATGGAAAATATTTTCTTATGGTTTAGGTGATTTTTTTATTTTCCAACTTACATGAAAAATATTTATCTTTCCATCTTTGCTATCAAACGAACCCTTAGTACCATACATGATCCAAAACATAAGTGAGTAATGAAGACGTCAACTTCAATTGCAAGGCTACTAAGGTAAGCAGCGTGGGAGGCTTTTATCGGGGGAGGTGAGATGTAGGGTTAAGAAGGGAAGAGGTACACTTTTGGATGGGACATTGGAAGAAAACCAAGTAACTTTTTTCATGTTTGTGAGGTGTAAATACTATATTTCCATATCTTGAGGGGTATCATTGCAAATACATTATTTTTAGACTTATGGTTTTCAAGAAACCAAAGAATCACAATTGTAAATGGCACAAAATCAACATGACAAGTCCCTTATTTATTTTCAAACCCTACAAGGGGACCCAGAAAATATTAACATATTGTGCACGCAAAATTACTGGAATTAATCAAAGTAGTGAGTCACTTACCATACAACTACTAACCAAACTCGTACTAATTAAATTGTTAAAAAATAGTTGATGTATAATTAGACTAATAGTTGTAATTTGATAACACTTGAATCTTGAGAATGAGATAGGTCATACTGGCATTTTCTCAGTAATACACAGCTAATTATAAATAAAATTATATGCTGCTAGATATTTTTGGAATTTGTTGTAAAATTCTTAAATAAAATGCGCACAAAAAATTAGCCAAAAATTGCGACAATGCATATATTATAAGCGTAAAAAAAAATAAAAAAAAATTAAAGTCTGCTTATTTACCAGCAATATTTTATATAGAATGCTTAAAGAACTACTAATTTGAGTTAACAATTTGTACTTCTAATTAAATTTTTTTTTTTTGTAACACATAAATAAAATAAAGTTGAGGACACTAAAAGTAATTAAAAAAATATTTTTGTCGAATACTTTAATTGTTGAAAGGGTGTAAATTTTAAAATTTTCTCAAATATTTGTTAAGCATAGTGTTAAAATTCAGTTAGGTCAAGCGTCTATCTTCAACAAACAAGTTTATGAGGCGACAAAATATTTCGTGATCGACTTTCTACTATCTAAGTTTAGATTAAGGTATATTAATTAGCATATAGCTCTCAAGTTCATAAAGTAAATATATATAGAATTAATCTACTTGTACAATTGTTGTTGACAATAATGGATGACAATATTGATGTTGTCAAAATTTGGTCTATTGATTTTAAAAACAGTTTTTGAAATGGATGAATGTGATATTGACAAGTATAATTGTCAATCAATATTGTAAGAAATTATTGTAAAAGTAGCATGACTCATATAGATATATACGAAATTGATATTTTTGCTATGTAGATTTGTAAGAATATACTGTTATGCTACATGTACATTAGAGTTTGCATGCTGATGTACATGATGATCAAGTGACATTTCATCATTGAGTGGAAAAACAACTTTTTTATTAATAATGAAATGACATTTGGCCATTATATACATCAAAGTATAAATCCTGATGTATATATAAAATAATCTAAGAATAAAACGTCGTACTCAGTCAAAATGACGTAGTAGACCTAGAACGTATAGAATCAGAGTATCACTTTCTGACTTACCTACTTTGTATGATTAATTGCATACCAAATTCCATTGACTCTCGCGCTATTTGTTGAACATCCAAGGTATACTAAATCCCCCCCCCCCTCCCAACCCACACCCTAAATTTAATTAATTATGTTCCAAGTACATTTTTCTTTTACATTGTTTTTGACACTCTACTCACATGCGTGAGATCCTCGATTATTTTAATCATGAACCCCACTTTTTGCATGTAAGTGAAGTATCAAACTCCATATCAAAAATAATGTAATTAGAGCATAATTCAAATTTAATATATCACAGTTCTGAGACACACGCATCAACTTGACATTTATAAATTATAATTTATTACTTTAATATACAATTTACAGATGGATAAGAATTAATTAAATTTCCTCCAACCAATTTACCATTGACGTTTGAATTTGTTACAAGAGTACAGAGAAGGTCAATGTCAACTATCGTATATACAGTATTTTTTTTTCAAGAATTAGCATTTGTTCATGCAACCTAAAAATTGCTTATTCCTTGTGCATTATTATTATTACTATTTTTAAAGTCTGTAAATTGATAAATCACTATATATATATAAACAATCCTAGCCACCTTCAGAGAGAAAGAGAAAGAGAAAGAAAAAGAGAAAGTGAAAGGGAGAAATGGAGAACTGGGGGAATTTAGTTCATCTATTTGTGACGGTGTTTCTGTCAAATTTTGCGGCCTTAGTGGTGAACCTGGCGATTGCAGACGTGACAATGGAGGCAGTATGTCCCGGTAAAGACGAGTGCTCTCTCGCAATTTACCTCACCGGCTTCCAACAAGCGGTAAGTTCAATTACATTTATATATGCACCAGAAACAAAGAGAAATCCAGCCTCCAAATGGCAGCACATCTTTCTCTCTTTTATTTTAGTTCTTCTTAACACAATCACCACAGTTGAATACCTCCTACAGAGCATTATTTCTGCATTCTGGGAAGAGAGAAAGAGTAAAATTAATTTTGCATGGACGGTTAATCATCATCATTTTTCTTGATGTAACGGTTGATTCCCAACATTCTTTTTGCATGAGTCCTCTCCAACTTTTTGAGTTTATAACAAATTAGTCCCTCGTAAAAGATTTACATCCATTCCACACTGTTTAAAAGTCGAATTTTATTGGAAAAACAATATTAAATACCATCAATTTCTATTAAAACAAAAGGAAAAAGATCATCCTCTCTTTCTATTTTATTTATCTTTTTATTGAATCAAGTGTTCCACACTTTTGTTTGGTCAAAAAATCAAACACACGTGTCTTAAATGGTAAGTGGATAAAAACACTCGTCACAAACTTGAAAGATTGGAAATAATGGTTGCAGAAAAACAGTTTTTGGGACCTCCGATGCAATTATTTTGGAATAAAAATAAATGAATTTTATCTTTCGACTAAAATAAAAGTAACAAAGAATATTGAGAATGTGTCTGCAGTGGCAAATTAATTAATTGGATTGTCAAGAAATCAATCCTTTTGTTAATTCCAGCTAGCTTTATTTAATAATTAATGTCCAATTTAAACATGGACAATATTATAATATATTCATCATAATCTATAAAAGAGATGGCCTAATCAACTTATTCCAATCGAATTAAGTTTTTTAAAACAAATTTGTGGATAAACCTTCTAAGCAGTATTTTTTTTTTTTTTTTTTTTTTCATTTGTCGCGTTTTGTTTTAAAATGTTAATTTTGATTAAAATAAGAAAGTTCAGAAATCATTATAAATATAAGTCACATGTCGGTTGTTGGGAGGGGGGTTTTGGGAGATGTTTGAGAAGAAGATGAATATATATATATATATTTGTCTTTTTCTTTCTTGTTATTTATTGAAGTTATCTAGTAACACAATTCAATGGAAGATGGGCATAAAACTCTACCCGCATAAGACCTTCATCCTTTATGTTTTGCGGAAATCACCGGATAGTTGGAAATCTGGCAACAACTGGTTCTGAACTCTAGCGTTATTTCTTTTACCACTTGGTTGATGTCTCATGTTTGGGTACGTTTTTATGAACTGTTTAATTTACTCTAAATGTGTGGATAAATTAAAGAGAGTCCTCTGGCAAATTGGATGCGACAATTACTTTTGTTGTGCTCTGAGATTCTATAATAAACGCAATGGAAAGCTGTAATGTCTCTGGGGCAAGTGGTCAAATAAATTTACCAACTTCTAATATTATATGCGCCGACTGCAGATTGCAGGATTGGGGTCTGTGGTCATAATGCCACTGATTGGGAATATGTCAGATGCATATGGACGGAAAGCTTTGCTCACCATCCCTATGACTCTCTCCATCATCCCATTAGGTGCCAATTTCATAATTTCATTTGCATTTCTTTAGTATTATTACTGTCTTGTACATTGATCTTGTGACTGAAACTTGGTTACTAGGCTACTAGCCTGAAACTTGTACATGAAAATCCAAGCAGACTAATTCAGAAGCAGTAATTCATATTTTTTTACATCAATATTTTTACACAATCTGTCCACGTATATGCAGCAATACTGGCATGGGAGAGGACAACGAACTTCTTCTACGCATATTATGTGTTAAAGACTATAACAGCCATGGTTTGCGAAGGCGGTGTTCTGTGCATTTCTCTTGGTTATTTGGTAATTCTATTATTTCTCTATTTCTTCATGCATATAATTCTCCACATGCTACCCTTGCCTTCTGACAAAAGAAAATTTACCAAGTTAAAAGAGAAGAGGAAACTTTTAGGAGTCACATGCTATTTGGTAGTGGTAAACTGGGGCCTTGGAGTCGCAATCAAACATGGTTTTGTTCAATTGAAATTTCTTTTTTAGAATTTCTAGGCTGGGATCCTACTGATTAGCTCAAACTCAAGCAAGCTTCTTTTTTCCCTTTCGTAGGTCTTCGGTCATCCTTTGAATATGATGCTTCAGTTTATTTCATTCTTTCGTCTTGCTATAACTCCTTACTCTTACATTAATGGGTTTTGTTAGTTTTACATCATGTTGATCTATCTATGTATTTAACATTAATAAAAATTATGGAAATCTAGAATGTGGTAATGATATTACACTACCTGCCATTTGCTTACAGAATTCCTACAAATCATACTAGTAATTAGAATAATTAGATACGAGCTAAGATGATGACTGCTATTTTGTATTGCTTAAATTTTGTGTATGCATGCTTGATTTTTATGGGAGTGCATTATTAACAATAAACATATTGAATTATAACTGGGAAATAGGTATGTAATAACTTGGCTATCACCTTAATATTTTCCAGGCAGACAGTGTGACAGAGGGAAAGCGTGTCTCTGCATTTGGAGTCCTGGCAGGTGTAGTTTCAGGAGCATCTCTTTGTAGTACCTTTGCTGCTCGCTTACTGTCCACTGCCCAGATATTTCAGGTCTTTCTTCCTGACAGTTCATATTTCTTGTTTTGTTATTTGAATAAACTTTCCTTCATTTTACTTGGCTGTAAGTGAATACTGTGTTTTGGCTAAACCCGAGCTTAGTATGTTTTTAATGCTAATAAGTGTGTAATTCAATTCATTCAGGTTGCAGCAGCTGTATCCATTGCTGCTGCAGTGTACATGAGAATCTTTCTTAAGGATCTCACTCCCCAGACTCATGTTTTGGAGGAGCCAATCTTGAAGCCAGAAACCGATAGAGATCAAGTTGGTTGTGAATCATTAAGGGAGATAGACTTCTTTAAGCAAATTCCATCACCAAAGGATATCATTCACTTGCTTAAGAGCAGGTAGGATTACATGTCCTCGAACTTTTCTGTTGTATTAACGTTTCAACACCTCCAAGACTCAAGAAATTCCGTTCTACATGTCACTTTCTTGACTATGATGGACACATAGTTCATTATTCATCTCCACTGTCAACTGTTCATTTTCTTATGGAAGTACTAATATTGTTTTTACCCTTTTGTGTTAATTGGAATGTAGCTTTTCTGAGTAATTTTATTATTTTGTTGGATGTGCTAAAATAATAGTCATTCACCTTGCAATCCTCTTACTGCAGCACTACGTTTTCGGTAGCAGCATTTGTTGCTTTCTTCAATAGCCTTGCAGAAGCTGGAGTCCAAGCCTTCTTAATGGTACTCTGTTTCTTTATTGTGGCATGTATAGTATCATCATAGATATTGATTGTACATGCGTTGTTATGTAATTGTTGTTGATACAGACATACAGTAACATCATTGGGGATATAATATTTTCTTCTTTTTACTTGAAGCCATTGTCTATGACACTATGAGAACTTTGGTCGAAATGTTGCTTCTGATAGCATTGAATTTGGTTATTAATATCATGTATACTTAGCACGTGAAACTCTCAATACGAATGAAATATTATTTTTACAGTATTCGTACTTTTTCCCCTGCAGTATTTCTTAAAGGCACGCTTCCAGTTCAAAAAAGACCAATTTGCTGATATATGGCTCATTACCTACATTGGAGCGACCGTATCAAATGTATAGTCAAATGATTCATCGCTAATTAATTTTTCCTAATTATTATATGAAATTATTTTCTCTTTCATTTATTTTGGTCTTTACCTCTGGCTTCACTTATAGACCTAATAAAATTTGAGAATTGTGCAGATGATCTTCATGCCTATATTGGGTCCTATTATAGGAGAGGAGATACTGCTTTCTTTAGGACTCTTTGCTGGATTCCTGAATGTATACTTTCATCATTTTGAATCTCTGTTCTCTCATAACTCTCCTTTTCTTTTTCTCCAAACATGGGCGGTTGGGGTACATACCAAACTACATATTTGATCATTTATTGTCTGTTTTTTTTTGCAGATGCTACTTTACAGCATAGCGTGGTCGTCTCGGGTAACTCCTCTGCTAATTCTCATTCAATAATCGGAGTGCAAGTTTTGCTACAAATTTGTTTCTTTTTGTTAACCAACACTCTTGTAATATTGCAATGCATCACTTTTGTCATTGTGCTTTGCCATCTGCAGGTACCCTATGTTTCTGCTTGGTTGAGCCTTTTCCTTTTCCTCGCAAGCCCAAGTGTGAGTTCCATATCTATAATATGAGCATGCTCTACTCATCTATTTCGACTACGTCATTGACAAGCAGACAAATGTAATTTACACTTACAGATAAGATGCATAGTTTCAAAACAAGTTGGACCCTGCGAACAAGTAAGTTTTCAAGCATACTGGTGACCCATAATTACTTGATGAATTTTTCTCTAAACTGCTGATCCATTTTTCCATTTAATAGGGGATTGCTCAGGGTTCCCTTTTGGGAATAGCATCATTTGCCAATGTCATCTCTCCATTAATATATAGCCCTCTTTCAGGTGACTTAAAATTTTCGTGGTCTGTGATGAAAACTCTCAATTGCTAGCTTTCACCTTAACACTGCCTTTTTTTTTTTTCCAGCTTTGTTTTTATCTGAGAGAGCTCCATTCAATTTCCCCGGTTTCAGTATTATGTGCATTGGACTTGCTTGGGTAAGGACATTCACGTCATAGGCTAATAGTCTTTTAATTGGCAGCTGTTCAAGCTTCTATTACATTGTTTATTGAACTGAACATAATCACGTGTTTATATGTGCAGTTTATAGGATTCATTCTGAGCATAGTGATAAAGATTATTCCCTTAATGCCAAAAGAGAGAGAAGTGAACAGAGGCCTAAATCGGAATACTTGCCCAGCCCCTACTTTGGTGTAAAGTTTCATTTACGCAGTGCATTTGTGAAGATCGAAAATTGGAAGTGTATATAATGGTTTGATTTCAATGTATTAAGTTTGTATATACATCATCGTATATACATGCGATATGAATTTATTTGCAAAAGAATTGATGATAAGAACACTTTTACCAAGAATTTCATAGTTTCAAAATAATCCTTTTGTCACTTTTGCATCATTAGTGAAACTTTTGCATCATTAGTGGTGGTATCTCCACCATCTTCTAATGAACCATCATACTTGGTATTACATGTGAGAAGCAGCTGTTGCTGATCCTATCACACATCTGAATTCTCGGCATAGCCTCTGCACTTGTCCTCCGTCTCATTGGCCGGGAAAACAAGTGCAATAGCAGGTCCAGAGGAGAAACTGTGTGGTACATCCAAGCTTTTGGTTTGCGTCTTTGCTGGAAATAGAAAGTGCAAAATTATCAGGAACACAATTAACAAGATCACCTTCATTGTTGTCAATTTCACCGTCAATAAAATCTATCATTGTCGGTCATCTAAGTCACCATCAACACCCCCAAAATCACTACAATCATCAATCACCAGACTCTGCACTGTCGTTATCATCATCAATCTCCTCACTTTCATTGGCATCTTCTTCCTCATCATCGTAGAAATCTTCTGAACCATCAATTTCATTATCATGTTCATCAGTATCTCGAATGAAAATAAAATCTTCACTATCGTCTTCTTCCCTATCTTCCTGCTCATCAGTGTCAACCTCATTGTCCTCTTCATCTTCATCTTCATCTTCATCTTCGTCATCAGTAACATAATCATCATCGTCATCATCACTTTCATCGTCGTCATAGACACCGAAGGGAGGAAAGAAACCAAATAGACGAGGGGTGAAGTTCAGGACTCTATCCTATAAAGTAATACAGAGACGTAAGAACTTCCTCTTCTGCCATGAAGTTTCTAAACAGAGATGTCATCTAAAACAACATTTTAAAATGCAAGTTTAAAATTAACAATTTATTAGCAAGTTTCACTGATTTGCAATTCTTTGATCATAGTGTAATTCCACAGAGAATGATGTTATTACATAGTAAGAAAACCAGATATAAGAACCCGGCCAATGTCGAGATATGTTGTGAATCTTTCAAATAATGGCAGCACCCAGAACTCTAGTTGAATGCTGAAGTTGATTTCGATCTATGAGCAGCCCTAATGAAAATGACTTCTCAACTTCTCAAAGTAAACTAAATTTATAGTATCAGGTTTATTGAGAAGGCAAACCGAATGATACGATCCTGTGTGGCTGTGTATATTCCAATTGAGTGCTGCAACACATTTTCTGAATACTGCAGTAATTTATATATCACTATGAAAGTTTACTAATTTGTACTACTCCTAATTTATATATTACTGTGACAAAGTTTCCTCACTCACTACAATAGATTCCAATACAGATACAAAATTCAGAATTATGAGAAAGGTGGGTTTGCTTTTGAAATCATCACATACCTTTTGAATATCTGTTGGCAAAGTAGCTCTATCAATAGCTTTAGGAATCCATATTTTTATGTCACTCTCTATCCCACTGCTGGCAAGCACCATGGTATGAGGATGAGACTCAATGCAATTAACCACATGTTTATCTGCTTCCATAACACGAATGAGTTCCCCACCCTTCTTCCAAATGAAAATTCGACCACAATCTGATCCACTCACAACATAATCGGAGTTCGGCCCAAAGAAGCTTACGCCTTTCACAGTTTCAAAGTTTCTATGCCCTTTGTAGGCCTTGGGAGATGCTTTTCTATTGGCATCCACATCTGATGAAGATGCAACTGAATGATTAACAGGGCTCGTATCCCCAGCATCATTGCCATGGAAGACTTGAGAGGTAGAAGGTGGATCAGGTCCCAGTCCCATATCTCTAGAGAAAAGATAGATGAACTCATCACTGTAAGACACAAGAAGCTCACTCTGTTCAGAGAATGCCACCCCTGTTATTCCCACATCTTCATCATCAACTAAATGCGGGGGACTAAAGAAATCAACAGGTTGACCAAAATCAGTTGATCCCTCTAGTTTACATTTACGGATGTCAAATAACCGAGCAAACTGATCTGATCCACCAACAGTTAAGATATTAGGATTTCTTGGATCTATTGCAATTGCATTTAGATGGATGATGGACATAAATCTCTGGCTCTGGAGAGGTTGACAAGTAAAAAGTTCAGCAGCAGTTCCAGTTCTCAGATCAACCTGTTGAGTATATAATGGTTTCACACTATTAGACTCGTAAACTTCTAACAGCCAATTGAAAGTTATGAAAAAGGTATCAATAAAAGTATCATTTGTCATGTGAAATGCGACATGTGCTGGTCATGTATTACAATCAGGTTATGAAATTTTTCCAGTAGCCTTTATTCCTTTCCAAAAAATAAAAATAAAAATAAAAATGAAAAAACAAGAAAAGGAACAAGTTGGGAGGAACTTCCCACTTCTGCAGCCTGTATGTTGCATGCTCAATTGGTGGACCTTTACACCAGGATTAAACACTTCGCAATAAACGAATGTTCACAGGGGTTTCAGAAAATAAAAGGGCATAAAAGTCCAATGACCAACAAGATTTTTGTAATGAAAGAAGCAACAAAAAAAGTGATAATTAGATAAAAATAAATCAAATTACTTGCTGAACCATTCCATCTTCACCACAGGTATAAAAAATATGAGGGCTTCCAGGCTCAATGGACAACTTATGAGCTGGTCCTTGATGTCTTCCAAGCAATTTAGTCTCCACTTCTCCTCGTTCAAGAATCTGAGCATGCCTTACCTATATTTAAGAACTCTCCTCGTAAGAACATAATCTTTCAAAACTTCATAGTTCAAAGCACAGAATTACATACGTGTATAAATAATCCAACTTCTTTTCTCAAAAATTTTCCATTAGTGACTGGTATCACCTATTCAACTACAAACCTTTCTGATCAATTCCAATTGTTATTAAGGTGCTCAGTGCCACTACTTTGATGATACAAGAAAACATTTCCCCGGGTTGACCTCATCTGTCCATAGACAGAAAATAGGTCAATCAGATTACCTGCCCATCAGCAGCACAGGTAACAATGCTTCGATCCTCAGTGTAAGGCATGATCTTTGCTTGGAAAACATTATTATGGTGACCTGAATGAAAAGAGAGATTAACATGACCAATTTCCCAATCCCAGAGCATGATCCTCCTATCGTCAGAGCCTGATACAAGAACATCACCATCAGCATTGAAGCTAACTGTGTTCACGCAGCCTCGGTGCTTCTCAAGCTTCAGGAGGATATCAAGACGAAGCACAAGATCCTGGTATCAAAATGCAGCAGAGAAATGTGAGAATATAAGAATTTGCATCTGCAAAAGACCTAAATTCCTTATAGCTCGCAATTGAAGATGCCATGAGAAATACTCCTGTGTCCCAAACTGAAAATCATGGTATGACTTGTCATAGACATTTAGGTTGGAGCTGAAAATCAAATGTGTTGTATCAATTTCTGGTTTTGTACCTTGATTTGTGACATAAAGTAACATGTAGAAAAACCAAGTCTCAACTTTAAAATGTACAAACTGAAAAGGGAATTGTTATTAAAATAAGTGGAAGAAAGGATATTTGAAGAAAAGTTTTGATACATTTCATCCGAAAAGGAGAAGAGGTAATTAATTCGAATGAAAAGATTATATGGTAATAAGCTTGCACCAAATAATTCAAAAATACATCATGTCATTTCCAAAGGAGTACCCAACAAAGTAAATTATGTAGAGAATGCTCACTTTTTAAAATTCCGGGTTAATAGCAAATTCTCACTGCCGCACTTCCAATACTAAAATCATGCTCTCAATTAGACACTTGACCCAACCAATGCACTAAAAATGGAACTAAAAGAGTAACTTCGTGTAAATTAGTTCAAATTGAATAAGATAATTTCTAACTCGAATTCTGAGATCCCAATGGAAAGCTACCCAAGCAACCTCAAAGTATCAAAGCACAAAAAATAAGCTTAAAAATCTATCAATTAATTAAATCAAATTGAGAAAGGCGCATAGAAGAATGCAGTAATAAGTAAATAAGGAAAAAACCTCGGAAGCAGCAAAACGGTGGGCGAAGTTTCGGGTGGATAACGCGCCGACTTCACGTTTCCAAACATCAACGACTGCCGCGTCAAGGCTCGTTCCGACCTTCTTTCTCGTCATAATCCCCAATACCCAAAAAATATAGAGAATTCCGGACTAGTATATATGTATAAATGGAAAATTTCTCTTACCACTGACAGTACTGGTGCCAATTAAAAATGTAGACAATTAAGGTTTAATCATTCCACTTTCATCAGAAACCTTCATGTATATTTATGAGTCCTATTACATAATGATTTTATATGAAAGAATTTATCGAAAGATCAACTTTTTTATGAATAAAGCTTCATGGACCGGCTCAATAACACCTTTTGACAGGGTTTTGAATTGTTGCACGTGTTAGGACAACTTTTGGGAGGGAAAAAAAGGCAGCACGTGGGGAAGGAAAAAGCCATTTTTTTGGGTGTTCTAAAAAGCGCGCGAAGCGCGACTAAGATGAGGCTAAACAAAAATAAAGGGATCAACGAGAATATTGACCGTTTAATACGTGTCTAGGTGCACATTAAGCGGTCAATATTCTCGTCGACTGCTTAATTTTTTTTAAAATTTTTTTTATTAACTTTTCATCTTCATTAAATGTATATTTTTTTTGATGGATGAAAAAAGAAAATATTGAATTGGAGTCCGATAAAAAATTAGATAAGATTTAAGTTACAAGCTATCTATATTATGTAATTATGATTTTGAAACTTATCTTTTTTGTATGAATTATTAAGTACATACAATATTTTATAAATTTAGATGTTTGGTATATATTATATGAATTATTGAATGTTTTTTTACAATGATTAAAAATTTAAAACCAGAAAACGTTTTTTTACGCCTAAGTTTCGCCTATACTTGTAAAGCTTAAACTTGGTCTCTACGCCTAGGGGTGGCAAAATGGCTCGGTGGCTCAGGTCGCTCGGGCTCGGCCCGTGAAAAGCCGAGCCTCATTTTTGAGGCTCGACTCGATCCGGGCCGGCCCGGCGAGCCACGCGGGCCGTTCGTGTCACGAATTTTTTTTCGATTCACGATAAAAAAATGTAAAAAAATATATTAATAATGAATTTTTAAAAGAAAAAAAGTTAAAGAATAATAAAATCCAGACCGACCCGGGCTCGGCCTGGTCCGGCTCGTAAAAAGCCCGAGCCAAAGCCCGGGCAGAGCATCAAAAATTTCAACGAGCTTTGGCTCGGCTCGACTTGGCTAGGGGAAAAGCTCGGTCTTAGGCTCGCGAGCCGGGTCGGCCCGGCTCGTTGCCATCCCTATCCACGCTTAGCCACGCTTTACGCTTTTTAGAATACTGATTTTTTCAGTAAAATAGAGGGAAATGGGCAGTTGGGAAAGAGGGAAAAATATCAAAGTAAACCTATACATTCTATTTTGTCTGTCAATATTTTGAGAGTGAATCTCCGATTCCGACATTCCCTCAGCGATTTCCCCCAGCGAAGGGTTTTCGACAGGTGCTGAAAAAGGTCACGACTCCAAATCCATCTTTTTGGTGTTCTTCGTCGACACCAACATTTCAACATTCCAAGAAAGCAACCTATTAATTACTAATTAGTAAGATCTGTTTTTGTTCAGTTCTTTAATTAGTAAGTTTCCTAATTTGTTTGGGTTGGAAACCAAAGAAGACATTAATTAGTTGGATGATTTCACTTTTGACTTTGGTTAGAATAATGAAGCTGGAGCACATTAATTAGTTATACCTGACTTTCTTTCGAAAAATGTAGGTTGGGAAAATGAAGTTGTAGCACATTAATTAGTTATAGATGAATTTGGTTGGAAAAAGTCAAGCACATAGAAGTCGCGATACATGTTCAATTAATATAGAAGTGAAGGCATTAATAACGGGGACAAAAATTCTGTCTGCAGGAAAATTTAAATTGTGCTTATTTTTGTTACATATTGACTCGGATTAATTCTTTCTTGAAGGTAGTGGTCGATGATGATGAACAACCTTCCATTTGCAAATTCGCAACCGAGAGAGTATATGTGTTATGAGAACCAAGGTGAAGAATGTGAGAATTGTGTTTCCCATAACACTAATGGACTAGTGCTATTTGTGACATTTTCCATGTTGGCCAATGATGCCTAAGTGTCATTCACTTATTGGTGACTTGGTCCTTCACTAGAGTTGTGCTAGTTTAAATTGATTGTGAACTATTGGATGAGATGGACGGTTGAGATTTGGTCTTGGGGAGATATTTTCTTCCTAGCTTATTTGAAATTTTTTCTCTTAATCATTTTAGAGTCTTCACTTTCTCTCTCCCGTTTTGAAGCTTCGGCGTGGTGTTGAGTTTTCTCCCTTCGTTCACTTGGAATTTCTCGGTTGACACTCTCTCTTTGGACGGTGATTTGCAAGAATGGAAGGATTGTTCCTGAGCCTAATTCTTCTACCACAAAAGGAAGAAGCTATCCGGCCAACTTAGCAACTTTGGTTCTATGGTTTGTCAAAGATTTTAGGTTCCTTTATTCTTTCTTGTACTGCTGAAACTCTGGATTTCCCAATAGTCCTCAAGGTAAATTAACCTGACAGGGCACAAATTATATTAATATTTCCCAATGTACATGTATCGTATTACTATAAATCCAAGAGAACAATCAATTGTACTTGATATGACAACTATAAAAGCATCTAATTTTGGATCAAGCAACAGAGACGAGAAGTGACCACTATGGAAAATTAGGATCAAAGAAACTCTTAGATTTTACAACCTTTGGCAAAATTAGAATGCGAATTTACCAAGGTGGTGATGTAAAGACTTACTTGGCCCTAGGTTGAGCCACATTCATGAATATCTTCTTTGTTGGGCATTTCGCCTCCTTTCACTTCCAATCTGGGTAGAAGCCTTATCGCCTTGTGGGCTATCAATAACCTGCTCGTCCAAGGTAGACATGTTAAAAATTTAAAAAAAATATCGAAAGATATTTTTTTATAGAAGGTGAAGCTCTGTGATATCTTTTCTAAAGATAATGAAGAATGTGATGGATCGAGTGTGTTGGGGAGTGAAGACGTTTAACACAACAAAATGGTGGTTTCATTCATGGTGGAGTAATGACTGTGATGAACATAAACATAAAACATATAAATATAAAAGATATAAATATACATTCTGCTGTTTTACACCAGCAGAGGGAAATGAGAAGACTTTGATGTCTACATTTTGAATATATTTCTTGTGTGTGGCTCAAGAATACCTGCTCATATATATAGAGCCAACTTGCTAGGTTTTCTACCAACCTAATCACATGCCATACTCCACTTGTAGTAGGCTGGTACAATGCCTAACTATTTTAATATTTTACATCACAATACTAGTTGGACTTTAACCAAACTAGACTAAACTTAGAAACCACAAAATTACAATTGATTTGGTTGACAACAAAGTGTCACCAATATCCAACAAGACAGAACCCCATTCTTGACCATATTCATCAACCTTTTCATATCCCAAGCTGATACATTCTTAGGATTTAACTTGTGCAAGTGATAAATAGATATGCCTTGATCATCTTGATTAGTCTTAGGTAACGTTCCAGATATCTAAAGTCAGATTTGAACATCTAAGATCAATGCTTGGAGTCTCTAGCAAAATGCTCAAGGAGGAGTGTTGATGCAATGACCTTTTTGCTGTAGACTATAGTGATTTTTACTAATGCAATGACCTTTTGTAATGTACATTTTTAATTTAATTTAAGCAAAAGTTGGTTTGTACTTTTTGTAAAATATACGGTGTAAAAATGTGAAGCCTTGTGTAGTACGTACTAGGTAGAGTGGTTGAAAAAAAACTGATCAAGGGGTGTATGTATGAAAGAAGAAAAACTTTTGTATACAATATAATGATATATCTTCGCACTTTCTTTTAGCAGAAAAATACAGAAGAAAAACTCTTCTCCGATCAGAAAAAACTCACACCCTCGTCCCTCCAAAAATCTAAGCTTGATTCCCGCCTATTTAGGGTGAGCATAGGGGTGGTGCTGGCGTTTCGATCTCCACCATCAATTTTCACTATGACTTCCCGACGGTCAGAGAAATCAAGAGACGATTGAGACATATGGTGGCTGTCTAAGTGGTGGAGGAGGATGAATCACGTTGATGATCGGAAAGAATAGGCTGTTGCTCGGCGTTTATGTCTTCTTTGGAATTACCAACAGAAATTCTTCGTGTGTGCTTATACGAACCATGGGATTTCAATGATTTTTAAACGAAGAAGAAAAATCCATTTCACCATCAATGTTTGTGCAAAATTTTAAATTTATCTTTAAAGTTTTTTTTGACTTATTTAATCACTAAATTTTACTCTAAATGAAAGAAATGAGTGTTCATGTATGGCTGCAGAATTGGATTAGAAATTGAAATGCATGTAAAATGTTATTATCAAGTTGCTTTTTCCTCACATTGAACGACAATAACTAAAGTCCACCACAATTTTGTAAGTTTTCCTCAATCCATATTTTTCATTTCCAATCTAACATATGTTTACGACAACAGTTATAAGGCCCAAGTTGAATTGGACATTATTTTCACAAATGGAACGACTGATGGCATTAGTTAATGTTAGCAGCTGTATGAGTTAAAAAAATCTTTAAAACCAATTGAGTTACATTGTTTGACTTTAAAAGAGTCAGAAAAATACTCACCAGGAAACATTTGTTATATCATTTTTCCTTTTACGTAAACAGTGCACAACCAAAATGCAAAGATATCAGCATGCAGCTCTGGGAGAAAAGAAAAGCATGATCAAGTTTACCCTCAGAACACGCCAATGGACCAGAGGCCCTACAGACAATTAAGCATTCACAGAGGACAAATATTCTCAGAAGTAATTGTAAGTATTATGCCCTAGGTCCAATCAACTTTGGGCATAAGCACTTTTGATATATGTTTAGTGCATTTATTATGGCAAGATCTATTATGATATTAAATAATAGAGTCCGTAGATTCAAGTCTCGATAATTCGTTAATCACAAGGAGTTGTGATTGTGAGATACAAATTACATATGATTGAATCTTAAATCATCCGTGGTCGTAAGTAATAACGAGATACGGATATCGTTATTACGGATAGACCACCACGTGTAGCATTCCTTACTTATGAAGTAAGTAGCTGATCTCACAAGTTAAAGTGTAGTGTCACTTAAATGGACACGTGAATGTTTTGTTATAGAACAAAACATTGGAGACCCGCTGAGAGATTCCACATGGATAACTATCTGAGTGTCAGTGGTTAATCTCTAACGTTCGGTAGTGGAATTGATCCTTCGACTTGAGATCATCATAGTACCTTATGTGAGGACAGTCATGCTTTGGTGATGCTGGAAGTTGCTCTGTCAAGGGCCGCTAATACGGCATCGTTCGGGTATGTCAAGAATCATATGAAGGTTGTGAATTATCAATAGAGGATTCGTCGCTCTTAGATAGTAAGAGTTTATGATCTACATTTCATCCAGTTAAGTTGATAACAAAATCCTTGGCCAAGGTGTACCTATAAGTCAAAGTCAAAAAGGAGTTTTCGACTTACATTGACTTAATAAGTGGAAGAAAGATATGATCGATAATCGAGATTGACAC
The DNA here is from genome assembly GCA_019395295.1 of Osmanthus fragrans. NCBI lineage: Eukaryota > Viridiplantae > Streptophyta > Magnoliopsida > Lamiales > Oleaceae > Osmanthus > Osmanthus fragrans. Next base: position 204,894 of record CM033356.1, on the reverse strand, counting down.
AATCCATATCTCGTAATTGATCGGATCATATTGACGAAAGGATTATAGTTTCACGATAAACGAACGAGTTTGATTTTGTCATACCACGTGACATTTCCCATCACATGTATTGCCCAGACACATTGCTAGATGTCAATTTTGGACGACGGATGTGAATTAGTGATAAATCAAAAGGGTATTTTGATTTATCGATTTTGATTAGATCAAAATAATAATTCACGTCGTTAGGCATCGTGATTGGGAACCTAATGGGTCACACACAAAAGGAGAATTAGAAAATTGAGATCTACCAATTAATTAATTGACAAACGTTGGATAATTAATTAATTGGATTGCTTATTAATAGGCCCGAATTAATTAATTGGATTAATTAATTCATGGACCGGATTTGATTAATTGGATTAATTAAATATTGGGTCACGTTAAGTTGTAGGACGGGTCAAGCCCTTTTGAGTTTATATAAATAAGCTACTAGGGTTTGTAAATTGTAGACGGATTTTCATTATTCTTGCTAGCACAAGAAAAGTAAACCCTAGTTATCTCTCAATCTTGTTCCCTGTGTGGATTCCATTGGAGGCTGGACAATTGGACAGTTGTGGGAGGCAGATCGGGATTGCTGAAATTACAGGAATAGCAAAGGAGCTTGCAGATCTGATTAAAAGTATAATTCCTATCACAGTTTCTATCTAAACACAAAGCAGATCCTTGGTGAGAATTGAAATTTATTTAATTTTTCGCTGTGCATGATAAGTAAATTCCCAACAGTAATATGAAGTGCATATAATTTCGGCTACATTCTAGATAATTCTTTAACTGGCGGTGACTGTAATTCAGCTGCATTGTTAGGACCTTCTCCAACTTGTACCAGTTATGGATGATTCCAGAAGTAACAACCAAATTAAGATACCAGATGAAGTAGCCACAGAATTCTGGAAATTTCCTTAAAGTCGGTGGTGACCTTCATAGTATTCTTGAAGAAGAAATGACACTGGTTGAAGAGTTGGAAGAAGAAAATGGAATAAGATGTTCAATAAAAGGGATAATTATTTTACACTGCAAACAGAAATAGGAGGAGAGTAAAACTAGAGGTTAATATTCTATTGAACATTTTTTTTTGGCATTTAGTGATGCCCAAGTCCGAAGGCAGAAAAAAATCCTCCAGATTTCTCGCTGCGTCGATCCTCATATTCTCCAACTTGTTCCACATCCATCGGGTGTCATCCAACAATCAAGGTCAGAATATTTATGCATGCTTTGAAATAAAAAAAGGCAAAAAGTTCATGCTTGTAGTTGATAAAATAATACCTCCTTGGCAAGTTGTAGTGTGAGATTACTGAAAGTATTGTTCAAAAAGATATATATAGCGTTATTCAATAATTAATAAAATTGATGATCATTAGCCATGAGGGATTTAATATACCTCTTTGGCAATTTGTTGCAAGAGCTCTGTTATCTCGGAAAAGTCAGGTCTCAGAGTTGGATCTTGTAGCCAGCATCTCTCAAGCAGCTCGGCAAACTTTGGATGAGTATGTTTTGGAATAGTTGGCCGCAGACCCTAGAAACAAGTAAATAAAAAGTGGCTAGAGTTCAATTCTGACTGAAAAGATGATTTTCCGGAGTCTCAAGAAAACTTCCGCTTCACGAAGAAGGAAGCTAATTAAAAGTCAAATAATCAGACTTCATTTTTGACTAGACGCTTTACCTTTTGCACCACTCCAAATGCCGCTTGTAAAGGAGTTAAGTATTCGTATGGAAGCTGGAAGGAGAATATTAGAAGTTCAGCCAGAAGCAAAGCCAAAAAAATCACTGATCTCAACACTTTTAACAAAACATACCTTTCCCGTCAGCAATTCCCACAAAACAACCCCGAACTGAAAACATTGTTGTATAATTAGGCAAAATTTAGGCAAGTTCCGACTGAGCGGTGATCGACCGAAAATTATGGTTCGATCAACCGAACTAGAGTTTCGGTCGACCGGAATAGGCTGAAATCCGGTAAGTTGCACAGAAATCCGGTATACGCGAAATTAGGTATGCCGTTTATCAATATAATAACTACGATGAACGCAAATTCAACATACATATATCATGCTTAATACTATACACGTACAGAATGTAAACATGAACAAAGAGAAATCGCAGAACGAGTAATAGAATCGAAAACTTTTAACCCGAGGCCTGTGTTGCACACAGTTTCCTTAAAACAGATTCACCCCCCTCACCGTTCGTGCTTGAGGTTTACAACGAGCGTCCGTTTCCCAGGATACAACGGTAGAACCAGTAGCTTCCGAGCACCACGGGAACTACTCCGGCGAACTGAACTAGTGCCTGAACTACACCACCACCACGACCGAAATGCAGAAAAAAAAAAACGAACTCTATGCAAATGAATTTCTTATGTATTCTAAACTTGAAAGCCTTTGCTTTTTATTTTTGTGTGTTGGAATGAGAAAAATGAGTCACTATTTATAGGCTAGGCTACCATCAATGACAATGACCTTTGGAGTTTCTTATTTTTTCCTATGTGGGACAAATTCATTTTTTCCACATAAACTCCCTTTTGAGTGGTGCACTTTGAGCCTCAATTTCTCATTCACCCGAGCATCAACTTTGGCAAGTAAGTATATGATTTCGATGTACTCACGGAGGAGAACACAAATCAACTTTCATCTTCCAAATTGAACAACCGGGTCCCACTCAAAACTCGTGCCAAAGTCAGCCCATAAACTCAATTTTTCCAACAATCCCCCACATGAATGAAAATTGGGAGCGACTCATGCATGTGACACATGACGACTTGGTGATATAGTTCAACAGTTGAAACCTGCATAGGATAGGTAGGTGTTACCCTTTGAACCTTCCCTTGTGAAAGCATATTTACTTTACTGGCTGATCAGTAGACGCGATGTCCTTGAACTGTTCTGCTGTTTATGTAAACGATAATACACTTCACACAGGATTCTTCCTAATACATTTCAGTTCTCATTATTATGTTCGTTTTGGCCATGAACATAAGCCTGGTTCTGTGAGAGATCACTAGAATTGCGCCCCCACACAATTCCCTTAGAAGCGGCCCCACTTCTCTCTTACATAGGTGATTTCTTATTACAAGTAACCCGCATTACTTGGCTCGATTTTCGACGCATAAGAATCATTAAAAGTCAATTGCTTATCCTCCAACTTCACAAGCATCACTGTCGCATCACAGGAATGGACATGAAGTAATATCCCCCACAGTGATTACATCAAATCTTTACAATTAGGCTGTCCCTTTGAACCTAGATCTTGGGATCTCCAGTCAACTATGTTGGATTTTCCTTTGTATTGACTTATCCATTCAAGGGCTTAAGTCCCATTCCTCTCGATGATTTCTCAACTAACTCTCGATTTAACCCTTTGGTTAGCGGATCCGCAATGTTATCCTTTGACTTTACATAGTCAATAGTGATAACTCCAGTTGAGAGTAATTGCCTTATGGTATTGTGTCTACGACGTATATGTCTAGACTTACCATTATACATGTTACTCTGTGCCCTTCCAATTGCTGATTGACTATCACAGTGTATGCAAATTGCTGGCACAGGTTTTGACCATCTTGGAATATCCTCTAAGAAGTTGGGTAACCATTCAGCCTCTTCACCACTTTTATCTAGAGCTATAAACTCAGATTCCATAGTGGATCGAGCTATTACTGTTTGTTTAGAGGATTTTCAAGAAACAGCTGCACCTGCCAATGTGAACACAAATCCACTCGTGGATTTTGAGTCTTTCATATCAGATATCCAATTAGCATCACTATATCTTTCAATGACCGCTGGATATTTGGCATAATGCAACCCATAATTACGAGTCAATCTTAAGTACCTTAGTACTCTTACTATTCCTTTCCAATGATCAGCTCCTGGATTACTCGTATACCTACTTAGTTTGCTAACTGTGTAGGCTATGTCTGGTCTTGTACAGCTCATTAAGTACATCAGACTTCCAACGATTCTCGAGTATTCTACTTGAGAAACACTTTCACTTTTATTCTTGGATATGTGTTGACTCGTATCTATCGGTGTTCTAGCCATGCCAGTATCATCATTACTGAACTTTCCCAGAATTTTGTCCACATAATGTGACTGGCTTAGAACGAGTCCATCTGATGTTCTTGAAATTTTGATTCCAAGTATAACATCAGCCAAGCCCATATCTTTCATGTCAAATCTTGAATTTAACATATTCTTGGTGGATTTGATCATCTTATCGTTGCTACCAACAATAAGCATATCGTCAACGTAAAGACATAAAATGACATAGCCATTTTTCGTGTCTTTGACGTAAACACATTTATCACACTCATTGATTTTAAATCCACACTCCATCATGACACTATCGAATTTCTCATGCCCTTGTTTTGGTGCTTGTTTTAAGCCATATAATGACTTCACCAATTTGCAGACTTTCTTTTCCTGCCCTGGAGATGAAAACCCCTCGGGTTGTTCCATATAGATTTCTTCATCTAAATCTCCATTCAAGAAGGCAGTCTTAACATCCATTTGATGTACTTCAAGATTCCGCAAAGCAGCAATCGCAAGTATCATCCTAATTGATGTTATTCTTGTTACTGGAGAATATGTATCAAAGTAATCAAAGCCTTCCCGTTGTCGGTAACCTTTTATTACTAACCTGGCCTTGTACTTTTCAATAGTTCCATCTGTTTTCATTTTTCGTTTGAAAATCCATTTGCAGCCTAGTGGTTTACTTCCTGGAGGAAGATCCACTAGCTCCCATGTATGATTTTGCAAGATGAAATCTATTTCACTTTTAATGGCCTCTTTCCATTGAGGTCCTTCTGAGGAGTTTACAGCTTCTTGATAGCTTCGAGGTTCACTTTCTAGCATATAGGTAAGAAAATCTGGACCATAAGATTTTTCTGTTCTTTCTCTTTTGCTACGTCTTGGTTCAACCTCAACCCCCTCTTCTAGTTCTTGGTCCCAACTATCTTCAATCATAGTCTCATACGTCCGTTTAGAAGAGCTTGCCTCTTCTTTGGATTTATACGGAAATACATGTTCAAAGAACGAAGCATTTCTCTATTCCATTATCGTGTTTTTGTGTATATCTGAGATTTTCGATTCATACACAAGAAATCGATAAGTACTACTATTATGAGCATATCCCATGAAGATGCAATCTACAGTTTTCGGGCCTATCTTCACCTTTTTTGGTGTTGGGATAGCCACTTTAGCGAGACACCCCCACACTCGTAAATATTTATAGGAAGACTTTCTTCCTTTCCATAACTCATACGGGGTCTTTTCCATTTTCTTTCGAGGCACCTTATTTAAAAGGTAATTTGCTGACAACACAGCCTCCCCCCACATGTTCTGAGGTAACCCAGAACTTACTAGCATTGCATTCATCATTTCTTTTAAGGTGCGATTATTCATTTCAGTAATGCCATTTTGTTGCGGTGAATAAGGTGCGGTGGTTTCATGTATAATTCCGTGTTGTGCACAGAATTCAGCAAACGGTACTTCATACTCACCACCTCGATCACTTCTCAACACCTTAATTTTCTTGCTAAGTTGATTTTCAACTTCCGTCTTATAGAGAATGAATTTCTCTATCGCTTCATCCTTGCTTTTTAGCAAGTACACATAGCAGTATTTTGTGCTATCGTCGATAAAAGTAATGAAATACTTGTTGCCACCTCTCGTTTGTACAAATTTTAAATCACATAAGTCACTGTAAATTAAATCAAGTGGTTCAGTATTCCGTTCAATTGATTTGAATGACGACCTTGTCAATTTTGCTTCAACACAAGTTTCACACTTATGTTTCGAATCAACATGGAACGCGGGTATGCAATTCAAGTTAACTAGTCTACGTAAAGAATCATAGTTAACATGTCCTAGTCTACCATGCCACACATTGGAAGACTCAAGCAAATAAGCAGAAGAGTTCACTTTATTCATTTTTGGCTTAACAACCATTACATTTAGTTTGAACATGCCATCGGAAACATACCCTTTTCCGACAAACATTTCACTTTTGGACAAAATAACTTTGTCTGACTCAAATACAATACGAAATCCATGCTTATTCAAAAGCGACCCGGACACTAGGTTCTTGCGGATTTTCGGCACATATAGCACGTTGTTAAGAGTCAACTCTTTCCCTGAAGTTATCTTCAGAACCACCTTCCCTTGTCCTTTGATTTCAGAAGTTGCTGAATTTCCCATGAACAACTTCTCTCCATTGTCAATTGCTTCGAAAGCATTAAATATCTCTTTATCAGAGCACACATGCCTTGTAGCACCAGTGTCAATCCACCACTCTTTCGGGTTAGAACCCACCATGTTTACTTCAGAAATGACAGCTGCGAGATTCATCTCCGACACATCATTTGCCATGTAATCAACCACATTTGCTTCCTTCTTCTTCTTTGGCATTTTGCACTCCGAAGACTTGTGACCTACTTTGTCACAGTTGAAGCATTTTCCTTGAAATTTCTTTTTAGAAATTCCACCTTTTAGTCCTTGCTTGGTCCCTTTGCCACCGGCTGACCCAGCCTTACTTTTGTAGGCCTTACTGCTTTGACCATGCTCTACCACATTGGCTTTAGCAACATCAGGACTGAACCACTTCTTCTCCGAACCCTTGTTGTCTTCTTCAATTCGAAGTCTAACAATCAGTTCTTCGACGTTCATTTCCTTTCGTTTGTGCTTCAGATAATTCTTGAAGTTTTTCCATGCGGGGGGCAATTTCTCAATAATTGCTGCCACTTGGAAAGTTTCACTTACAACCATCCCTTCGGCATGAATTTCGTGAAGAATCACTTGGAGTTCTTGCACTTGACTGATTATTGGTTTGGAATCCACCATCTTATAATCCAAGAATCTGCCGACAATAAACTTTTTTTGCCCTGGCATCCTCAGTCATATATTTTCGGTCCAACGACTCCCACAGCTCCTTAGCAGTTTTCATACTACTATACACGATGTATAGCGAGTCTGCTAAGCTGTTCAATATATAGTTTCGGCATAGAAAGTTTGAATGTTTCCAAGCATCAACCGCACTGATCACTTGAATATCTCCTTCACCCTCATTGAGTATTGGAGTAGTTTCAGTCAAGAATCTCGCAAGATTCAAGGTGGTCAGGTAAAATAACATTTTCTGCTGCCACCTCTTGAAATTCAAGCCATTGAATTTTTCCGATTTTTCCCCATGGTTAACCGGAATATTAGCCACATGTTGGCTCATAACACGACTTGGCACCTGAGCCACAACAGAGCTAGGCCTTGCACCCATAGCTGCACCCATACCCACAGTTTGGGAAACTTGGGACACATCCATGTTGGTTGGTTCGGTTGTCATTTCTGAAATAAAACACACAAAAATTAGTTTCCAATAAACTAAATATCAACTTGTCTTAAAAAAAAAAAAACAAATCTGTTTTAAGTTTGTTGTATAATTAGGCAAAATTTAGGCAAGTTCCGACTGAGCGGTGATCGACCGAAAATTATGGTTCGATCAACCGAACTAGAGTTTCGGTCGACCGGAATAGGCTGAAATCCGGTAAGTTGCACAGAAATTCGGTATACGCGAAATTAGGTATGCCGTTTATCAATATAATAACTACGATGAATGCAAATTCAACATACATATATCATGCTTAATACTATACACGTACAGAATGTAAACATGAACAAAGAGAAATCGCAGAACGAGTAATAGAATCGAAAACTTTTAACCCGAGACCTGTGTTGCACACAGTTTCCTTAAAACAGATTCGCCCCCTCACCGTTCGTGCTTGAGGTTTACAACGAGCGTCCGTTTCCCAGGATACAACGGTAGAACCAGTAGCTTTCGAGCACCACGGGAACTACTCCGGCGAACTGAACTAGTGCCTGAACTACACCACCACCACGACCGAAATGCAGAAAAAAAAACGAACTCTATGCAAATGAATTTTTTATGTATTCTAAACTTTAAAACCTTTGCTTTTTATTTTTGTGTGTTGGAATGAGAAAAATGAGCTACTATTTATAGGCTAGGCTACCATCAATGACAATGACCTTTGGAGTTTCTCATTTTTTTCCTATGTGGGACAAATTCATTTTTCCCACATAAACTCCCTTTTGAGTGGTACACTTTGAGCCTCAATTTCTCATTCACCCGAGCATCAACTTTGGCAAGTAAGTATATGATTTCGATGTACTCACGGAGGAGAACACAAATCAACTTTCATCTTCCAAATTGAACAACCGGGTTCCACTCAAAACTCGTGCCAAAATCAGCCCATAAACTCAGTTTTTCCAACAATCATCCACCTTATGATCATAGGTTTTATGTTCTATAACCTTCGAAAAGAACAAATGTTCATTAGCAAGGACATGTACCCTTAGAAATTGCCAAGATGCATATTTAAACAATCTAGAAATGCCTAACTACATCTCAAAAGTAAAAGGATGGCACCAATCGCAGCTCACTAAGAAGTTCAAAAATGTGATGGTTCTTGTTAACAGTATTTCAATAATACACTAGAGAACACTTACGATGCATGTTTCGACGATGTTGAAATGCAACACAACACCAGCACGACAAATTAAAATCTCCGAATGTAACATTATCATGCAAACAAATGACAGGTTATTTTATCATAAAATAACACAATACAGAGAGATAAAAGCAACTATGGATTAATCACCTACCTCTAACCCTCCCTCCTCCCCCCCCCCCCCCCCCCCCCCCCCAAAAAAAAAAAAAGGTGTGAAAGAAGAAAAATGAAAGCAAAATTAGTTGTAGCTGAAATAAAAAGAATCCAATTTTTTTTTCCAGAACCATGACATTCAAACACTAAGAATAATCATGCTCACATCAAACAAACTGAAACGGCGAGACTTCATTATCTGAAGAACAGATTATAAGGCTCCTAAATTCGGTATACTTTGTCTACCTCAGGAGCCATCCACCGATATGTCTCGGTTTCAGCAGTCATCACACCAGTTTGTGCTTTCACTCTGGCCACCCCAAAATCAGCCACTTTAACAACCTGAAATAAAGCACCAATAGAGATACCAAAATTTCTGAAGACTTCACCGAACTAGATAGTGTGCACGACGCATGTAAAATAAAAATAGCATGGAAACTGAATTGCCAGACTACAGGAAGAAATCAAAGAAACCAAATGATTTCATATTAAATTCTATACACAAAATTAGTAGCGTGACAATTTGGACTTCAATTTTCAAAGTTAAAATGGAAAAAATCTAAAGTACGAGTTGATATAGTGCTCGTTTGGTAGTGCTTCAAAAATTATGGAATCTAAAGAAAAAGTTGATGTAGAGCTTGTTTGGTAGTACTTTTAAGTGCTTATAAGTTGCGGTTCCTTCAAAATAGTTTGTTTCTTCATGTGGATGAATCTGCACCTTAAAATTTTAAATCAGCAACAATGTGTGAAGTCATGGAATATTGGCAATATAACAACAATTCATACATTTGAAGCACTTAATCGTTGAGTCATACTTCATTTTTATCCATCAAAAGATTGGCAGCCTTCAAGTCCCTGTGTATTATATTATTCTGATGCAAATAGTTCATTCCTTTTGATACGTCAATTGCCACTTTGAGTAAAGATTGAAGCCTAAAGGTACCCTTTCGCTTGTGTAAATAGTCGTAAACACTTCCTCCAGACATAAATTCTGCAATAAAAGGAACGATATGAAAGCTGAGCTAGAATGTCAATAAAATAAGTCATGCTGTCTAATATTGAACTTTACCAGGATACATGTACTGTTGAGACATACCTGTCACTATGCACAATTTCAGGGGTTTGGTGCACGCCCCTATGAACTGGACAACATTTTTGTGCCGAACTTTTCTGTAAGAGATATTAATCAATCAAAGGAAAGAAAGATCCTCCGATAGGTGATTTAAATTCAGAGATATAATATCAACAAAATGTAAAAATATTTACTTCAATATTTATAAAATTTGGCAAAAACAGCAGAACAAGCACAGTCATGTTGGAAATTTAGAGAAGCAAAGGCAAATAGACAAAAAAAATGTACAGAGAACAGAGAAAAAAATGCAGAGAAAATACTGATTTTTTGTTCTACTTATTCCAGAAATAAGAATGCCTATTTATAGGCTTACAAAGAAAACTGAAACAGCTAAAAATCCTCAACTAACATTACATTTATTGCCACTAATTTATACTAACTTTGACTGATTAAAAACCAGAAAATACGGAGAAGATTTTTGAGATTAAATCACTATCTATGACTCAGTCTAAGTGGACTAACTGAAAATTAACACATGACAATTTTTGAATTAACCTTCAACAGTCACTAGTGTGCAGCGAAGGTTCATAAGCGGATATACACACTGAGTTATACAAACATTCACCGTACATTTGAAAGGATGTGGGCATGCATACACTAAATTTGAAGTAAAGATAGCATTTCAAATAAGAAGAATTGCATAGATTTAGGGGAACACATAACAAGTTACAGAAACAATACTCAGCAAACAAATCAGTCTTGCACATATTAACTTTCCATGTCTCAACAGCTTCTCAGCTTTTGAAAAGAAAGATAAACCAACTTTTTTTACAGTAAACCACTCAGAAGACGGATTTGGGAAAGGATAACTAATTCATATCTCAGCATCCAATGACTGCACAATTATAATGTTACAAACCTCATTATATATACTTCTTGGGCAAGCTCCTTCTGCAGTTCAGTATTCAAACGCTCGACCTTGAGAATTTTGATTGCTACTACCTGGCTACAGTATGTACCTTTGTATCTGATACAATAATATTTAGAGTAAATTGAACAGTCAACTGCTAGCGTAAGCTTTGATTCTTGATTTGTCAGAACTTACAAATCTCCATATGACCCCGATGCAACTTTGCGCTCAAATTTCAGAAGTTCGGGATCAATTTCCCAGACATCAGTACCATCATTGGGTATTCTCAAATGACCGGGTTCGCATTTGATTTCTACTTTCTCATGATCATCGAGTGGAGAAAAAGAATGCTGATGCGACCAAGAGTGTTTCTGCAAAAACACGGAAAATGTGGAAATCATTTCAATAAAAAGTAAATTTAACATGTACAAATAGAATAACAAGTAGGTTTATTTAAGCATTAGTCAGAGTAAATTAAACCTTGCAGGATAACTAGACGATGCTCATGAAACTACATAATAATTTCTCATGAATCAAATTTAGTTAAACACAGAAGATAAGTACCTCAAGATTCGAAACTTCTTTATCCAACGCAGCCCGGAGTTGCTCAACCTCCTGAAAAGATGGCAGAACCCAGCGTCAGTCAAAGTTCTTCATACCACAATCGGATTTTTAAATTGTGAGATGGTGATGTCATTGTACGAGAAAAATTTGTTCCAAGAACTTTTGCAAATAGTAAAATGCAGAAAATAAAATTGTTGAAAAATACAAGTCGTGCGATGTTAAATATAGAAATATAATATGAAGTATTTTTTATTATAATATATTTTTTTAATGTAAGATTACTTTTCTTAGTAGTTGATTGTGTAATATTTCCTTTTATGTTTATTTTCTTTTACGGTTATTTATAATCCTATAAATAGGATTTTCTATATTGTAATATTTATAAGATCATAATAATATAATTTATATTTCTTCACATAGTATTAGGGAGGGTTTAGCTTGATTTTGGGTTAAACTTGCAACACATAAATTTCAAAAGCACAATAGCAGTAACTTGAAAAAGATGTCACAGAGGTTTTCTGCAACTACTTTAACAATGTCGGATCGTCACTTTGTAATTCCTTCTCGAAGTTCTCGGCAAAGAAGCTCTCAAATAATGAGTGGTGATATTTCCTAAATTTTCAATATTTCTATCTTATTTTTAGAAACAAAAAAAAAAAATAATAATAAATTTTGGAGGGTCGGCACCTTGAGCTTTATCGGAACTCCCTCTGCCTCTTAAACAAACTAGATTTTTTTTTATGTTAACAAAAAACAAAAATAAAATAAAATTTGGAGGGTCGGTACCTTGAACTCTACCAGCACTCCCCCTGCCTCTTAAACAAACTAGAAGTTTTTTTATGTTAACAAAAAAATAAAATAAATAAACTTTGGAGGATCGGTACTTTGAACTTTACCGGCACTCCCCCTGCCTTTTAAACAACCTAGAGGTTTTTTTTTATGTATAAAAAAAATAATTTTGAAGGGTCGGTACCTTGAAATTTATCGGCCCTTCCCTTGTCCCTTGAAAAATTCGGGATTTTCTTATATTAAAAACAAAAAATAAAAAAATGTCCATCAAATATTTTCTTCCAACAAACAAGAAATCACTTATCCCATTAACAATGACAAAGACCTCAAGTGCTCGGAGTTCATCAATTTGGAAGATTTGATTGGATCGATTTCTTCAAACTCAGTATTCTATCTCATATTGAGTTTGAGGGGAGTGTGTTAAATATATAAATATAATATGAAATATTTTCCATTATAATATTTCTTTTTATTGTAAGATTACTTTTCTTAGTAGTTGATTGTGTAATTTTCCTTTTATGTTTATTTTCTTTTACAGTTATTTGTAACACTATAAATAGGATTTTCTACATTGTAATATTTACAAGACCATAATAATACAATTTATATTTCTTCACAGAGGACGCCCATGTGAGGTGACTAGACCCACAAAATATTAAAAGGATTAGAAGGAATGGTTTGAACTTGAAATTCAAACTTATAACTCCTTATAACTACCCTTAATTCCCATACAACTTCCATGTTTTTGTCTAACATTTCGGAGAGAATGATGAAAAAAATTGGTGAAATTGGTATGGAAAATATCACCAAAATTGGAAAGACCCTAAAATCACTATTTTGGTATGAAAACTCACAAAATAAGGCACTTATATTATGGATTATAATCCTCTTCCATTGTGATCGGGATTGAGACATTGGTGAACAAAAAAAATGCAGATTTCAAAGTTAGAAGGCAAGGTAATTCAATCATTCAAAAGATCTTGGAATTCATCATTTTATGTAAGGATTCTTGACCCGAAATTTATGTTCAAGTATGCTACGAATTATTATATTGGTATCATAGTCTTAAGGTTGAATTTCTGCAATATTTCATGCTTAAATATGCCATTACATAATTCAATTAAGTTACGAATTTTGTATGTAAAGTTTTCAAACCTTATATGATTTTTATTGCATCTTTTGATAATTGACTCCTTTTTGTTTATTGATAATTATGCAGTAAGATTAATATGGTTAGAAAGGTATTTTAATGAGCTTTTCAACCATATAAAGAATTTCAATTTTGGACACAAAATGAAGAAGTTATGAGATTTTGAAATTTGGATGAAATCTTTTTTTTTTTTTTTTGTTATGAAAATTTGTAAAATTCGAAACTGAATCACATGATAACTTCTTTTACACTTCATTTCATGCTTCCTATTTAATATGACAGGGTAGATATTCTCGAGACCTTTCCAACGGTATAAAGATCATTAATTTTGGCTTTGAAATGAAGAAGTTATGACATCTCGAAATTTGGATAAAAAATTATTTGTTTTTATGAAAATTGATAAAATTAGAAATTTCATCAAATGATAACTTCTTTTACACTTCATTCAAAAATCTATTTTTAATTTTGGCATTGAAATAAAAAAGTTACGACCTCTCGAAGTTTGATAAAAAAAACTGAAACTTTTGCATAAATTTGTTATCATTCACTCTCGAACAAATCTGTTAATGTCCCAAACGTGACCTTTACAAATTTATTTTTTAAAATCTGACCATAGAGATGAACTTAGAATGTCGAAATTAGTCAGGATGATCAATCGATAATTTTTTTTTTGAGCATGGAGTGGTGGCGCTGATGCATCCCCCATTTTTCTTATTACTGTAAAAGAAAAAAATAATTGCAGATTGATACCGCATGTGAGGGGAGCATGCGAGACCTGATTTAAAATTTTGAAAATTGTAGATTGGTCCTTGAATTATTCTTGATTTTTTAGTATAATTAAATTAATATTTAATAATTAATATTTTTTATATTTAATGCTTAAAATAAATTAGTGAAAATTTTTAAAAATATTTTTTTAACTTGATTAAGCTTTAGTTTTTTATAAATCAAGAATATTTATTAAGTGATATTTAGCTAGTGAGAGTTATTTTTTTGAAGTGCTATCATTTTTTTTTAGAAAAATGAAAAATATTTAAAATACAACGTTTATATACGTTCATAAGTTGTGTATGTCTTTGATTATGTTATGTGATCTATTATAACTTGTTTCCAATTTTTTTGTTTGATCAGATATTATTAGATCTATGCATATTTATAGCATCCTTAGAGGGAATGTTAGAAAAACAAAGGCCATATTACTAATTGAAAAGCGACGTGCTTATTGAAATTAATAAATGGATCTGAAACATGACCTAATAGAATAAGTAAATATTTTTGGAAAAATATTTTTTTTAAAGCAGAATATAAGAATTTCGATGTCACTTCCCATTTGTTGGGATTGTTTTGCAACAGATATTGAAATGAGGTTGAGAATTTTTATAAAAAAACTTAAATGATTTGAGGTTTATTCTTCGATTATAATTGAAATTATTTTCTGGAAGAATTAGTTTATGATATCATGGTATATTAGGGGTTTACAAAAAAATCGCGAAATCGCAAACCAAACCTTAACCGTTAATTTGAAACCATTGGTTTGGGTTTACGTGGACCGGCGATTTTTTTACCTCAAATCGAACCAAACCGTTTCAAAATGGTTTGATTTAGGTTTCGATTTTCAAAAACCTCACAAAATCAAATCGAACTGCACTTTTTTAATTAAAAAAATATTTGTATGAAATTATAAATTATCATATATAATTTTATTAAGGTATAATTTTTAGAATTTAAAATGTAAACCAATTAGAAATGATACCTCAAAAGTTGGCCCAATAAATCTCATCTTTAAATTTACAGTCTAAGCTTAAAAAAAAAAAAAAAAAATAAAACAACTCAAACCCAATTCAAATCTAAACCTAGATATTCATTGATTCCATTATGCTATTTTAACGTTTCTGACTCTTAAGAAAGGGGGGAATTGCCGAGTCACCGACTGCCTCAGATTCCTCAAATTTTCTTTGTTTCGATATCGTTCTTACATTTCTCTTTTTCACTGGAAATTAAATTTAATATAGACACTTATTCTACTTACAGTAAACACTTTTGACGAATTCCTTCAATTTTCCGTCAATCTTCAGAACTAATGGATGTTTCCTCTTATGGTTTTAGGTTGCAGTGTTGATAATTCTTATGAAGACAACATATGCTAAAATCTAGTTTAAAGAATAGCCGGTAATATATATTTGTCGATTCTATAGTTTTATGTTCTAAATGTTGCTCGTGTAAGTAAAACTCTCCCAAGTTCTTTATCCTACAGGTTTAGAAATGATTTTTCGAGGACAATAAAAAATTATTATATTGTGGATCTGGATAGATATGAGAAAAGCTCATAAACAATTCAAATGATATAATATAACAATCAGTTAATTCCACTTTCAGACCATTTTTCTATTCTTTTTCCATCTCTTATTCTAAATCAACAAGAAGACCAGAAATTTCAACATTCAATTATAATAATCATTTATGTACAACTTTTCCTCTGTCATGGGAGTTTGAAAGCTATAAAGTAGTCACAAAATATTGTACTAAGGCAACTGCACAAGAGCTGAAGTTTTGAATTATATTTTTAGAATATGACTTTTTTTTGCTTACACAAATTCCAATTTTCGACCCAATTTGGGATCATTTTGGTTGAAGTCTATTGATCCATGATATGTGATCGAGGGTTACCTGATTATTTTAGTTGAAGCCAGTTGATCCATGCACACACATTCCACATATATCGAATTTTCAGACAAATATGAATATAATTTATCATTTAACATTATTAGTTTTGGTTTAAATTTATATGTTAATTTATTTTAAACATATTACTATAATGTTGATAGGTAAATCGTGGATTAAGACCGAAACCAAATCGCAAATAATGATTTGGTTTGAAAAAAAAATCCTAAACCGTTTGAAATGGTTTGAGTTGAAAACATAACACAAATTGTCCAAATCGAACCGCTTTTACCCCTATGGTATATGTCATAATTTGATAAACGTCCATGTTTATACTTTCATTACACATCATGGGATTACCTTATTGAATTGCGTGATAACTATTAATTAATTAATTGTTATGAATGCTAAAGGCAGTAGAATAGTGAGATTCTTACTTAGACCTATTGGTTGTCAGTTGATTGATAGTTTGTTGATTGGAAGATTTAGAGAAAATCTTACTTAGAACTATTTGATTTACCAGCTAAATGAGATTTCTTAAAATAGAAGAATTAATGTAATTTTCGCTTAGAACTCATGAAATTTTGCGTTATGAAATTAAGTCTATGATAGTGAAACAATAAGATTGTGGACGATGATTGGGAACATAGTGAACTTTTGACTTTGTGCCTAATGTTAAACTATCGTATACGTTAATTTGCGTTAATGTGAAATTGTATATGTGCATAAAAGGGCATTGATTGGGAATAATAATATCTCTAAAATCTAATAGATCATGACATCAAAATCCATAATTGGTGGCCTTAATAAAAGTGATAAGCTAAATGCGATAACATTTTGCATGGTAAGATTTTGAGTGTACTAGAAGAATGTGATGCTTTAGATAGCATCAACCGCACAATAGTAGACTTGATGCGGGACATACTATTCTATAGAATAAAGATCAGAACTTTGTCAAGTATGGGAAAATAAATATTCTAGTGCTCGAGTATTTGATTTGTTAAATTCTATTATAGATGATATTTTTCTCGAATGTGACTGAGTTGAGATGGTTAACATAGTGTCGACATTTTATTTGTCATATTTTTGATGAGTAGTAAGTTCAGATTACTTTTTTCTCAATAGATGAAAACTTTGAATTGAAGCATCAAATTTCTCTATTGACACTAATCGCTATGTGAGTTAAAAGATGTGCAACTTGATATTGGTAAATCTCGAGGACATGATTATGTATCAAAGCTCTAGTTTGCATAAGACTTTGGATTTTAAGTATTAGATGAGCTAGAACAAATGCGGGATAGATAAGGAGAGTGAAAAATGGACTAAGAAGAACATATCAGATAGTCAGTGTAAGATTGCAATTTAGCTCCCCAGAAAAAGCCCGAGCCGGCTAGAGGCTCGGGCCGAGCCTCATTTTTTTGGTGTAGGCCGAGTCCGAGTTGGCCCGTGAGTCTCGTGGGCCAGCTCGTAAATAAAAAAAGGACATTTAAAAAAAATCGAGCTAGCCCGGCTCGAGCCTTGATATTTTGGCCGAGCAAAAGCTCAACTTGGCCTAAAAAAAATTCGCACCATTTTACTCGAGCCAAGCTAGAGCCTTGAGTTTCGGCTCGGGAGCGGACTCGGCTCGGCTTGTTGACATCTTCAAGTAAGTGCATGAAAGTGGTTTTGGTAGATGACCAATATTATAAAAGTTCAAGTGTTTCAATCATACAGATTGAATCTCTCAACTCGAAATGAGTTTGAATCTTAGTGTTGTTTACGTGTTAACACTATATATATATATTGGATCTTATTTTGTATAGATAGTGGATTCAAGAGTTAGAAACCCACATTATATGAGTTCAAGAAGTGTTTTTAGTCTATTGTCGAGTCTTTTACTTGATACAAATACTGAACATGAAGTAGAGGTTTATATGGCTGGTACATGCAACTTACTGTTGCAAAGTGGAGAAATTGACCTCCTATTTGATATTAAAATAATATCAAATACTCCACTATACTTGATTTCAGTTGTTGTTCTTCTAAGATTGGTCTCTAACTTGAACTTAATATGGTAGTTCTGTTTGTATTCACAGTTATGATGTTTGTTATGGTTCTGAATATTTGTGCAATGGTTTGAGGTATTAAGTTGAGAATACCATTCAAAACTGTAAGAGTTAAACTTCCATAGAGTAATTCCATTCAAATTTCTTTGCGGGCTATGATTAAGAGAGATATAGATGGAACTTCATTTTTCATAACATCTATAGATGGATTGACGCATTTGATTGTGCCTCAGATTTTCTTAAGTTGAGGATAATGTATTAATTTATACTTTTTTTGAAGTGAAGTAGAAAATCAAATTATGGAAGTGAAGAATTTAAGAACTATTTGAGAGTGTGAATCTTTATCATGAGAATTCATTGATCAATGTAATGAAACAAAAATTCTTACTGGATTGACTATTCCTTAATCATCAATAATTATATGGTCTATTGTGTAGAAGGAATGTAATATTGCTGAATGTGATGAGACTTGAAATAATACAGCCCAATTTACGTGTTTGGTTAACTGCAACCTTTCACTTAATGGACTTCTCTCAATGCTGGTACCTTTAATATATATAAGTTTTGGACACGTAGATAACCAACTATGGGTTATCCTAGACTCACAATCAACTATATAAGTTCTTAAATAATAAGTTTGGGAATATGAGTCTATTAAGAACGAGATGTATCTCTGAGTTACACATGACAATCCAAAAATGTACTTAAGTGAGATTTTGAATGGATATTAGGTTACAAAATGTGACATTTGATATTTTTTCCCAGTAAGAGAGAAAATTTTGGAGAATATTATTGAAATTGATATAATGTGTATTGATGAATAAGTATTGAATACATGAGAGTTAGCTTAAACTTTTGATTCAAGTGCTTCTATTTCCAAGTGGGTGCTATCTAAGAACTATTTAATTTCAATGATTCTTGGTTCCGAGTGGAAGTTAAGAATTATTTAATTTTAATAATTATTGGTTCAGAAAACCAGTGGAGCAATTTGAGGAAAATGATGTAAATGTATATGGAGTGCGAAATTTCAATCTAATTTGAGATATGATGGAAGTTCTAATTGGACATTCTGTTTATTGAAAACATTCAAGTTCTTAAAAACTAAGTGGAAGACTAATGAGTTTATGATAGATAAACTCATTTTTTTTAGAAAAAAGGGTTATAAATAATATGAGTACATTGAGTTAGATAAACTGTTATTTCTTAGCAGTGAGATTCAATTCTATAATCGATGTTAGCCATGATAGTGTGTTTAAGTTTAGATGACATCAAATAGACTTCGAGACTGTATTTTTCATTCTTGATTGAGAATTGTTTAAAGAGATTTATATGAATCGATTTGTAGCTTCCATGTTGAAGGCTTTTATAGTATTGTGGTAACTTTATAATTACACTTGTACCCTAATGTAATCATCTTGATAGTGGTACTTGAATTTTAATAGGGTTTAAATCTTGTATAAAATTTCATCATGTGGATGAAAATTACTGTATTTATGTAAAAGTCTGATGGTTGGTTGTAATTCTAATTTTGATGTTGATGACATTATACTAGCTAAGCATGAAAATGAGCGTATTGAGACCATTTTGAAATGATTGTCCCCAATCTTTGAGACGAATGACTGTGTTTAGCAAATTGTACATTTTGTGTTAAAAAGATTACATTTTGTGTGAGATTGCTACACCGTTGATACTCCTATATTGGAAGGCTACCATAAGAGTTTTCATATATTCCTAAAGACTCTGTAAGTGTACAAAGAAATATCCAAAGAACCATATCTAGTACGATTAGCAGTTAGAAGTATGTTATCATGGATACTTGTCCTAACATTTGTCATGACATGGATCTAGTCAGTTATACTTAGAAAGGATATTGTGATACCTGAATTGTGTTGCCATCAATTATTCTATTTTGTTGTTAAAGGAATAACTTGTGATTTGAATAGATATGCAAATGTCGACTACGGATAAGAGTTAGTCGAGCACAAATAGTTATTAGACTTGTGCAATCTTGCTCTATAGAGTAGCAAGAAGCATATCTTATAGTGTATATCTTGACAACTGAAGAAATTACTTGGTATAGATATATTAGGCATCTAATGATAATAGTTGAGATTATGAGATTCATGATATTTATGCAATTATCTCACGTGTTGAGGATCTCAAGTATCAGGATGGAACCAAACACTTGATGGTACTTTCACGAGAGACATTAGCAAATAAAGCGACTTTTTGATATATTTATGTAAATGATGGTATGTAATTATCATACTGTGAAGATGTGTAGAGATATAGATGTTGGTAATATCGAATCTCTAGAATTGCGTAAAATATGATACTTAGTATATAATAAAACTTTTGATTGATTTTTTTTTTTGGCCCATAGATGAACAAGTTTGAGTTCATGTGCAATCTAATATTGAGATTACGAGATAATGATTTACATGTACGTATAAGTATGTCGAATATGTTAAGATTGATTCACTTACACGGACAATCACCTCAAACACTTTAGGGTGTGCTAAGATGAGAAAAAGTGATCATGTTGTGTACATGATCTGGTCATCTTGATGAGATATCAAGATGAGATTACAACAAGTAATCGATATGAATTTCACTATCCTTTAGACCTGTTTTATAGCCAGATGGAGTTCTCGATTGGAGATTGCCTAAAAGAATAAATATAAGGAGAACTCAAGTTATGTATGGAGGAATACCTGAACTAGGATCTGTGTGTTGTTATTTGTTAATAAAGAATATGAAATACGCCCTAAGAAAGGGAGAAAATATCGTAGCACGTGTTTTATACCACGTGTGCCTTTATGACCAATATTAGGTAAATGAGTGAATGAATCCCTACTTCCTCATTGTGTGAGACCTTGAAGTTTATATAACTTCATATATACCCTTATAACCTTTAACTGTTTCTTGAGATTTTATTTTAGTGTTGCTACTTTAGCGTGTTATCAATGACTATGATTGATTCGGTTTGATGAGACATGTCTAGGAAAGCAACTGATTTAAAGTTGAAGGATTCAAATAGGAAATGAAAACTATTTTGAACACCATTTATATTTATATTCACCGGTCGAACAAATGTCTTTAACCATTTAGGGTACAAAACACATGGTGAATACAATGATATGATGTGGGGTTCGAGTCGTTCCATAAATACTCCAGGGATCAGAAATACTTGAATTAATGCTGAAAATTTAGTTTGGGGTATAGCGAGATGTGATCCTCTAGTAGAGCTATTATATATCCCTAACAGATTTATAGTATCGCGAGCTCTAATATTACTCGCTCGTCACACATCTATTTGCATTGTGAATTTTTGTGAGATAGATCTTGAGAAGGATCTAAGTCGACTTTTGTTGTCACTTGTGGTTCGAGCCAACCCCATCATGTACGAGTGAGAGATGTTGGGAAATACGGGTCGTGGGTAATCCATGTGAGGCGACCCGACCCACAAAACATTAAAAAGGTTAGAGGGAGTGATTTGAAATTGAAATTCAAACATTCAACTCCCTATAACCACCCTAAACTCTCGTACAGCTTCCAATTTTTTTGTTTAGTATTTGAGAGAGAGAATGATGAAAAAAAATGGTGAAATTCGTATGAAAAATATTACCAAATTTTGAATTGCCCTAAAATCACTATTTTGACATGAAAACTCAAAAAATAAGGCACTTAGATTGTTGATTATAATCCATTTCCATTGCAATCGGGATTGAGACCATTGGAGAACAAGAAAATACAAATTTCAAAGTTAAGAAAGCAAGGTAATTCGACCTTTTAAAAGATCTTGAAATTTATCATTTTATGTAAGGATTCTTGACCCGAAATTTACGTTCAAGTATGCTACAAATTATTACAAAATCTTATCGATTGAGAATTGTGACAACACGATATGCTCAAGTAAAATTGTAAACGGTAAAATGCTACGACCTCCTTGAACAAGCACTTTCAAGATGTAACAATCGTATCACTTGTGTAGCAATCACAAGCAATTTCTAGAACTTTAAATAGTACTTCGGAACAATATCTCAAAATAGCAAAATAAGATTAAAACTGATTTTTTATTTTTTCAAAGGAAATAACCTGTACAGATAGCCATAAAATTTTCATACTTCCACTACAATAAATTAGAAATCAAATATAAAAAAATATACCTTTTTATGATTTCAAACTCTCTAACTGCCATAAACCGGAAATTGATTAAGATAATAATAAAAATTTAATTTAATTCAAAAGTCTAAGGCCCAATCATAAACTTTCTAATATTAACGTGAAATGTGATTCTAACCTCCAACCTCCCACATAAATTCCACACTTTTTACTACTCGTACATCTTATCTAATTTAATTATGTTTTTCAAATGATATAATGGATATATATATCTAACAGTCATATCTCTTTTCTCTTTACTGATTATGTGCATTATTGATAATGCGAGAAAAAAAGGGTCTAAAACAATAAGTTTGTAGTCTTGAGGTGTATTTTCCAACCGCAGCATTACTTCTAAATCTATTTAATCAAATTTATATGAAAAAATGGGCCGAAGAATTCAAAGATGAAAACTATGTTGTATAAACATGTATGGGTAGATGAATATAAAAGAGAAATTCAAATTTACGACATTGTTTTGTTTATAAGCTAACTTTTTATAGAGTATGAGGACAATATACATTGTCTTATAAATTTCAAATACATTTAAAACAAGTAATCATCGTGATATTAATGTAAATTTGACGTGGTACTCATGAGTCATTTTCATCACATTTTAAACTTAAATGTAGAGTTTATCTTATTTTGATTCATGAAGATGCATAAAAGCAGACGTCACCGAAGAAATACTTAACATTGCATATTAATTTCATTTAAAGGGGTCGTTTCTATTTTATTTTAGGTTCACCAAAATTGCGTTACATTTAGTTATATATATGACTATATATAGGACTTGATTTTTTTATTTTTTCGGCTAAATTACGATAATTTCATTGCAAAGTCTAAACTTTTATAAAATATTATAACAACTAATGGTCAAAACGAGCTAAATTTTCGTAAAGGAAATACAGCGATTCATGAAAATAAAACTGAAGTGAGAAAGGTAGAACAATGTTGGGTTTCCAAACAAATCACTCTAATCATGATGCATGAAATAAAACACTTAGGATGGAGATACCTCATATGGCCAACCATCAACAACAAAGATATCTAGAGAATAACCATCCACAGTGGAAAAAGCATGTGCTTCCTGGATATTCAACCCAACTTCAGCTAGTAAAGAAGTCAACTGCATGGTTCGCAGTGTAATAGTTCAGTCCCTTGCTCATATTGACCAACTAATTTAATAAGACTTATTGCAAACCATTTGATGTCAATGTAGAAGTTATTTTGACTCTCATCTAAAGATTAGATGGTGAAGGAAGACACAAACCATTAAAGACAGTCATCAATGAAAACCGAAAGTTTGGGCGCCATGTTTGTGCAAGCAAATAATCATTAGGTAATCATGGCAGATTGGGCATCAGAATAAGTAAGAAAACCAATTACCTGACTCAGAAGCTTTGGCTTATCACCTGTTGAGAAAGTAATTTCATGCATGGGCCTACATGATGATAAAAATGAAGTAAGCATTACAATACTTAGGGTTGAAGTATGAGCAGATAGTTTTATGAGAGAATATTTATAGATCACATATAAAAAGGTTAAAGATTTTTTAGAGACACAATCAACGTAAACTGACAATAAAGCATTGAAAGAATGAGTTAGCATCACTCTCAGATAGAAGCTGAATGTGAATTTTATTGCAAAGAACTCAATCTACTTGGAAGAGAAAAAAAAAAACAAACATTAGAACATAATATTTATCATAGTGCACCCTGGAAAAAAAATGGATGTGGTTTCCTTTCAAATTCTTATCTATAGAATATTAAAAGGTTAATATTGCAATTAAACCACTACCATACAACCATTAAGAGCAAAATTATAACATCTTATATAGTGTATACCTTGGAAACTTGGAGCCAGTATTTACATCAATATCCCCATATTGAATTTCTGATTTACTGGCTTCAAGAGCAAGCGCTTCAAGATTAGGAGAATAACCAAAGGCTGGTGGTGGATGGAATCTGAGACAAATAAGTTGGAGGTAAAGATTAGAGCATACCCACTGATACGTTGATAATATGATGTGTAAGAAAGAAAAAGCATCTTCTAATTCCCATCAATACACAGTCACAATGAGATATCACTACAAGAATTTATGTTTTCCCTACAAATATTTTTTGTAGGGAAAGGTAAGAATTTGTGGGGAAAAATCTTTGCAGACAAAAAAATTTTGTAGGCACATTTGTAGGGCAAACATCGAGGGGATAGGTATTAGACGACAAATTTTTAAAATTTGTGGGCTAAAGTGTTTTCCTACAAACTCTTTGGAGACAAATACAATTTGTCGCGTAAGGTGTCCCCTGACAAAATTATTCATCTGCTAAAGTTAAGTTTGCCCACGAAAAGGTTTCGCTTTTCCCCACAAATTATGTTGTGGGATAAATCATGTTTTCCCTACGAATAAATTTTTGTGTGGAAAGAATATTTGTAGGCTAAGATACATTGTCCCCACAATTAAGAATTTGTGGCAACATGATAAAAATTATTTTGTGGGCTACACCCTGTTTTGCTCTACAAATATTTGTTTGTAGGGAAAACATGTGTAGGCTATTATGAAACAATTCGTAGGGAGAAATTAAATTAAATTTTTTATATTTTATTTATTATTTATATTATAGCGATTTTCTAGCCTTATTCAAAATAGTGTAAAGATACAAAAAGACAATAAATTAATTAAGACATGTAGTGCCAATTTAATGAATATAACATTAATGAATCCAAAATATTTTATCAAAACACAAATAAAACTCATTCAACAAGTATGATTAAATCTAAATTTAAAAAGAGTTTGGCAAACATGCCATATACCTATTATTATGCACCTAAAAAAAATAACTCTTCATCCCCATGAATTAGATATGTGGCTGATCATCACCAAAATTATTCTCTTCGTCCTCAATAGCATCATCTTCCTCATCAGTATTATTCTCAATTGACAATGGTGTAAATGGAGGTATAACAAAGCCAGGAACTTTACCACATAGCTGGTGCATAGAATGATGCCAAGACTGCAATGTAGAATTGAATTGTTGCTCAACAACCTTCATCTTATATTGCATCATTTGCTCCATCTTCGTTCGAGCTGCATCGGCTACCTTTCGAGCAGCTCGTTCTGTTTCTAACTCCTTCTCCAAATTGTGTACATTGGAAGATGTGTGAACATCTCGAAGGCAACCATCTCCCAACCCACGAATTTGACGTCCAGGCTTTGTACCTAGAATGTACATCATGATTTTAATTCCGGCCTCAGGATCATCTACATGTATCTCCTCCAAAGGGATATCTTCAGGAAGTTACTGCTCCTTTGCCCTCTCTACAAGATATTCATGCTCTTTGACAATCATCTCATCCTACAAACACAAAAAAAAAAGGTTTATGTAATGAACGAGTAACACTCACATGGTCATGCTACTGCCAAGTAATTTAATAATCAATTTGCCCATGAAAATGCATGCAGAATTTAATGATCATGGATGAATCCTCCTTTCCGTGTCAAATCACAGTATTTTCGAAATCAAGTGCAAACATTGAATCCCTCAATGGATAAACAAATCAATGGAAAATCTAGAGCAAAAAACCCAAACAATTAGAAATTCAGAAGAACAATCATTATATGGAAAATATCCGAAATACAAATCTTTGAACATGATATGGAAAATATCCAAAATACAAATCTTTGAACATGATAATAAAGGAATGATATCGGCAGAGAATTCGACCCAAAAGAATGCAGATCCAGCTAACAAATTTATTAAATAACACAATCTCAAGAACATATTAACTCCAGATTAAGTACTTAAACAGATTGTTATTGTTATTGTAGCAAAATAATTTTATTGGGGAAATTCCAGATGAGATTGGGAATTGCACCAAGTTAATTTCTATAGATTTGTCCTTGAATTCTTTGTCTGGCATTATACCTTGGTCTATTGGTGGTTTGGTTGAGCTTGAAGAACTTATGCTGGGTGTTAATAATGTGTCTGGTTCAATTCTTATTGTTCTTTCAAATGCTAGAAGTCTTGTTCAATTGCAGCTCGACACTAATCAGATCTCGGGGTTGATTCCTTCTGAGCTAGGAAAATTGTCAAATCTTGAAGTGTTTTTGGCTTGGCAGAACCAGCTTGAAGGGAGTATTCCTTCAAATTTGGCTAGTTGTAGCAATCTTCAAGCATTAGATTTGTCTCATGATCCAAGAGAAGACACCATACATCTGATAGGATCCTGACCTATTTTTGCAAGTTGCCTCACTGACTGCCGGCTATTGCTGGCAATTGAGAGTGCGCTCAATCACAGATGTGAAATAGGGCTAGGTATGAACTACTATGAAGAGTTTATTGTATTGTGATGGAAGTATTGTAGTGGAGATGCAGAGTATTATAGAGAAAAGTATGGTTTATTCAATTGAAGTAGAAAACAGATATGAAATAACCCAAGGCATTCGAGAAGCTTGGCTCTCCTCACTGGTCTTACTACTTGCTTGAATTCAATAACTAATTCCCTTCCCCTTCATATTTATTGAATATTGACAATTAGTATTTTTCACTTTTTTCAGTCGCATTCTTGAAATTTTTATCACTTTTTAGTGACAAACATCATTTTTAACAAAAATGAAATTGTATGTCATTTTTAATAATAAAAAAAATGACACTAAAGTTTTAAATGCGACATTGTGTCAAAAAGTGTAACTTTTTATATAAAAAAAAGTGACATTGTGTCACTTTTTTTTTTTTTTTTTTTACAAAAAATGACAATTTTTATTAAAAAAAAGTGACATCGTGTCACTTTTTTTTTTTTTAAAAAGTGACATTTTATAAAAAAAAGTGACATTGTGTCACTTTTTAATTTTAATTGTATGTCATTGTTTAATAAAAAAGTGACACTAAAATTTTTAAAAGTGACATTGTGTTTTAAAAAAAGTGACACAATGTCACTTTTTAATTTTACACAATATTTTTTACTTCCAAAATTTTTTTCATATGATTTTTCAAAACACCAATAAATTTAAGGGTATTTTTGTAAGTATCCCAATTTATATTTCATATTTGGGGAACGGTATTAGATTAGATTAAGACAAAACTTACGGCCCGCAAGTTCCAAAAATCACAAGTTCTCCCACTTGATAAATTTGAAATGCTATCGAGCATGTCAATATATCATGGGAAAGGGATAAATCTCACAAGTCTCAAAGCTAGGAGCTCAGGGCACATAAACGATGACTTCTATTGTTCGGCCAAAGTTGCAACGGTATAAAGGTAAGCAACGTGAAAAATTCGAGTTTTTGTTTTGTTTTTAATAAAATCTAGAACATGAAAAGTTTTCGATTAGTCTCAAATCAAATGTAACTAAGCAGTACTCTCTTTGAAGAAAAGAAAAAGGAGTGGCTTCTGCTTCTATCAAAAAAATCATCCTAGTCCTATTGACTTCTTTATACTCACAACACAATGCAACAATGAAAGATGCATTATTATCACCATGCAACAAGGATTTTCACAATCAACTTAATGTTCCCGGCAGCATGTCATCGAAGTTTGGATTGTTCAGAAATTTGGCCTCCAGCGTATATAAAGCCTGATCAAATAACCTTAAATGAGCACTTAACAGAAAAGCAACCAAGTTCTACAATAACAATTACATGCGCAATCAAAGCCACCCTAAAAAAGTGTTTAAAAAAGCTAGCAATACTATTTACAAATAGTAGAATACTGTGATATCATTACAAAAAAACAGGTTCACATTGTCTACAACAAAAAACTAGCAAGGATCAGTTGCTATAATTTAACATCAACACTAGAATCCCACTTATCACTCCAATAGTTCTGCAAGGTCCACATCATCTTCCATTTCATCATCACTCTCATTTTCTGCTCCAAGAAGCCACCGTTCGAAAAAATCAACTTCCTCATCTTGCATGTAAATATCATCCAAATCATCCCATTGGTCTGTTCCAAGCTCCTCACCACGGCAAGCAACATGCAAGAATGGTCTACTTCTTGCTAAAGCTTCCACCAAGTCTCTATTCACAGATCCAGTTACTCCCAACCATCTCAATCTTGGGAAATAAGGCTTCTTGAACCACCGAAATGCAAGCTGAGTGATACCTCCACAGTTATAAAGATCCAACAATCTCAAGTGACTGCCATGCCCCACCGTCTCGTCAATCTGCATGGAGGCTAATGCCATGACAGAAGTATCACCTATGAGAGGACATCGTCTCATTCGGAGCTCAAATATTGGAATACGAGTTTTTGCGAGCAGAAGCACAGCAGCATCAGAGATGTTAGGAAGATTTGACAGGTCCAATTCTCTAATTTTTTTATTAGAAGAGTTGTTAAACAGGGAACAAATGCATCTGTCTGTAAGTCGTTTACACCCTCTCACGGACAAGGAAACAAGAGAATTCGTTGAACCCCTGCCCAAGTAGGACAATCCTACATCACTTATATCACAACCATCTATAAGTAATGTCTTCAACTTGGGAAGAGTATCAATTGCTCTTAGAGCTTCATCACCAAGGTTTCTGCAATCCCTCAAGTCAAGAAAGCTAAGATCTCCATTGGTAGCCAAGCGCGCAACAGCCAAATTTGTTAAAAGATTACACCATCTTAGGCTAACATGAGTAAAAGAAAGGGATGTTGCAAAAATGTCATGGAAAACTAGGTCGGTCAGATGAGTCCCATGAAACACCCTGAGCTTATACAACTTGGAGCAAGAATGTAAAATTGTTTTATAACCTGTATCTGTTACCTGACAAAAGCCACCAAGACAAATACTTTCCATGGCCGAGCATTTGTCAGCCATAAGGAGGATACCAAGATCATTAACACGCTTGAAGTAAGTAGGGGCAATCTCCTGACTTCGTACCAAAGAAAGGTGCTTCAGTTTCCCATGTATATTAATTTGCTGAAGGCCAGAGTTGGTGAGATCGAATGCCATTCTTGGTTCGATTATTGGCGAATCACGAAGATCCAGATAGGTCAAGCATACAAGGCATTTAGATATCGTGCTGACCATGGTGTCAGTAATATAGTCCACTGAAAGGCATAATTTTTGTAGATTTGGTAATATGGATGTCCGAACATGATAAGATGATTGATGCAGTCCCAGAGAAGGGCTAAGCAATTCAGTCACCATTACAGAAGAAATATACCCTATTTCAAGCGAAATAAGTCTCCCGGTGGCCAGAGCCCAAACACGAGCAAAATTATGACGCAGAAATATTGACACGTCAAACATCAGGACCAGTGTCTATAAGCCAAAAATTCAGGGTTAGAAAGGATAAATGAATTTCCACATATAGAAAAACAAGAGCTAAGACGCAACCAATTCATTTAGACTAATGAAAAAACCTGTACCAAAAAATTCTATTATGCAGAAGCATAACTCATCATAGACACCGGAATTTACAAATATGTAGGTCTTTTAAATGAATCAAATTATCCATAATGAGGACTAGTATACCCATCATTGTTATTTTTCAATTTTGCGGGTTTTAGCGATAGACTGCCAGATATCCAGTGCAGCTCCACTTCCATTGATTCACTATTTGTGAAGGTAAATTAATAAAGTTACAGATTCGAGAAAGAAATATGTGCAACCTCAACCTCATTTATAGGACATTCAGCCCTTGTTTGATCCTCATTATTTTAAAAATACACTTTTCTCACTTTTTTTCTACCACACATTTTTCAATAAAATAATATTACACGCAAACCCAAAGTTTTTCCTTATTTTTTAACCACACGTGTTCCGTCAATCTACCATTAAATTCATTCTTAACCAAATAATGGGGCTCAAACAAGGACTCAAATATATTTACCATTCCATTTCAAAATAACTATCAGAAACCACTGAAAATTTTATGTTCCATATCACTAAACTAATAAAAGTATCATATACCCTGTCAACTTTCCTTTTAATCCCATTATGCACTTAACCATAAAGCTATTTTATAGGGAAGAGCACTACTATTTTATTTCAAATCCTACAAAGTTATAATACAGACTATATATGCCAAATTTGCTGCTTAGGTCTATATATTTAGTACAATTATTTTTTTGTATAGTCTATTTGATGTGGTGAAACATGGACTATTTGCAAATCATTCGTCAATAAAAGACAAAAACACTTTATATGCAGGATATCACTGAAAGATGTGTTTCCTTTGCTTAACGTAATAGAGTGCATGCATGAACTTAATCCCTTTTGACGTCAAAAGAATTATTAACAATAAGATATTAAGATCTACACATGTTAACATATCAAGGATAAATGCAAGCCTAAAATACGGCCCTGTTTGATTCCCATTTTGGGAAAAAGAATGCATTTTGAATAGTTGATTGATGGAGAATGTGTTGTTAAAAATTAAGGAAAAGTTTTGGGTTTGCATGTAATATTATTTTATTAAAGAATGTGTGGTTGAAAAGAAGAGAGAGAAAAATGAATTTTGAAAAAAATAGGAATCAAACAGGGGCGGAAACTGTGAATAGCTCAATCGGATTCTTTTAGACAGCAATATCATGATTTATATTAATTCTTGCATGTAAGAAATTGTAGGGATATCGAACATGAAGATTTCTTTTGCCAAAGGATATGAACAAGAAGGTTTTTGAGTGAATTAAACTCTACAAGCATACCTAAACAAGTTGGAAGAATGACAAACGACACTCGTGAACTCCACATTACTCTTCTTTCAGAACAATATTACAAACCTAGTGAAAAATGTGATTTCAAATATATTTCCAAATTTTCACATCCGAGTCAAGGATTTGCCATATTATTTACTAATAGTTATCCTAGTCACTCATGCAGTGAATCCTTACTTCCAAGTGAGTGCAACCACTGAGCAATTCCTCTAGATCCAGTACATCAATTGATCTCCCCCTTTTCTCCGCCACTGAACTTAAGTACAGAAACCTGAAACACACACAAAATATAATACAACAAAGCAAATAACACATTTTCCACTTCTCATCCTATAAAATACACCAAGTTCAGAATGTTTCATACGCAAAGATGAAAACTATAAGAAATGTTACGACAAACAGTAAATGGCACCAAGTAAATCATTTTGATCTTAAAAAATTATGCATCGCTACAAAATATAGATCAACGGAGAAGTATCTACGAGACAAAATTTCAACCCGAAAATAAAGAATAAGAAACGAACCGAAGGTCTTTGCACTGGCGACCAATCAGAGAGAGAAGCTTGCCGCTGCAATCGGAGCAATTGTAGAGGCAAAGCTCTTGCAAAGAGGGGCGAATCATGAAATCGAGGGAGGAATCATCAAGGCGTGTGCAATCCACCTTCAGGCTCCTCAAGTATGGGTTTGAAGGTAACAAAGGTCTCAACAAATCCATCGAAGGCGCTATATCCTGAAAATAAAGCCAAAGTTGAAACACATAAACCGAAAAATAGGGTAGAAGAAAAAAAAACCTGATATCAAGTATATGATTATATCTTACAAAAAGGTGGAAGGTGGGGACGAAAGACAGGATGTGGGCGGCGCAGGAGCGGAAGGTCTTGCACGTGGAAGCGAGTGATTGGATGGAGCGGATGTCGAGCTTGGTCATGATGGTGGCTATGAGAGCGGAGGGGAGGTGGTCCATACCCGGTAAGAGGGGATTTTGGTCTGATGAAGACGCCATTTTCGTCTGATTTCTGAGGAAGGTAGAGTTGAGGAAGAAAGTGGTTGATAATTGATTGTGGCTCGAAACACGCCCCTCGTTTTGTCCAGGATTGTAACTGAAGTCGCATTTGTATGAATAGATTCGCATATTCTTACGTTATTACGGTGGACAAACTCGCACTTAAAACAGTGAGAAGAATTTAATGAACCCAATTTTTTGTACCACGGGTCCCAGTATGAAGAAATGAGTATTAGTTGCTCAATTTATCATAGAATTAATAAAAAAAAAATTCTTACATAACTCATTTAGTAGGTAGCTGATGATAATTGTTGGAAACTACATGATGAGATGAAGAAGAAAATAAACTTGAATGAAGAGAATTCGCAAAAAATAAAAATTTGAACACGTAAAAACGTTGTCCTAAAGCTATGTTCATCCCCTCTCGTATTTGAGATTGTTTATTAGATACATCGTCAAATAGCTTCATGAATTAGACAAGCCTTAAAGTTAATAATAAAAAGTAAAATGTGAAAAAGAATAAAGAACAAGATAAAATTTTTGAGTTTTTTTTTTTTTTTTTTCATTATTGAGAGTTTTGCAATAAATTAGAAATTCTTATCAAATAACATCTATTTATATAGATGGAAACATGCAATGAACAAATGACCACAATGATTAATAAAAACAAGACGTGTCTTTTCTTCAAACACCAAGCGAGCAAGGCCTAAATGGCAAAAAAAAAAAAATCTCATTTACCTGCGAGATGCTGTGAGTTTTGCCTTTTCAAAATGCAATTTCGCCTCATTCTCGAATTTGTTCCATCGTCTTTTATGTTTATTATTTGACAACTTTCCCACGTAAAAATGTATTAAAAAAAATTCTAAATCTGGCTGTTATTATTCTAACAAAATACAACAATAATTTAACAGAAATATGATTGCTATAGTTATATGTACTCTGTAATTTAAATTGTGTGATCAAATATTAGTTAAGACACTTAATATGATGTGTTTCATGTCGAATGAATCTAGCATATATAACGGCGACAAGTAAGTTGTTTGTTCTTTAACTTCAACAATATTCATGCATGTTATAGAAAAGTAGAGAGAGCGACCAAACCAAGTGTTTTTGTTGGGTTTCCTAGGCTCAGGAACACCCTTCCAATCAACGCAATCGCTACACCAAAGAGAAAGAGAGAAGAAAACCGGCAAAGAATCCCTCTTTCACGCCTCCAACACCGCCGTTCACCACCACTAGCTATGAGGAATAGCTCATCAACTTAGCCTCTCTTTCAAGGCCTAAGTATCACAAGAGAATCACAAGAAGAAACTCTAGAGAAAGAAGAACCAGAGAGTCCCTTTCCAAAGGAGAGAAGCCGGCCAAATGAGAGGGAAGAGAGTGACTCATTTTTCAAAGTCACGTATGGCTTATAAGAAAGAGTGGAGTGGTCAAAAAACTTCTCCAACAGGTTTTATAAAGAATATCTACCAAGATTCAATCTCAACCATAGATCTCATCCAATGGCTCACAATAATACTAGGGTTAAGAGAACAATTTCTCACATTCTTCACCTTAGTTCTCATAACACTCTCTCTTGGTTGCGAATTTGCACATGGAAGAACTGTTCATCATCATCGCCCACTACCTGCAAGAAAAAATTAACCCGTATCAATATGTAACAAAGATAAGCATAATTTAAATTTACCTGCAGGTAGAATTTTAGTTCCCACATCAGAGGGATTCCAATCAGTGTGAATCTTAACAAGTTTAACTTCATTTTGAGACAATTTCTCACGAATAAAATAATACTTTACCTCAATATGTTTAGATCTTTCATGATAAACAGGATTTTTACAAAGCAATAAAGCACTTTGATTATCAGTAAACATAACAGGTATATCATGCATGAAGTTCAATTCTTTTAAGATTCCTTTTAACCAAGTACATTCCTTAACCGCCTCGGTTATGGTAACATACTCTGCTTCAGTACTTGACAAAGTAACTAAAGGTTGCAACTGTGAATTCCATGTTATACGATTGTCACCTAGGGTAAAGAAGTATGCTGTAGTTGATTTCCTACTGTCTTTATCACCAGCAAAGTCAGCATCAACATAGCCTTTTAAAGTTAACCCCTCAGATCTTTTCTCATACACAAGACCCAGATTTAATGTACCAACAATGTACCTTAACAACCATTTCAAACCTGCCCAATGGGGCTTTCCGGGGTTGGACATAAATCTGCTCAAAAAACTTATAGCATATGCTAAGTCAGGTCTGGTTGTTATCATAGAGAACATAACGGAACCTATAGCATTAGAGTAGGGTATGTTCCTCATTTCTCTAAATTCCTCCTCAGTTTTAGGAGACTGTGCACTAGAAAGATTCATGTGAGCTGCTAAGGGAACGTTCATAGATTTTAATCCATTCATACCAAATTTAGTTATGACTTTGTTCAGATAGGCTTCTTGGGAAACAACAAGTCTATTTTCAGCCCTATCTCTCTTTATAACAATCCCTAAAATCTTCTTAGCACTCCCCAAATCTTTCATATCGAATTCTGATTTTAAAAGGTTCTTCATCTTAGTGATTTCTGTCTTACTTGAACTTGCTAGAAGCATGTCATCTACATACAGCAACAAGTAGACCTCACAGCCCTCCTTACTATCATTATAGTACAGGCATGCATCATATTCACTCCTTTTAAAACATATCTTCAGTACATAGGTATCGAACCTAATGTACCACTGTTTAGGGCTTTGTTTAAGCCCATACAGAGATCTTTCTAATTTGCACACACAGTTTATTTTACCCTTCACCTCAAAACCTTGAGGCTGACCCATGTAAATATCATCTTCCAATTTCCCATGTAGGAAGGCAGTCTTGACATCTAGTTGTTCCAGTTCCCAGTTGAAATGAGCAACCAATGCAAGAATCAATCTAATTGTTTTGTACTTTATCACAGGAGAGAATATCTCATTGTAATCAACCCCCTCTTTTTGAGTAAACCCCTTTGCCACTAGTCTGGCCTTATACCTAGGAGGATCACTAGGATTATTTCCTTCTTTCAATTTGTAAATCCACTTACATTGAACTATCTTATGATCCTTAAGTCTATTAACCAACTTCCAAGTTTTATTCTCCATTAAAGATCCCATCTCTTCCTGCATAGCTTTAAGCTAATTTTCAGAACATTTTCCATTCATGGCTTCTTCAAAACTATCAGGTTCTATTTGTTCAAGGGCTTCACCTGAAACTAAGGCAAAATCAGTCATGTTTAGGGATTCATATCTAGGATTTGGCCTGATCTGCCTCCTCCTCCTATCCCTAGTAAGCTGATAATCTTGATTAGGTGGCTGATCATTAAAATGTTCAACTTCAACTGGTTCAATGGTTTCTTAAAGTTCAGTCACCCCTTCAGGTTCAAGTTCAGTTTTAGTTTCATTTTCAGGATCTTGATGTATAGGATCATTAACTTCATTCCCAGGTGTAGGTGAATCAAGCTTAGTCAGCTTCACCTCAGTCTGAATACTCTTCTCAGTTTCAGATTTGTTGGTTTCATCAATTTTCTGTTTTAGACATGGCATCTCAAATTCATTAAAGACTACATTCCTACTGTTAATAATCTTAATACCTTGAACCCCTAAAACCCATAGCCTATAGCCCTTCACACCCTCGGGATACCCTAACATCACACACTTGACCGCTCTCGGCTAAAGTTTTCCTTCAGATTGGTGTGCAAATGCAGCACATCCAAACACCCTCAAATGTTCCAGATTTGGAGGCTCTCCCGTCCACAACTCCTGTGGGGTCTTAAACCCTATACTGCTGGACGGAGACCTATTAATCAAGTAAGCTGCAGTACTTGCAGCTTCAGCTCAAAAGCCTTTCGCAAGGCCAGAGCTAATCAACATACACCTAACTTTGTTCATTATGGTCCTGTTCATTCTCTCAGCAACCCCATTCTGTTCAGGTGTGTATCTAACAGTTCTGTGTCTTGTTATGCCTTTCTGCTTACAAAAGTTGTCAAATTCAAAATTGCAAAATTCAAGTCCATTATCAATTTTCAAAGTTTTAAGCTTCTTATCTAGCTTATTTTCCACAGACTTCAACCAAATTCTGAATTTTTCAAAGGTTTCTGACTTAGCCTTCAAAGGGTAAATCCAAACCTTTCTTGAATAATCATCCACTAAGAACAAGAAGTACTTGCTCCCACCAAATGTGGAGTGCTTCTCCGGACCCCATAAATCAGCATGGATATAGTCCAATGGTCTGCTGGTCCTATGAGAGCTAGCTTCAAAGCTCACCTTATGGGACTTACCCAATACACATGTTTCACAGAAATCCATTGCTTCGATATCATCTTTTCCAAGTAATTTCTGATTACTTAAAGATTTTAACCCTTTGAACCCAATATGACCCATTCTGTTATGCCAAATTTCAGTTTTGTCTTTACTTACGGTAAGAAGGCTAGAATCAAATGGTATTTCAATTCTACCCTCCAGATAGTACAACACATTCCTTTTAGGTCATTTCATACAAAATTTTGTTACCAGACTTGAAGGTATATCCCTCGTCTTCAAGAGAACCTAAGAAAATGAGGTTCCTCTTTAAATTAGAAACATATCTTACATTTCTAAGCTGCGTGACGGCCCCATCGTACATCCTGATGGCTATGTCACCAACTCCAACCACATTTTGAGAATTATTGTCCCCCATGTAGACCTTTCTAGGTTCAATCTCTTTATAGTTATAGAACCAAGACCTCTCAGGGCACATATGAAAAGTGCACTCTATATCTAGGATCCAATTTTTATCAAATTCTTCCTCAGACACATTAAGGACATGCAAACTGTCAAATTCAGACACAATGGCAGCATTATCTTGATCAGTATTGTTCGGGTCTCTTTGTTTCCTTTTCCACTCAAAGCAGTCTTTCTTGAAATGTCCCAACTTTCTACAGTGATAACATTTCTTACCGCTTTTATCTTTTGATTTTGATCTCATTTTAGATTTTCCTCTCCCATTCTTGTTATGGAAGTTAAATTCTTTCTTTTCAGATCTTCCCCTAACAAATAAGCTCTCTTCACGAGAATGAGTTCTATTGTCTCTTTTTAATTCAAGTTCTCTTGATTTTAAAGCATCTGTGACAATAGCTTGAGTGAGAGTGTCCCTATCATATCTTATGGCATTTTTCATTTCTCTGTAAGATTCGGGTAAAGAGTTTAGCAATATGACAGCTAAATCCTCATCGGTAAATTTTTTATTATTATGAGCCAGACTCTTAACAATTATGCGAAAGTTACTCAAATTCCCCTCAACATCCTTCCCGGGATCCATCTTAAAACTAAACAGCTTCTCCAACAAATATATCTTGTTAGGTAAAGTTTTAGTCAAGAACAAGGCATCTAATTCAGTCCATAAAGTTCTAGCAATTTTAACATTATCAACTTGTCTTACAATGTTATCAGATAAATGCAAAATTATAGAACTATAAGCAATTTCATTCATGTCTTCAATTTCATGTGGTTTAGCCTTTAACTCATCAGAAAAAGTAGAAGGATCATCGAGAGCTTTAGCAACTCTCTGTTGGACCAAAATAGCCCTCATTTTCTGTTTCCAAATCGAGTAATCCCCCTTTCCATCAAATTACGATAATTCGACCCTCGAACCCATTACAGATTTTGTAAAAGAGTGGCCTGTACTCGTGGACATAACAGAAAAGGTTTTGAAAAAAATCTTTTCTAGATGATCAATATATAAATGTGAATGCCGAGTTAAAACCAATTTTCAGAAATGAAGCACGACAATAAAATAATCCGTTCATGAAACACAGGTATATAATGTAGGTAAATATGCTTCCAGGTTACAAATTAATCAGAAGAATTCAATCCACAGAATTCACAAACGTGCAACTAAGCAAACGTGCATATACCGGTAAGAGTACCAAACCTAACCTAACGGAGAGTTTGGAATAATCTTACCAAACTATTGTTGAAAAACAGTAAGAATACCACAAGTTTCAGAATCGAACGGCCGCAGATATCAAGCCAGGGGCAAAATCATCTAACTTTTTATGTATAACCTGAAACACAAAAATAAACACATCAATACGTTTAGCAGGTTAAAACAATAAAACTGCCCGAAAAAATCTCGTCGGAGTCCGCCCACGCGCCGCCGCCTCCGCCACGCGCCACCACCACCAGCTGCGCCTCAGCCTGCTGGACTCAGTTCCGGTCTCCGTTCGTCGATCAGAGTTTTGGTTTGGCCGGAATTTGATTTTTCCCAATTCGGACCTCCACAAATCGCCTCCCCATTTTTCGATTTTTTTGATCGATTCTTTACCAGTAGACGAAGCCCATGACCTGCAGATTCTAGTTCCGGTCTCCGTTTCTCCGGATGGTCGATGGTTTGGCCGGAATTTGTAGTTGAAGGTCCGGCCAAAGGTGAAAAATCGCATGCACGACTTCTGTTCGTTCTTACTTCAATCGATTTCTTCCTCTCCTCTCAAGCCCTAGGCTCTGATACCAGTTTGTTGGGTTTCCTAGGCTCAGGAACACCCTTCCAATCAACGCAATCGCCACACCAAAGAGAGAGAGAAGAAAATCGACGAATAACCCCTCTTTCACGCCTCCAACACTGCCGTTCACCACCACTAGCTATGAGGAATAGCTCATCAACTTATCCTCTCTTTCAAGGACTAAGTATCACAAGAAGAAACTATAGAGAAAGAAGAACCAGAGAGTCCCTTTCCAAAGGAGAGAAGTCGGCCAAATGAGAGGGAAGAGAGTGACTCATTTTTCAAAGTCACGTATGGCTTATAAGAAAGAGTGGAGTGGTCAAAAAACTTCTCCAACAAGTTTTATAAAGAATATCTACCAAGATTCAATCTCAACCATAGATCTCATCCAATGGCTCACAATAATACTAGTTTTCGTGACTTTGATACCCAAAATGGTATCCACTTGTCCAAGATCCTTCATCTTGAATGTGGAAGATAGAAACTTCTTTGTTTCTTTTATTCCATCCATGTGATTACTCATAATTAATATGTCATCAACATATAGGCATATAAATATCACATAATCATCACATACTTTTGAATATAAACATTTATTTATGCTATTATGTTTAAAACCAAAGGAGATTATAGCTAAATCAAATTTCTCATGCCACTTTTTAGGTGCCTGTTTTAAACCGTATAACGATTTTACTAACTTGCACACTTTATGTTCATTTTCGGGTAGAGCAAAACCTTCAGGTTGCTCCATATAAACCTCTTCATCGAGATCCCCATTCAAGAATGCCGTCTTGACACCCATTTGGTGAACATGCAAGTCATGTATCGAAGCTAGTGCAAATAATATTCTTATCGATGTTATTCTAGTTACCGGTGCATATGAATCAAAATAATCTATTCCTTCTCTTTGTCGATATTATTTGGCTACTAATCTAGCCTTAAAGGTGTTTAGAGAACCATAAACGTTGTATTTTCTCCTAAATACCCATTTACATCCAATAGGTTTGGATCCGGATGGTAAATCGACAAGTTCCCAAGTATTATTTGACATTATTGAATCCATTTCATCTTTGATTGCATCTTTCCAAAACATGCTATCACGAGAAGTCATAGATTCTCTATAAGTTTTAGGATCGGTTTCAACATGTAGAACAAATGGAATTGTTCTTACTACATTCAATTCATTTCCTTCTAATAAGTAAAAAGAAATGAGTTGAGAATCAATTTCATCCGGTCCCAAAAACTTCTCAATTCGAGTTCTTTTGCTTCTTCGTGGCTCACTTGACTCATCAGCACCTTTAGAAGATGTTTCATCGTGTGTTCCACTTGAGCTAGGGATATCTAAAAGATTTTCCCTCAATTCATTATCTGAATATAGCGAATCCTCAAAGAACTCTACATCACTTGATTCAATAATCACATTGGTGACTTGTTATTGCTAGCATATCCAACAAAGGCACATTTAATGCATCTTGGACCCAACTTGGTCCTGTTAGGTTTTGTGTTCTTACAATAAGCAAGACACCCCCACACTTTAAAGTATTCAATGTTAGGTTTTCTTCCTTTTCAAGATTCATAAGGAGAAACCTTAGATTGTTTAGAAGGAATTCTATTTAGTATCCTACATGCACTTAATAAGGCCTCACCCCACAAATTAAATGGCAACTTAGCATAGGTAAGCATGACATTTATCATTTCAACTAAAGTTCTATTTTTTCTTTCAGCCAAACCATTTTGTTCCGGTGTTCTAGGTGCCGAACATTGATGAATTATGCCATATTGTTCACAAAATATGTTGAAATCACTAGAAAAGTATTCACCATCTCTATCACTTCTTAAAGTTTTTATTTTCTTGTTTAGGTGATTTTCAACCTCATTTTTATATACTTTAAACATATCAAAAACTTCACTTTTATGTTTCATTAAATAAACATAAGTGTATCTAGTACAATCATCAATAAATGTAATAAAATACCTATTTCCACCTCTAGTTAACATGCCATTTAATTCACAAATATCTGTATGAATTAACTCTAAAATACTAGATGTCATTTTTACACTTTGATAATGCTTTTTAATCATCTTTGCTTCTAGACAAGTTTTGCATTTAAAAACATCATTTTCATCATATAAAATTAAATCACATTTTATCATACGTTTCATAGTACTTTTTCCAATATATCCTAATCTAGCATGCCATAATGAAAATAAATCAACAACATAAGCAAATTTATTTTTATTTTCATTCAAATTTTTAATGGTACATAATTTGACCATTCCTTCACTAGAATAGCTTTTTCCAACAAATTTCCCATTTAGGGATAATACAAGTTTTTCGGATTCATACACACTTTTGATACCCGGTTTTCCTAAGAGATTTCCACTAACCAAATTTTTAGTTATGTCGGGAATATGTAGTACATTGGTTAAGGTAATGGTCTTGCCGGAAGTGCAGATGATATCCACACTTCCCTTTTCAATCACTTTAGATCGAACCTCGTCACCCATTTGAATCTCTTGGCCTCCATCAACTTCATGATAAGTCTTTAAAGAAGATTTGTCATATGATACATGTATTGTAGTACAAGTATCATACTACCATCCGGGAACTTTCCCTTGATTGCATTGATTTCACAAATGGTGGCCACAATTCTATCTTCTTTGATGGAGTTCACTTTGCCCTCGAAATTATTTTGTTTTCGGTGTCTACAGTCTTTTGCATAGTGACTAGATTTGCCACACACAAAACATCCTCCTTTTGTCTTCTTCTTGAACTTGTTGAAGTTCGTTGAAGGCTTCCTTTTATTAGATTTTGTTGGCAGTTCAGTTTTCTCTATTGCATTTGCTTTGGAAGTGCCTTCATAAGAGTTTTCACTTTTATCACGCACTCTTGACTCTTCTTCAATGCGCAAATATTTTTGCAATTGTTCCAAGGAGTGGTCCTCGGAATCATGCATGATTTTCTTCCGGTATCATTTCCAAGTACCGAAGAGTTTTGCAATAATTGCCCCCACTTGAAAGGTCTCCAGGATTTCAATCTTCACCGCCTTCAACTTGTTGACTAGTACTTGCAATTCATGAATTTGGGGAAGCAAGAGAATATTTTCAAGAAACTTAAAATCAAAGTACTTAGAAATTAAGAATTTCTTGGTACCTTCTTCCTCCGCTTTGTATTTACTTTCTAAGGCATCCCAAATTTATTTTGGCGATGTTGTGTTGGTGTATAGATCATACAATCGATCCGACAATGAATTGAGAATATGACCGCGGCATATCAATTCATCCTCTTCACGCTTCTTTCTATTCACC
Organism: Osmanthus fragrans; assembly: GCA_019395295.1. Taxonomy (NCBI): domain Eukaryota; kingdom Viridiplantae; phylum Streptophyta; class Magnoliopsida; order Lamiales; family Oleaceae; genus Osmanthus; species Osmanthus fragrans. Next base: position 163,379 of record CM033356.1, on the reverse strand, counting down.
CTTGATTCATCGATGTCTTTGTCGGATGGTTCGGGTGGATCTTCCAATTTCGGATCAAGCACATAGAAAATCTTCAATGCCGTAAGGAGGAATTTCAACTTATCTTGCCATCTTGTGAAATTTGTGCCATCAAAGCGATCCAAACGAACCAAGTCTTGATTCATCAACTTTATGGTAGCCATTGTTGTTTCACTCTCCATCGCAAGATTATTGTTTGAGATTGTTGGAAAACTTCAATCGAAGGAGGAGATAAACAACTTTGAATCAGCAACAAATTTTGTAAAAACAAATTTCAAAAAAGGCCCAAACACGTAATCGTTGTCCTCAAACAATATTTGCCCCTTCTCCGTCAAATTGGAATGCTAAAAGGTTTTCTGGCAAATGGTTTGAAGGATTAATCAAGCCTTATTGTAGAAATACCAAAGCACAAGTATTTCCACCCAAAACTCAAGAACACAATAAGAAAATTCAATATGAATGTGTGTAAAAATTTAGATAGATCTTGATTGTAGAGAGTATAGTGAACAAATATGTTAATCAATGTTTTTCAATTGAATTCCCTAAGAACATGACTCCTCTATATATAGGTCTCAGTATTGTACACGAATTGGTGCCAAAAATATGTTGAAAGGACACCAAATTCAAGTGACAAAAGGTAGGAAACCGTTCTCCAACGGTCACAAGGTTTGTACTATGCGACCGCATAGTACAAAACTATGTGGTCGCATAGTTATACTCAGACAGGAAGATGAAGCTTCTGCCATTTCTATGCGGCCGCATAGGATTTGTTCTATGCGGTCGCATAGAACAAAATCCGGCATTTTAGTTCCATTTCTTTCTTCTTTCTATTTTGTTGGTTTTGAACAACCAATTTCTCAACACTTGAAGTGAGGAAATCACTTGAGAGTCTCCATGGACATCCAACCACTTTCAACTAGTGTAGGATGTGGAGAGGTGGAAGGAATATAAGAGATACAGAAGAAAATCCTAATGCAAGTGAACATAAGAAATTTTTTTTTTCCCTTTACGCAGAATTTTAAGAAACAACCAGCAGATTTACCTTAAGAAAATATCATAACTATCGTCTATTGTAGTAACATAACCTACCGGCACATGAAATAAACCATAGTCAAAATTTTGAAAATGAAACAACTGTGCTAAAAGAAATTTACAGGACAAACTAAATCACCTCTACTCAATGCTTTCAGCTAGAATTCAGTAAATCAGTCATGCTCAGCAACCTCAGGAGCTCTTATGGAAATAAGTTTTTCAGACCAGAGTTTCCCAAAGTCAGATGTCGTCACTTTGTCGAACTTATGAATTAGAGCTCTATTATGGCCATTCTAGTTTAGCGGAGAAAATGACCTTCTTGGGCTACGGGGCAACATAGGGGATGAAAAAAATGTTGGAGTGGAGATGTGTAAGGCGTGTGTTAAATTGAGAAAGGACTCGGTAACATCTTCTTTTGAATGGGAAGGCCATTGAAACATTCTCGATTGAAAATTGACATAGAGTGCTGCTGCAGCACAGAGCTTGGTGGCATAATCTATCCCTGCAATTATGTTGAGAGCTAATCTCTCCATTACCCTTGAGTAACTTTCTAGAATTGACTGCCCAAAACCCTACAAAAGAAGGAGAAATTTTGATACAGATCTTCAAAAATAAGTACTAAGAATAGCAGTTAAACTTCTTAAAGCAACTGAACTTTTTCTGAACCATATCAATTGCTTTTCTATCTGCAAACTCCCATTTCTTATTTCAAATACCAATTAACCTTAGTTTTTTAAAGAATATTCTTTTGACGAACAACCTTAACTGACTTGCACTTATTAGATAAGGCACAATGGATTAACAACCTTGTTGTACTGAATATTGCTTATATCCAGTGTAGTTCGTTGAAGACTAGGAAACGAAGTCTCAAACCTGTGCGATTATTTCCACCTTCTGCAACTCCCTTCACCTTGCGTTTAGCTTTCTGAAGACTGGTGTGTCACTTCTTTTCTTTCGTCTTTCACACATGCATAGCTACCTCTGATGACAAGTCATGACAATCTAGAAGACATTCTGCATTGCAGTATCTGATATCAACAATCTCTTCCATTCTGCTAGCATCAATAAAAATTATGAGGAAAGTAAAATCAAGATCGTTGTATATGAAATGTAAGCAAAAACCACCAATCACCCCCCTCTAGGTGTAGTTGGGTCGAATCTCCGATTTTTCACAACTCTAGTCCAATATGAAATGTGTAAGTGCAAATAATTTTGTTATTCACAACAAAGGTTTTAGCATATTTATCGACTTAGGGCAGTAAGCAAAAACCACCAAACCAAAAAATTGAACCGAAACCGCATTTTAGAAACCGTCGATTTGGTGCCACGTGGACCCGTCAACGAAATGATTTTGAATCAAACCAAACAGATCAAAAACAATTTGGTTTATGTTTGAGAATTTTAATTGCGGTTTAAAACCAAACCGGACCGGCGAATATATAAAAATAAAAAATGAAAAAATGAAATTTTTTGAAAATTCATCCAAAATTTCAAATATGTAAAATTCAATACTTCATTTGTGGGTATTTTTTTTTCAATTTCTATTTTTCTACTACATATATATTATTATTATTACTTAATAATCCTAATTTATGTTTTATATATAAATTATAATTTTTATATAAATTATAATAATCTCAATTTTATGTTTTTCAGCCCAATTAGAATATGTAATTTTCTAGCCTAACTGTCCCAACCCATAACAGCATAACTCATAATCTATACATTTTTTTTTATTTCAATTGAAAATCAAAATATCAATTATCAAACTCAAAACCTAATCATTCATTTCCTGTCATTTTGTTCCAGTGTCCACGGTTCCAAACTTTCACCAGCGTTTCTTCCTCATACGCATCACAACTCTCATTTCCACACGACGTGACCTCACCTTCGCCCTCCCAATCGCGGCGCCTCCTCCTCTCGTGATTACTCTCAAGGTCTGAACTCTGTAATCTCAACAATCGACACCTCCTCCTTTGGTTTGAGGCTTCGAGCCGCCGGTCAGCTATTCATCTTTAAAATCGGTCAAGTTTAGGTTTAAATTGTATAAAAGTAGACAGACAAAAAAATATACGATGAAATCGGTGGTTTTAAACTGGACCAAACTATTAGGTATAGGTTTGAATTTGTTTTCAAACCGTTCAAAATGGTTTGATTTTGGTTTAAGTTTTTCTCAAATCGGTAAACAGTTTGGTTTGAAATTTTTTTGTAAAATTGGACAGCTTACACCCCTATATCGACTTGCCATGTCCATAATTGGCATGCCATTATGCTTCAACCACCATAACATGATATACAAAAGAGGGAAAACAAACAAACATGACATTGAAAACTATGTAATTTGCTTTTAGAATAAGGTCCTAGCCTAGCCATCAAAAATAGTATAAATTAGTTTAATGGAAAAGAAAAGGAAAGAGTATGCTCTGCTCATTGAGTATTGGTCATATTTATTGCAATCGCAACTCCCCCTCTAAAACAGTCATGTAAACAAAACCAATAGAATAGAACAGAAGTATGAATTGACAGTCAGGAAATCAAGAAGCATGTACGGGATCAATTGTTTTAGTAATAACAATGAGGAGCTTGTTGAACTACAATTTCAGAGGGTAAAGTGGAATAATACATGGAAAACACATGAAAATGCTATAGCGGAGTGTAATAGACATAAGTGGAAAACAAATGAATCGTGTTTTTCTGCAGATGAAGGAAAAATGCAATGAATCACTAACATATTTTCTAGTAATTACAAGAACTAAATAGCAAGAAACACGTATCGTATTAGTTCAGACTTGTTTAGTATTGGATAAGAACCATAAAAGACAAAAGTTTTCAGCTATCTATAAGAATGGTAGAATTACCTTAGGCAAGGTTCCAAAATGAATCTCCATGCTACTTATTGCTAAGGCTGCTTTCAGTATTTGGTTCTGCATTGCTGCAACCTCTCACTCGAATACTCTGATAATCCCTTTACTGGAACTTTTGGGCATGGAAGCCACCACTTCTCCTCCTGTCTAATTGAAGACCTCTCACCAGACACCCTAGACGAGTATCATCCACAACAATACCAAAACTCCATATCACAAAACACGTCAAGAATGTTGATCAACATTCATTCAGCTTCTTAGGTTCGGATAAATTCATATACAAATAGGAATGTTGTTGTGTTTCCATTGTTGAAAATTGGTGTAAAATTGAGAAAAAAATGGTTAAGTGTAAATGTGGAAAATTGACTTTCGTGTCAATTTCGGCGAAACATTCAAATTTAAAATTAAAAATATAAATAGAATAATTTGTTCTACTCATCGAGTAGATCATTGTGGTATATTTGAAATCTCAAAATCAATTACGGATGAATGAGAAATCGCGATCCAAAGTTGGAATAAAAATAGAGGAAAACTGGCCTGGATTTTGCCCAATTCCATCGCTCGTCTATCGTTCAAGCAACGGGGTTGTCGCTCGAGTGACAGGTTAACAATAAGTGGACGAAATTTTACTGTTAAAATTTTGATACAAACACTTGAGCGAAAGGCTAGCGATAACAACTGATGCTTTCCTTCGTAAAGTTTCGAATTTTGGTACGCATTACTTTACCCACAACCCTTCATCCTCTATAAATAGGATCCTTTGGATGTCAATAATAAATTTCATATCACTTTTGCATTGAGCATTGCATAAAATCTCTTGCAAAACTCTCCAAAAATCATTCAAAAATAATTTATTCTTGTAGAGGGAAAATTATGTTCATAGTTCGCTAGAACTTGTAGTTTGAAGTGTTTCTACCATAAGGGTTAATAGCATTTTTCATTTAATTAAGATCTTAATTTTTTAAAAATATTTTTTTAATTATATGAGGAGTGAAGTAGAAGGAAAATTGTGAGAACTAAAATCTCATATGTGATAATTTCACATTATTGCACTGGATCCACGTGAATTCTACTTCAAATGAAAGTCTTTAAAAAGTCTTTTGAATTCTATAAAAGTCTACAAAAGCTTTAAAATGAAAGTCTACAAAAGTCTACGAAAGACTTTCACTAATTCGATGCAAATTTATGAAAAATCCACGAAATTCACGAAAGTCATCACTTAAAAAAAGTCCATCAAAGTTTTCAAAAATCTCAATTGAATACACTCCCCTAAATCACTTATAGACTAGAGCCCCTCCATCTCTGTGCACTCTACAGTGGCAGTAGTACCAACCTCCACAGTTTCCAAAATGCAGTTGCTACATGGCCTTCTAGACGCAATGCTTAATATTTATCTGTTGTTTCATAGAAACATCTGCTTCAAGTTAAATAATATTCATCTTGTAATAATTTATAAGCGCTTACAAGTTCCATCAGCAGAAGGCTTAATCCTGATATTAAAACAAAGAAAAGAAAATTCGTTGTAGATACAGAAACAAAGAAAGCCTATTTTTCAAAGGGAAAACAGGGGCTAGCACAATCATTAGTCCTACATTGAATATGAATCAATTGAATGATGGACGAATGTATTATAAAATCAAATGGTTGGACGTTAGGATCCATACTTATATGGACAAGGTCAATGGACGATCATGAAGGTCTTGGCCTAGATTGGTGATCTCTATTGCACCTTGGAGAGGCGCCCATTTAAGGTCAGCCCAAATGGTTGAGCCTACATCATAATTTGTGATAGGGGGCCTGCGTTCGCACAGCCCATGCCCATGCCCAAATCAAGTTCAAGTTTTGAGCCCAAATGTCTTGAGGCCCATATGAGCTTCTTGTTTATATAAATAAGGGAAGATAAGGCCCAATCTTTATAATAATGATATCTCTATATTGGGATATCAAAAAATGAGGCCCAAACAAAGCAATTAAAAATTAATCTAAAGTTAACAAAACAAAGTTTTGGCCTGTTATGGATTATTTGGAAGTGTATATGTGTTACGAATTGATTGCAAGATAATAATAATAATGAAATAAACAATAACAAAAATTAAGAACGCCAGGATTTAGGTAGAGAAAAAATCACAGGCACATAAGGAGAAATCCACTATAATCAATAGTAATTATGTTTACAACAAGATCCTAATACTTTCAATTAAGATTTAAAACTCTTAAGATGTTGTATGAATATTATGTGAACAATACAATACAAGTCATGTCTTATATATATGAAACCCTAGAAGTCAAGTTGTAAATGAATAGGAATCCAAATATGTGTCAAAATGCAAAACGAGCTTGGACTGGATAACCCTGTTGCTCCAGCGATAGGCGGGCGATAGCCTCGTCGTTCGAGCGTCATGTGAGCAACAATTCTCTATTGAAAATATGTAGTTGCTGCTCAAGCGGCTAGCTACGATAGGCTAGCGAAACTGCGATGACTTTTCTTTTTGGTTCATAATTTTGATATTTTCAAGACTACATAAACTAAAACTCTAATATCTACTAGAATTTGGGTCAAACTATAACAAATCTCTACAGATACAAGGAATTCTAAAAACACATCTCCAAAGTAAACACCACTCACCCTCTTCCAAACAATCATAAATGGGCTAAATCAATGACAAACACCAACTAAGTTCAAGCAATACTCAAACTTAGCCATGTGAAGTGATTTTATCATCATATCAACATGATTATCTTTGGTATCAACCTTGTTCGCTACAATATGAACACGAGCAATCACATCACGTGCAAAATTATACTTCACATCAATGTGTTTAGTCCTCTCATAGAACATCCGATCCTTAGTCAGAAAAATAGAATTTTGACTATCACAATATACTGTAGAAATTTGCAAGTCTTCACTGATTTCACCAATCAATTATCTCAACCACATAGCCTCCTTACATACCTCTATAATGACCATTCATTTCGCCTCTGCTGTAACATAGTTACTATATTTTGCAAAGTAACTTTCCAGCTGATAGCACAGCTTCCAAGGGTAAACACATACCCTGTAAGTGATCTTCTCTTATCGAAATTCCCTGCACAATCTAAATCCACATATCCAATGACTTCATCTGTATTTCTACCAAAATGTAAGCAAACATTAGTAAAGTCCTTCAAGTATCTGAATATCTATTACACTGTTTTCCAATGTTTTTTGCCAGGATTTGTCATATACCTACTAACTGCACTGGCTGATGTGTTAAATCTGGTCTTGTACAAACCATAGTATACATAAATGAACTAACTGCACTGAAATAAGAAACCCGAGACATATAATCAATGTCTTCATCTAATTGAGGACACAATCCAGATGATAATTTGAAGTGGCAGCCAAAAGAGTATTATCAGCCATAGCATTCAGTAAATTGAACATTTGAAATACATTCTCAATGTACTCATTCTGACTCAAATACAATCTATCAGCCTTTTGATCCTCAAAATTTTCATACCAAGAATTTTCTTTTCTGCACCAAAATCTCTCATATTGTCCTTACTAAGTTCAGATTTCACATATCTGACATTTGTTTTATCATTGGTTGTAATGAGCATATCCTCTTCGACGTTGAGCTGTAATGAGCATATCGTCAATACATAATAGCAAATATATGATCGATCCACCATCTTCCTTTCTGAAGTACACATAACTATCATAATTACTTCTAATGAAACTATGAGTAGTCATGAATAAATCGAACATTTTATACCACTGTCTCGGTGACTGCTTTAGTCCATACAAGGACTTCTTCAACAAGCATCCATAGTCTTCTTTTCCAGAAACTTTGAAGCCATCTGGTTGTTGTAAGTAATTGTTCTCCTCAAATTCTCTATCAAAAAATGTTGTATTGATATCTATCTGCTCAAACCTCAAATCATTATTTGCCACTATCCCAAGTAAAGCCCGAATTAACTATGCTTTACAACTGGTGAGAACATATCCGTGAAGTCAACACCTGGAATATGACTGCAATCATTTGCTACCAATATGGCATTAAAACTAGAATATTCAATCCTTGATGCCCCTTCTTTCATTTTGAATACCCACTTGCAGCGAGCAACCCTTTTATCCTTATGTATTTTTTTTACCAAATATCAAGTACTATTTTTATTCCATGACTCCATCTCCTCTTGTATAGCAATCAACCATTTGTTAGAATCACTGTAACTGACTGCCTCTGAATATGTAGCAAACTCATAAGTAAAATAGCTACATTAAAAATATAAGCTACAAAATTTGCTTCTCTATACTTCTATGGAGGTTTAATCTATCCGCGAGATCTATCCTTAGGAATTGGATACTGTGGTGTTGCTGGTGGTGTAGACAAAGTAGGTAAAACATTACGATATGTCAATTCTAAACTAGACTGATCTGTAGTAGACTATTTTGAAACCTCTGATTGTTCCCTTGGACCAATTTCCAACTCCACCTGAGTTGGATGATTATTTTCCTTAGTTTTATCAGAATCCCAACGAGGTGAACTATGAACTAAAACAAGTTAATCAAATATTACATCTCTACTAACTACTACATTTTTTGTCTTAGAACACCACAATTTATACACTTTCACACCTTATTTATATCCAAGAAAGATATACTTTATAGTTCTAGGCTCTAAGTTCCCATAATCCACGTGAATATAAACAGGACACCCAAATATTTTTAAATCAGAATAACAAGAAGGTTTACGAGACCATACCTCTTAATCTTATGGTGTCTTTTTCTCAATGACAATTAAAGGTGAGCGATGAATTAGAAAAAAAGTTGTTGTAGCAGCTTTAATCCTAAAATTTTTAGGCAATTTAGAATTTGAAAGCATATAATGAACATTTTTCATCAAAGTTCTATTCATCCATTCTGCCACACCATTCTATTGAGGAGTTCCGGCACTGTCAAGTGTCTCGAGATGCCTTCAACCCTGCAGAAGCTATTGAATTCATCTGAACAAAACTCCAACCTATTATCTGTGTGTAGAAGTTTCACCTGCTTTCTAGTCTGCTTTTCTATAATTGTTTTTCACTCCTTGTAGGTCTCAAACACATCATTTTTCTATTTCAAGAAGAATACCCAAACTTTTCAGGAGAAATCATCAATCACAATCAACAAGTAATAAACACCTTCTTTTGAAGGTACCTGACTAGTCCCTGAAGATCTGAATTGATATATTCAAGTGTTTCCTTTGTGTTGTGTCTTCTTTTAGTGAATCTGACTATTTTCTGTTTCCTAAAGACATAATGCTCACAAAATTTCATCTTACTGATCTTCTGCCCATCAAAAAGTCTCATCCTACTTAACTCTGTCATACCTATCTCACTTATATGTCTAAATCACATATGCCAAAATTTAGTAACTTCCTCATCAGTCAAAGAAGAAGTAGAAACTGCTGCATCTCTTGTAATTGTGGAACTTTGCAAAATGTACAAATGTGTAGAGTTTTTCTGTTCTTTCATGACAACAAGAGCGCCCCGACTTACCTTCAAAACTCTACATTCACCCGTGTATTTATGATCTTTTGAGTCAAGTACACTCAAAGATATGATATTTCGCTTCATTTCTAGAATGTGTCTGACGTCGGTAAGTGTTCCGATGACACTATCGAACATTCTAATTCTGATTGTACCAACTTCGACAATTTTACATAGCGCGTTGTTTTCCATAATCACTGCACCTCTCGAAACTCTTTCATTCTTTGTAAACCAGTCTTGTTGGGACACATATGGAAAGTACATGCTGAGTTAAGAACCCATTCTTCACAAAGTTTGGAACCCATGTCAAAATCAGAAGAAGTTCTCCTTCACTTTGCCCATCTTCCACAAGAAGCCTCTGCTATGTTAACGGGTTGTTTTTCTTTTTCAGTAGCACCAACAACTTTATTTCTATTTTTCATTGAATAACAATCAGCTCTAACATGTCCATTCTTCTTACAGTAAAGACATACTTTTTCTGCATGTCTAGATTTTGATCTGCCCCTTATATTTCTACCAAGATTCCTATCTTGATTTTTCCCATGAACAACCAGGCCTTCAACCTAACTTCCAGATCCTCTAGCAAGATACCTCATCTTCTCTTTAGATAGTAAAGCATCATAAACATTTTTCACAGTGAGAGTATCCCGACTATAGAGAATAATATCTCTAAAAGTCACATACGATGACGACAGTAAACATAACAACATCAACGCCAAGTCCTTCTCAGCATATTTAACTTCTAATGTTTCCAAATCGATCACAATTTCTTTGAACATAGTTAAGTGATCATCCAATGACGCACCTTCGGACATTTGGTGAAAATACAAGCGCTGTTTCAAGTGTAACTTGTTTTCAAGCTCTTTGTCATAAAAGTTGCTCCAACTTCAATCATAACGTAGGGACACTTTTCTCCTTAGAACATCTAGAAGAGTTTGATTTGATAGATGTAGATGAATTTGGGATTGGGCTTTCCAATCCCTATACTGCTTTTCATCATGCGTCTAGGTTGAATGCATCTTATCAAAGTTAAGTAAGGCTTCCTCCAAATCCATATGTGTGAGAACTGCTCGCGTCTTCACTTGCCATAAAGTAAATCTCGTATTTCGATCCAATAACGGAATATCACATTTCATTGTTGCCATGCGAAATAATCAATCTTGCTCTGATACTACTTGTTATGATCCAAATCAGACCTGAAACCACTTCGTTGAAGTGGACTTGTTATGAACAAACAAGATAGCAGAATAGCTGTGATACCACCTATTATGAATTGATTGCAAGATAATGATAATAATAAAATAAACAAGAACTAAAATTAAGAATACTAAGATTTATATGGAAACCCAAGATAGGAAAAAATCACAGACAGATGCGGAGAATTACACTATAATCAATAGTAATTGTGTTTACAACAAGATTTCAATACTCTCAGCTAAAATATAAAATTCTCAAGATGTTGTATGAATGTTATGAGAACAATACAAGTCATGACTTATATATATATGATATCCTTGAAGTCAAGTTGTAGATGAATATGAGTCCAAAAATGCGTCAAAATGCGAAACGGGCTTAGGCCAGATAACTCCGTCGCTCGAACGATGGGCGAGTGATAGGCAATCATCAATTCTTTGTTGAAAATACGTAGCTAGCAAAAATGCGCTTATTTTTCTTCTCGATTTATAATTTTGATATCTTCAAGATCACTTCAACCAAAACTCCAATACCAACTGAAATTTGGATCAAACTACAACAATATGTCAATATTAAGTTTATAGTGGACACCCATCAAGGGTTTTTAGCATTTACGTCATCTAGTTGCTGATAGTGACTGTAGACTGATCCAGCACTTCATTTTTTTTTTTTTAAATTTCCATTTTTTTCTCCGCTCGTCTTATGCTTGTTAGATCGTAGTTAGGACCAGATATTTCGGTAAGGAGGATGAAATGTGGGGCTTGTGAGCCTGATCTTTAAAAGTTGATCGATACATATGGCCCATCCTTGGATATCATCCATCCGATGCTTAGTTTGGGCAAATATTTACGCATTTTGTGGTCTAGAAATTTTGAAGTGGCTTCAATGTGATTTCTGTTTCCAAATTGCAGCATGCATTGCTTGGAACATTAATTGCTCTACCTCTTCTTGCTTACCTCTGGGTTTTAACCAGGAGAGAAAAAAGATTTCTTTTTGATGGTAGTTTTATATGAATTTCCGCGCTTTTGAAATTTGTAGTCGGTGGTTTACAAATGACTTATTTTTGGACTCCAATATATTTGTTTTGTTTGGCACATTGGGAATCCTAATTGAATCTTTTTGAGTGAACTTGAAAACAAAATTATGCATAGTACAAGACTAGAATGGTGACAAATTTAAAGCGTGGACCTTTTGGTGGCAAGGAGTGTACCGACTATTTTCGTCCAATTCCCCTTTAAACGAGAATAGCTACCATTCATAATCATTACTCAGTTTGGGCCCATACTCCATACTCCACTCTCCACTCTATATGACCATGTGTTATGAAATTTATTTTTGGAACAAATCCAGTAGAAAATGTTGAGCTTGACATTACGTTAACTTCACACCATTTAATGAATCTACTTCATGTCGGCCAGCCTGGGTATGAAGAGGATCTATTCCCTTTTGACTATTGGGCTTGCCCATGTTAATCACCAACGGATTTGCTATTTTACTGTGTCTAGATTTTTGAGGATGTGATTCAACCGAACCCTTGTTGTATTCAATTATGTTCACTGTGTTCGGAAATCAGGTCCAGAAATATTTTTTGATAATAATGTTAAATTTATAATAAAAGAACATACTGGAAGTCGCTGGATCCGGATACATACAAGACATACGACTTTTTGATATACACAAAACAGAACCTCCTAGAAAAAAAAAAGTGATATGAAGCAGCTGCAAGAATCAAATAACAGTTAAATTAGGGCCAAAACGTCAAAAGCCGTTTCCAAGACTACGAAACTTCTTTTGAACATATTTCAATAGTTTTTTATTTGGCTGGAAGAAATTCTAGATGTAGCTGGCTAAGATAGTTTGGGTAAGATAGTTTTCTTAGGAATCTCGTTCACAAAAGCAGAAGCCTTGCCAATGCCCTTAATGTATTATTCAAGAATCAATATGGAATTTCCTGAAGTTTTATGCCTATTCAGAGAACAAGTTTGCGCTGATCCATGACATTGAGCTGTATTCTTTTGAATTTCTTACCATATATTAGTAAATGCTTAAAATTAATACAACAGCTACTGGAATTTATGAAAGGGACCACATGTATCAAATCAAGATCTGCCATATTGGACAAGGCTAGGATTAACAGACTCTTGAGCCCACACTGATATCCCAGTAGTTTAAGAAAATTGATAGTTTAGTCAATCTGTTCAATGGGATGCTCCCTTTTCATTGAAAACCAATCTATCTATGATGTTTGGTAAGCCGAAGATTAACAAAGGAATCTTCTCACTGCTCGGAACCAGAACAGTGAAAAGAAGAATCATAGTCGGTCTAAAATCTGATAATTCCAGTAGAGAAATGCTTCTCCGTTTACTAAGTTCGGTTGTGGTAGCAGGAGACTATGTTCTGGCTGTTCATGTGCAGGGATCAGATGACACATTTGATCCTAACACCTTTTACATCCATGAAGATCTCTGCAAGTCTAAGCAGGTGAGCCTTTTTTTACCTTTTAGACAACATAGCTGAGTTAAATTTCTGAGAACTTTTGATGCCCTGATTGTTAGGATGTTTGATACCTTCGGTTGATGACTTGTTCAGGTGGATTTTGAAGTCAAGGTTTGTCCACGAAACTGTTACATTGCTGAATTAAGCCTCCAAGTTCGAATAAATTTTGCAACAATTCTTGTGGTGGGATGCACAAGTCCATGGTATGGTCATCAACTATCTTTCATATGGTAATTCAAAATAAATTCTGCATTTTTTTTGCTCCAACCAGTTCTTGTTTTCAGGCCAAAAGATTCAACAGTTGCAAAATGTTTGAAAGCATTACCTCCCACTTGCACCCTTCTAGTAATGGATAATGGAGGGAAAATCTTATTCCAGAAAGTGGGATCTTCCCAGGAAGGATCCTCTATTAAACTTCTTAGATCTTCACAGGAAGGATCCTCTATTAAACTTCTTCGATCTTCTGTGTCATCTTTATCAGTATCCAACAGCTGTGATCAGCCAGGAACCAAACCTCTATTCCAAAAATGTTCGTCAATGCCATGTTCCTCAACATCATCAAAACCACAACAAAACGAGAGTAGAAACCGGCCAATCGTGAAGAAAAACTTGCAGGGTTATGATGTTGTAACTCCAGAATTGTTCCAAAGATTAGCTACATTAGAAGTGAAGGGATACACCAGGCGCTATACATTTGACGAGTTGAAGTGTGCAACACAAAATTTTAGTCCCGATATGTTGATCGGAGAAGGAGGACATAGTCAAGTTTATCGAGCTGTTTTTAACAACGATCAGGCTGTGGCAGTGAAAGTCCTCAAGTCCTCCAGATTATCCGAAGAGGATCTTTTCCGGGAAGTGGAGATATCAAGTGGCTTGAGCCATGAAAACATGATTCATCTACTTGGATACTGTTACTGTAAAGAGATACATGCAATTGTTTATAATTTGCAAAGTTCAAGCCTGAAACAAAGACTCAAACAGCTTAGTTGGAAAGAAAGGACGCAAGTTGCAGTTGGTGTGGCACGGGCGTTGGAATACCTTCATTCTTTCTATCCACCCATCATCCATAGGGATGTGACGTCATCTAATATCCTCCTCTCCGAAGACTGCAAACCACAAGTAAGTCTTCATTGACTCCCATTTTTACTGCACTATTCAACGTATTGATAATGCATTTGCAACATAACAATCATTCCAAGAACTGATATTTTGTCAGTATAGAATCTAGAACACTCAAAAGCAAGAAAAGGAAAAAGAGGAAAAAGGAAAGAAAGGAAATAGGAGATATGGCCACTGATAAGTGCCTCAAATTTCAACACATGTTACCGCTAGAGACACAAATCAAACTTGTTGGTACCGAAGTTTGAAATTATCAAGTTCCATATCAAACTCAGAGTTAAATAATACAATTTATGCATGTTCTTTTTTCATGGATTGTTCAGATGCAGACTGCACAAGCAACAAACATTGCCCAACATAAACAATTGTAAGTAATCATATCTGTATGACGACTAACTCTGTTTTCCACCTTTCAGCTGTCAGATTTTGGGGCAGCAATTGTACATCAGCAAACTCAGCAGTCATCTGCATATGTAAAACCAATTAATGTTGTAGGAACATTTGGATACCTGGCTCCAGAGTACATGATGTATGGAAAAGTTGATGAAAAGATAGATGTTTATTCTTATGGAGTCGTGCTCTTGGAATTAATTACTGGGAAAGAAGCTATTCAATCAAACTCACCATCTAATCATGAAAGCTTGGTACTCTGGGTAATGGAAATGATACAAACACAATCAGAAATAAAATTTTATGGTAGATTTCTTCTTTCACTTAAATTCCAAAGAAATATGCAGGCAAGGTCTCTGCTCACCTGCGGCCTATGTGAGCGATTAATTGATCCTGACCTCAAGGAAGACTATGACAAGGATGAGATGAAAACAATGATGATTGCAGCTCGCCTGTGTCTCTTGCATTCATCTTCTAGAAGGCCAACAATGAAAACCGTAATCTTTTTGATCTTTCACTACAAAAATAGCTCTTTTTTGAATTCTAGGAACATCATGCATTTCACATCTCACTCATCAATTACCAACCCGTATTGATGGTAAAAATATATTTGATCACCAACATGTCAGTGAAGTGAAGCAATTTAAATGTTGAACTTTTCGTATGTATTTTATTAATTTAAACCCTGAGAGATCTTCATTTGAAATTTGTACTAGCCCTCTAGCTGAGAGTCATTTGTAGGCAAGGTCTCCAAGTTATAAATATGACTAGTGAATTTGCCGGTATTAACTACGTCCTAGGAAGTCCATTTACATTTATTTATTCTTTTATTTTATTGCAGATCTTGCATTTATTTGAGGAGCCAGAACACTGGTTGGAGATGCATAAGAAGAGAGAAGAGCTTCCGAGTGCACTTGGTAAAGGTGAAATCACTGAAATGGATTTTTCAGATCCCCATGATTTTTGGGTTATAGATGATAAATAGTTGGTTCTTGTCAACATAAGACACGCTATTAAATTTAACTGCCTAGTTTTGTATAGGCTGTGGTGATTCGCTTCAATCAGTAAAAATGAATTTATAAAACCAACACTGAAATGAGATATACGTTATCTTCATTGTAAATGCTTTACAAATGTCCATAATGTTTACTTTTCAAATTTGTTGATATTGTTTCTTTTCTATTTTTTTTTGGGGGGGGGGGGGGGGGGGGGGGGTGGCATATGCCAAATACGTTACTTCATTACAGTTTGGAGAATCTTCCAATCCCATAACCTTCTAGTATTAATCATAGTATCATATTGCTCTATGTGGGCGCATCGAGAAAGTTATTCTGCAGGATATTCTAGCCGCACCATTATCTTTTGTAATGTTTCTATTGACAATTAGAATAAGAACAAATAAATCAGACTGAAACACACAATTTAGAACTGCAGACCCAAAGATTAGGTATTCGATGCTTCTTAATTGTAATGTTTGCATTCACTTAACCAAACCCACATATTAGGTATATAATGGTTCCTAACTCTTAATTTAGTTTGCATTCACCTAACGAACAAATGCAAAAACTCATGTATCATATCTTTTACACCGTTGTCTTGTGACTGAAATAAGATTCCGAAAAGAAGAAAATTTCAGTAATACACTTAATATTTCAGTAATACAACATCGACACAAACTCCGTTTATTCTGGTATGGTGTATGAGATGTATCGCAAGTTTGTGGTTACAGTTTTGTGCTATTTGTCATTTGCTAACTGAGAGAAGTTAATTGGGGATACATATAGTGTTGGACCATAATAGAGAGTTTCAGCTGCCAGACGAGCTGCTTTCTGAGTCGGGTGGAACAAATCCCAGAACAAATACTTCCTGCGATTAGGACAAAGTGATGCTGTAACATTACAAGGGCCTTCTGCATTCAAAATTCCCGTTCCACAGCATGTCGTATCCGTGTCATGAAATTCTGACAACGAAAGAAAATGAAAATCGATTAGGTCCATCCTCTATATGTTAATTTTAAGAAAGCAAAATCAATTTTGAGGAGTTCAAAAATGTTTTAGGTTACTTCTTACTGTAGTAACGCGGATCGTTTATGACGTCAATGGTCATTTTGTATCCATTTCCAAGTGACTACTTCATTTCTGAAAGCTGAGAGCTAATGTTGTATAATAGAGTGTCGAATGCTGAGTGGAAAGCTAAGGCAACATCGTTCATGGCTTCCAAACAACCATCTTTACCAGTTAAAATATAAAGTATTTGCTGAATTTTGAAGCCCAGAACGGACTTTGCTCCTCTGGCACAACTAACTTCTTAGGCCCAACTCATGATCCAGCAAGAAGAAGACTCCAGAACGTTGAAACGGTTATAACCAAAAACATGTTTCTTGAACTAAATAGCACTTCAGTTTGATGATTTAATTGGTACTTCTCATATAAAAGGCAAAAGTTATTCTAGGGTTAGAGACTTTTACTTTCTCTCGAGCAGCTTCTCTTTGTCTTCCTTTTCTCTCTGTAAATTTAGTTTTGTCTCTAGATCTTGAGTGATTGTGTGAGATAGAGAGTGAATAAACTCTTGGGAATTTACTTATCATGCGCAGCGGAAAAGTAAATAAATTTCAATTCCCACCAAGGATCTGCTTTGTATTTAGATAGAAACTGTGATAGGAATCATACCTTTTGCCAGATCTGCAAACTCCTTTGCTTTTCCTATAGTTCCAGCAATCCCGATCTGCCTCTCACAGCTGTCCAATTGTCCAGCTTCCAATGGAATCCACACAGGGAACAAGATTGAGAGAATTAGGGTTTTACTTTTCTTGTGCTAGCAAAAATAATGAATGAATAATGAAAATTCATCATCTAATCTCAAACCCTAGCAGCTTATTTATATAAGCCCAAAAGGGCTTGGCCCGTCCTATAATTTAACCCGGTCCAATATTTAATTAATCTAATTAATTAAATCTGGTTCATGAATTAATTAATCCAATTAATTAATTCGGGCCTATTAATAAGCGATCCAATTAATTAATTATACAACACTTGTCAATTAATTAATTGACGAATCTCAATCTTCTAGTTCTCCTTTTGTGTGTGACCCATTAGGTTCCCAATCACGATACCTAACGACGTGAATTATTATTTTGATCTAATCAAAATCGATAAATCAAAACACCCTTTTGATTTATCTCTAATTCACATCCGTCGTCCCAGATTGACATCTAGCAATGTGTCAGGGCAATACATGTGACGGGAAATGTCACGTGGTATGACAAAACCAACCTCGTTCGTTTATCGTGAAACTATAATCCATTCGTCAATATGATCCGATCAATTACGAGATATGGATTGTGTCAATCTCGATTATCGATCATATCTTTCATTCCACTTATTAAGTCAATGTAAGTCGAAAACTCCTTTTCGACTTATAGGTACACCTTGGCCAAGGATTTCGTTATCAACTTAACTGGATGAAATGTAGATTATAAACTCTCACTATCTAAGAGCGACGAATCCTCTATTGATCATTCACAACCTTCATATGATTTTTGACATACCTGAACGATGCGGTATTAGCGGCCCTTGACAGAGCAACTTTCAGCATCACCAAAGCATGACTGTCCCCACATAAGGTACTATGATGATTTCAAGTCGAAGGATCAATTCCACTACCGAACGTTAGAGATTAACCACTGACACTCAGATAGTTATCCATGTGGAATCTCTCAGCGGGTCTCCAATATTTTGTTCTATAACAAAACATTTACGTGTTCATTTAAGCGTCACTACACTTTAGCTTGTGAGATCAGCTACTTACTTCACAAGTAAGGAATGCCACACGTGGTGGTCTATCCGTAACAACGATATCCGTATCTCGTTATTACTTACGACCACGGATGATTTAAGATTCAATCATATGTAATTTGTATCTCACAATCACAACTCCTTGTGATTAACAAATTACCGAGACTTGAAACTACGGACTCTATTATTTAATATAATAGATCTTGCCATAATAAATGCATTAAACATATATCAAAAGTACTTATACCCAAAGTTGATTGGACCTAGGGCATAATACTTACAAACTCCCACTTGCACTAGATCCAATCACTTATGTATCTAATATTATAAGAGCTCACATGACGATCATGTTTATACTACGACAACTCCTTGCCAGTGGATCTGCAATATTATCAATTGTGAGAATTTTTTCTTTCTTTTACGTCATTTCTTTGTACATCTATTTGATGAGATGGTACCGCCTCAACACTTGTTTGGATCATCGATGAGACCTTAGTTCCAACAATGCTAGGAACTATTCCAAGTTCATTAATGAACTTCTTGACCCATACTACAACCTTTGTTGCTTCTAAAGCAATAGTGTATAAGGCTCTCGCTATTGAATCAACGGTGATTTCCTGTTTGGAACCTTTCCAATAC
The DNA here is from genome assembly GCA_019395295.1 of Osmanthus fragrans. Taxonomy (NCBI): domain Eukaryota; kingdom Viridiplantae; phylum Streptophyta; class Magnoliopsida; order Lamiales; family Oleaceae; genus Osmanthus; species Osmanthus fragrans. The sequence continues at coordinate 144,322 of CM033356.1, read as the reverse complement.
ACCGTTTAAGAGTAAATCAATATCCTGATTGAGATTTGCTATCTTTCTAGTCTGACTAGAAGTTAGCATCAGTGTATTCATGAACTCTCAGTTCATCTTCTCCATATAAAATCTTCTCAAGATTTTATTTTTTGTAGATTGCAATGAATTAAGCAATCTTCTAGATCTATCTCTATAGATCAAGTTGCTTCTCATATATCTTTATGAAGAAATCTTTTAACAACCGCAACTTCAACGATTGAAACGTAGGAATGTCGTTCCTATTAATAATATTAGGAATACGACAACGCTCCCACTATTTTCTTGTAAACACACAACTCTTCACTTTTGATAAAATCAAACATTTTGATTTTTCTATCAAATCGAAGATTTCAGCTCCAAGAGACCTGCTTCAATCTATACAAGAATTGATTAAGCTAACATACTTTGTAAGCATATTTGGATTCAAAACTTTCGAGTCGTGTCATGCACACTTTCTCTTGCAGGTTCCTGTTAAGGAATATAGTTTTGACATCCTTTTGCCATAACTCATAGTCATGGTATGTAGCTATCACAGGTAAAACCCGAATGGACCTTAGCATGGCTATAGACAAGAAAGATTCATCAAAGTCAACTCTTTATCTTTGTTGTAATATTTTGCTATTAGCTTCGCTTTGTATGTATGGACGTTTACATCCATGTTGACCCCTTTTACATAAACTCATTTAGAACCTATGGGTTGTATCCCATCAGGCGGTCGATCAAGGTTTAAACCTTGTTTACATACATCGAGTCCATCTCGGATTTCATGGCCTTTCGCCATCTCCTTGAGTCAACACTTGACTTTATTTTGTGTAACCAATAGATTCATCATCCTCGATTAATAATACTTGATTAGTAATCATGGACTCATACATTCTAAGAGGTTGAATGATCCTATAAGATTTACATAGAGCTGATCTGTCCTCAGAAGTCTCTACTTCCAAATCAGGAGTATGTCCCTAATCAGGTGTGAGATCACACTCAGATTTATCTACTTGGTCAACCATATCTGTGGATTCTTGAACTCCTTCAAGATCCATTCTACTCTCACTGTCCTCTCCTAGAATAAACTCTTTCTCTAGGAGTTTAACATATCTTGAGACGGACATCTTCTTTTCAATGAGATTATAGAATTGATATCCAATTTTATCTTTTGAATATCCCACAAATATTTATTTATCGAATTTAGCCTTAAGCTTATTCGAATCAGTGCACTTCATAAGCGTCACAGCCCCAGACTCTCATATTTGACAAGTTGGGCATTTTGCTTTTCCATAACTCATATGGAGTTTTGTCGACTGACATAGATGAGACATGACTTAGTGTGTAGAACATTGCAATCAATGCATGACCCCAAAACCTTTTTGGAAGGTTTGCACGACCTATTAATTAATCGCACTATATCTAATAGTTTGTGATTCCTCCTTTCAGACACACTATTATTTTGTAGTGTATATAAGGAGTTCACTGCAAGAGAATCACATTCTCTTTTAGATAATCTAAACTTTATCTTTAAGATATCTCTACCTCGATCGGATCTTAGTGTGAGAATATCTTTACTAATTGTTTCTCTACTCCTAACTTGAATCCCTTGAACATTTCAAGAGTTTCATGTTTAAGTTTTATCAAACATACATGACCATTTCTGAAATAGTTATTAGTAAGTGTGATAAGAGAAACCCATCTAGCATTAATCGGCGTGGATCCACATACATCACTATGTATTAGATCCAGCAATTATGCAGACTTTTCACCTTTTAAGTAAAATGAGATTTGGTCATTGTGCCTAATAGCCACAATCACATTTGTCAAATGATTCAAAATCAATTGACCCCAAATATACATCTATATGTAATTAGTTGACCGAGTCTACAATGCTAGATTTAAGCGTTATTCAGATTATGACTTTTATGTCTCTAAATTTCTATACTTACTATAGAATACTCAGTATTTAGAATATAAATGTTATTTTGTAATTCACCATAACCATTAAGATAAGAGGGAACAACAATTGTCCTTAACATTAATATCGTTCATGTCCAAACATGAAATTCAAATAATGTTCTGGTATTGGTGAATCCAAACTAATATTTCTCTAATTCAAATACTCAGTTTTAAAGGCAACGGTAGGAAGTATGCTTCTACAGACAATGCAACAACATTTGCTCATTTTCAATGTGTAGGCCAACTTCTTCTTTGTGCAGTGGTCTACTTCCATTTAGTTTCTGCATACTTATACAAATATGAGATCCATATCTGGTATCTAATACCCAAAAGACTAGTGAAGTAGATATAGGCCTTACTCAAGTGGATTTGATAATGTCCTTATTCACTTTGACTGTCTTAGCCATCTTAGATGCTTTCCCAAAGCCCCTTTAGACTTCCTCTTAATATCCTTTGAGGAATCAATGGCTTGCCCAATTATAACTTTGATATTGGGCTTAAATGTCTTAAGCATCTTTAGCAACTCAATAAGTGTGCACTTGAGTTTATTAATATCAAAATTCATAATTCAGTATAAATAACTCTTTGACAGAAATTATAGAACTAAGTCAACACTTGGTTTATAGTTCATGAATGAACTTAACCGAGACAATTTCTCAATTGCAATAACCTTCAGCACTTGAGCACCGACTGAAGATTCCTGTCATTTTGCATTGGTATAGTTGTTTGGAAGTCTCATATCCTTCCACACATGATTATTATCATACAACTCTTTGAAATGAAAAATCATGTGCTAGCATCTATACTCTTATTTTGCTTTTGTAACACAGGTGACATAGTTGCAAGTATCATACATGTTGCAGTACTATCGTCATCTCCGTGTTTATTATAGTAGCCAGATTTCCCTAGTTGAGTAATCAACAGGTGTCTCTAGAAAAAGCTACTTAAGGACATAACCAATTTTCTCATGCCTGAGAACAATTCTCATATTGCAGTGTCAATCAAGAAAGTTTGGTTTGGTTGTTGATATCTAGTATGCCACATATGGTTACTCATGATTCAACAAATATAAATGACGAAAAGTAAAAGAATAATATGTAAAATGCATCAATTAATTTAATATGGTCTTTTATTAAATTAATTGTGCTCCCACTACTTAACTCAAATTTATGACCCTCGCATAAATTTATGGAATCCATACTTGACTCCTAGTGGGCTGGGATCTCAATTGTTATATTAAGACCTTGAGTGTACTCAACAAACCTTAATAAAACATTTGAGTAGATATTGTTATCAATTGTATCTCCATACAACTCCCAGATCATTAAGTTGACAACTCCTTGTCTTCACACATCTTATGTGTTAGCTTAACATGCCTCTAAAATTTATCTCCTTGAGTGTACTCAACAAAAGATAATTTTAGTTAAGTCGAACCCATCATTCAGAAATATTGAATATTTCATAGTGTCAAACATATCCCTAATAGACCAGCCTTGAGTGTACTCAACAAGCTGAGAAGATTTAGGACTCTCGTTTTTTCACTATAATGATGGAAGGCTAATTATAAAACAACTTAATATTTTAGTGAGGGATTTATCATGCATAGGTCTCATCAATATAATAATTATATATATATATATATATATATATATATATATATATATAATCATGCATCAAACATGCAAATAATAGTGTGGATGATTATGAATTAATTCTATCTAGTCTTCTTGAGCCAAAAGAAAGACTAGTTGGTCAATTCCTAGGGGGTATTGCATTGAATCACTATCAATGCGCCATCTCCATGTTTTCCTCCTTTTCTCGTGTCTTCAATTAGATCAGCTACAACTTGTATCCTATACTAGTTGGCACGCAGGCCTAAATGAAAATTGGACACAGGCCCACAATAATAATAACGGACTCCCAGGTCCAAAACAATTGAGAGCTCGCAGGCCCTATAATAATACAAGAATTAAACCATTCATTCAACACATCCACATGGTCGAGTCCATAATCATCCACTAATAAACATTCATCAAATAAATGTTTCTTATATAATATCTAATATTATATGCAGACATGTTTCAAGAATCTAGCAATTAAAGGTCGTCTAAACTATTTAGACAAATGAATCGAAAATAATTAAATAACTAATTAATCATATTAATCAATTAATTTAATTAGCGGGTTCATTTAATTAAAATCAAATTTCAATTAAATATCGAAATAGAGTCCAACTCTAATTTCAAAATACAGGGCGAAAATATTTAATTAAAATCAAATTTTAATTAAATAGTAAAGTTAGAGTCTAACTCTAATTCCACGATTTAGGACGGACTTATTTAATTAAAATAAAATTTTAATTAAATGCCAAATTAGAGTCTTAACACTAATTCCAAGAAGAAATTTAGGGTGAAACAATTTAATTAAAATCTAATTTTAATTAAACGTCAAATTGGAATCCAATTCTAATTTCAAGAACACATTAGGGTGAATTATTTAATTAAAATCAAATTTTAATTAAATACCAAATTAGAGTCTAACTCTAATTCAAAGAATAAATTTTAGGGCGAAACAATTTAATTAAAATCCAATTCTAATTAAATGTCAAATTAGAATCAAATTCTAATTTGAAGAGTACATGGGGAGAATTATTTAATTAAAATCAAATTTCAATTAAATATTAAATTAAAGTCAAACTCTAATTTAAAATGAATTAACATTTTAATTTAGGATAAAACTCCTAAATAAAATAAAATTCAATTAAGGATCAAAGTTTAATATTTAAGTTAAAATCTAATTTTAACGAAAATATAAAAATCGTCAATTTTAAATAAAATTTTAATCTTGGGTCAAAATTAAAATATAGGTCAAATCTATTTAAAATACAATTTAAAAACATTTTAATATTTAAATTCAAAACACATTTTGAAAATTGCAACTTGACCCAAGGTCTAAAATTAATAGAAGGTCCTCCAATTTTGAAAACAGCAGACAGGCCCTTCAATTCATCAAATTGCGGATCTGGCCTTAGTTTTAAAACAATTGCAAACTGACCCTATTTAATAATTGCATCTGGGGCCCCCAATTTCTAAAATTGCACGTGAGGCCCCCGTCCCCAAATGTATTCGCCCGAAACAGAAATCAGAAAACCCTAAGCAAATTTCACCCATTTTTCTCCTTGTTGTTGGCTCTGCAGCAGGAGCCTCATGCGACGGTTCTCTGTAGAGATAGAGAGTGAATAAACTGTTGGGAATTTACTTATCATGAGCAGCGGAAAATTAAATAAATTTCAATTCCCACCAAGGATCTGCTTTGTGTTTAGATAGAAACTGTGATAGGAATCATACCTTTTGCCAGATCTGCAAACTACTTTGCTTTTCCTGTAGTTCCAGCAATCCCGATCTGCCTCCCACAGCTGTCCAATTGTCCAGCCTCCAATGGAATCCACACAGTGAACAAGATTGAGAGAATTAGGGTTTTACTTTTCTTGTGCTAGCAAAAATAATGAATGAATAATGAAAATTCATCATCTAATCTCAAACCCTAGCAGCTTATTTATATAAGCCCAAAAGGGCTTGGCCCGTCCTATAATTTAATCCGGTCCAATATTTAATTAATCTAATTAATTAAATCTGGTTCATGAATTAATTAATCCAATTAATTAATTCGGGCCTATTAATAAGCGATCCAATTAATTAATTATACAACACTTGTCAATTAATTAATTGGCGAATCTCAATCTTCTAGTTCTCTTTTTGTGTGTGACCCATTAGGTTCCCAATCACGATGCCTAACGACGTGAATTATTATTTTGATCTAATCAAAATCGATAAATCAAAACACCCTTTTGATTTATCTCTAATTCACATCCGTCGTCCCAGATTGACATCTAGCAATGTATCAGGGCAATACATGTGACGAAAAATGTCACGTGGTATGACAAAACCAACCTCGTTCGTTTATCGTGAAACTATAATCCCTTCGTCAATATGATCCGATCAATTACGAGATATGGATTGTGTCAATCTCGATTATCGATCATATCTTTCATTCACTTATTAAGTCAATGTAAGTCGAAAACTCCTTTTCGACTTATAGGTACACCTTGGCCAAGGATTTCGTTATCAACTTAACTGGATGAAATGTAGATCATAAACTCTCACTATCGAAGAGCGACGAATCCTCTATTGATCATTCACAACCTTCATATGATTTTTGACATACCCGAACGATGCGGTATTAGCGGCCCTTGACAGAGCAACTTTCAGCATCACCAAAGCATGACTGTCCCCACATAAGGTACTGTGATGATTTCAAGTCGAAGGATCAATTCCACTACCGAACGTTAGAGATTAACCACTGACACTTAGATAGTTATCCATGTGGAATCTCTCAGCGGGTCTCCAATATTTTGTTCTATAACAAAACATTCACGTGTTCATTTAAGCGTCACTACACTTTAGCTTGTGAGATCAGTTACTTACTTCACAAGTAAGGAATGCCACACGTGGTGGTCTATCCGTAACAACGATATCCGTATCTCGTTATTACTTACGACCACGGATGATTTAAGATTCAATCATATGTAATTTGTATCTCACAATCACAATTCCTTGTGATTAACAAATTACCGAGACTTGAAACTACGGACTCTATTATTTAATATAATAGATCTTGCCATAATAAATGCATTAAACATATATCAAAAGTACTTATACCCAAAGTTGATTGGACCTAGGGCATAATACTTACATAAACGACCTCTTGTGTGAGTTCATAGTGGTGATAGAAGAAAAGGTTGTACAGAATTCTTCAAAATTAATGGGTCTTCTTCTCCAAGCTATTGCACCATTGTTGAGCTCCATGTTTTCATAAAATATCCAAGAAAATCAGAGGAAAAAGAAGAAAGAGAAGAAAAGAAAAAGAAAAAGAAAAGGAAGAAAGCCTAGGGTTTTTAAATGAAGAATGAGGAGATCTGAGAATAATGAGAGAAAATGGTTTAAATCTCAGTTTTAGAGGCCAAAAACGTGTTTTATAATTGCAAAATGGGCCCAAAATCGCGAAAAACAACCCAAACATGCCATAAGGCCGCGTGTGGTGCTGCGGTGCCACTACTTCTGCTGCAGGCACTTGCAGCTTAGGTGCTGCGGCGCCAGGTGCCGCTACAGTGGCGCCGCCGCACGACACTGTAGCAGAATAATTTTTTTAAAAAAAAATTGAAAGCCCAAGTCCTCTTTTTTGCACAATTGATCATTTCTTTATTTTCTCCTTCAATTTGGGATTTAGCATTGAAAAACCTACAAAATAGAAGATAACTAAATTAAATAGTGAAATGTTAACGAAAACTCACAAATATATAAATTTAACGGCCCAAATAAGTTAAACACGAAAACATCCGGTTGAAGTTAAATAATATTTATCTTGCAATAATTTATAAGAGCTTACAAGCTCCGTGAAAATCTGATTTTCCGCAAAAGGCTTAATCTCAATATTAAAACAAAGAAAAAACAATTCGGTTTTCATACATAAGCAAAGAAAGCCTATTTTACAAAGGGAAAATAAAGGTTAGCACATTCATTAGGCCCACATCGAATGAGAATTGTTATATTTATAAATTACGTGACATACGCATGATGAAGGAGGTCCTACATATGTCAACTTGGCATTTATGATTCAATTATATTGGACATATTTAATCAAACAATTACGTCTTGAGCTTGGCCTCGATCCACTAGCCCCACCTAACCAATTTCCACTATGTGTGTGATCATTCCATACCAAAATATGCAATTCTCCTTATCTTTAGAGTCTCGTCTTTGTATTAGTTTCATCAAAGCTGCTTATTATATCCAAAGTCTCGTCTCACCTCTCCTCGCCTCAGCTTCAACACAACTACTTATATTCAAAGTCTCGTCTCTACTCAAAAGTATACATATTATATAAATATCTATAATTAGACTTAGGGGACTATTATGATACCACTGCTAGTATGTGATGACAATATTTTCATTACAGCCCATGTGTAAGCCGCGTTGTCCACATTATCATTTTATTATCGCCAGCATATAACTTGCTTCACTATAACAATACTGTTATACTAAGCTGTGCAAGCATATGATCTACTATACATGATAGGCTCCCTACATATTATATCTTGGAGAAATTTGATTTGTCATTATTTACTTTATTGTCGTGAGTATGTGAAGGGGTTAAATGGGCTCCAAATTATTTTGTATGTGTAGTGAATATATTTTTTGTATTTCAAGTTGGTCGAAATTTTGGTAAATCATAATGTAATATTTAAGAGGCAATTTGTAAGTCTTCGTTTATTTAGGCTCACACAGATATTTTCGAGGTAGTTCGGAAGTCCTCATTTATTGGAGCGACTTATATTCTTAAGGCAATTCATAAGTCCTCACTTATTTAGGATCGAGGCATATTTTCAAGGCATATCGTAAGCCCTCACTTATTAGAACTGCTCATATTTTTAAGGCAATTTGTAAGACTTTGTCTACTTAATAGCTTATATATTAAGTCAATATACAACTCATACTTGAGGGACTATTATTATATCTATAAATTATGTGGTATACACATGATGGATGGTCTACATATGCCGACTCAACATTGATTATTCTATTAAAATCGAGCGTATCAAATCAAGTAACTGCATCTTGGACTTGGGCTCACTCCATTAGCCCCACTTGACCTACCCATTTCCATTTCTTTATACATATGTGAGATCATTCTAAACCAAGGTATGTAATTCCAACCCTAGTCAAAACCCCATCTTCCTCTCTTGTACTCATTTTCTCTCATCCGATAGTTGTCATGATAATCGAAGTGCAAATGATCATGGACATTTTTCTCATCTGACAACTTTTGCCTTTTAACAGTGTGTTCTAGTGTAGTTGACATCTACGTGGAGTGGAGGTGACCGAATTTCTGTTGGCCATATGTCCTGGGAAAAATTGAGATCAACACAAATTAATTAAATGATAGGCTAATGTATTATAAAATCAAAGGTTTGGACATCATGCTTCATACTTTCTTGGATGGGGTCAATGGGGGATGATGAAGGTCCATGGCCTAGATTGGCGATCTCCATTGCACTTTAGATAGACGTCCATCTAAGGTTGGCCCAAGTGGTTGAGCCTACATCATAATTTGTCATAGAGGGGCTAGCATTCGTGCGACCCCTACCCAATTCAAGATAAAAAGTCGTGTACGACGAATTTCGTGTATTAAAATACAGAAATCATTACAAATTGTATTTTTGAGAAATACAAGTGAAAATTAATCTTCTTATAACTACAAGATCCTCTGATTAATGATCTGAATGTTTGAAGACGAGGGGCCACGTGGCCTGAATCCTGGACTTCGAGATTTATTGAGAATTTGATTTGTCAAGAGTTTGACTGGTTCGACACTTGAATTTTGGGGCTTGAATTTGTACTTCGAAACTTGGACTTGAACTTGATTTGGTTTGAAGAGGGTTTTGATCTTCTTGGACTTGACTTGATTTGAAGAAAATTTTGATCTTTTTCGTGTTTGCTCGATTCAGACTTGAGAGAGTTTCTTCTCTTCCTCTACCTTTGAGATTTTTTCAGCACTTCGTGATTTTCTTCTACACTTTCACCCCTCCTCTAATTTCATGGACCATTGGTCCTATTTATAGGGAAAATTTCGTGACTAATTTTGGTAACCATTCAATTATATTTAATTAAAATGATTAATTAAATAATTGTGGGTTTTGAAATAATAGGGTGGGCCTTCTAATTATTTTTAGCGGGCTTTAGTAGATTTTAATTTAATTGAGCTAATAATTTAAATTGACCAAATCCATTTTATTTATTATTATTATATTTTTTATGTCTACAAATGCCCCTTCAAGATTTATTTATTTATTATGAAATAAATAAATTAATAAATCTTGATTCTATTTTATTTTAAAATTTGATTTGAACTCAAACTTCTCAATAGTAAATTAATACAGATGAAAAATTTGAGAATAAAATGTGAATTTGATTTAGCACAAAATTCTTATACTTGAAATTTGATAATAAGGAATTTTTTAATTTTTTTTTTTTACGTGAATGTTATTTGATTATTGGGTTAATTTCAAAAACGGTCACTGAAGGTACGTAAAAAACACAAAACGATCACTGAAATTTAAAAGTTGCACAAACGGTCATTGAAATTTCAAGTGGTTTCACAAATGGTCACTAGAGGACTAAACCAATTTTCAGCCTAACCAGCTACCTTTGGACCACCACAACTTCAATCTCGGGCCACGTTAGCCATCGACCAACGTACCTTCTTGAAGTCCTCAATGCCCTCTTCGCAACCTACCCAACCACTGACCATAAACCCGTTCTAATTGGCCAAAAAATCGAGCCAAAATGGGCTGCTTGAGCTGAAAATCCCGAAAAATTAGTCCAAGCAGTCACTTTTGGATCACCATAACTCCAACATCCGGCCACCTTGGGCACCACCCAACGTACCATCTTGAAGCCCTCAATGCCCTCTTCGTAACCCAACCAATGGTCGTAACCCGTCGGAATTGGCCGAAAAATCGAGCCAAAGTGGGCTACTTGGGCTGAAAATCCCGAAAATCAGTCCAAGCAGCCACTTTTGGACCACCATAACTCTAACATCCGGCCACCTTGGCCACCACCCAACATACCATCTTGAAGCCCTGAATTCCCTCTTTACAACCCACCCAACCAGTGGCCGTAAACCCGATGAAATTGGCCGAAACATCCTCCAAAGTTGGCCGAAAAATCGCTCCAAAATCGCTGTGCGCGCGTAGCCAACTTTGGAGTGATTTTTCGGCCAATTTAGATGGGGTTACGGCTAGTGGTTTGGTGGGTTGTGAAGAGGACATTGAGGCTTCAAGATGGTACGTTGGGTGGTAGCCAAGGTGGCCGGATGTTGGAGTTATGGTGGTCCAAATTTGGCTACTTGGACTGATTTTTCGGGATTTTCAGTCCAAGCAGCCCACTTTGGCTCGATTTTTAGGCCAATTTCAACTGGGTTACGGCTAGTGGTTGGATGGGTTGCGAAGAGGGCATTGAGAGCTTCAAGAAGTATATTGGTCGATGGCCAACGTGGCCCGAGATTGGAGTTATGGTGGTCTAAAGATGGCTGGTTGGGCTGAAAATGGGTTTGTCCTCCAGTGACCATTTGTGAAACCACTTGAAACTTCAGTGACCGTTTGTGCAACTTTTGAACTTCAGTGATCGTTTTGTGAAATTAACCCTTTGATTATTTGTTTATTTTATATTTTGGACATGCTTTTTATATGAACAAAAATAAGTCCGATACCTGCCTATTTATATGAACAAAATTTGCGGTTTAAAAACAAGTTGGTTAAATCTTGCAAACAAAGGTATAAATTTTTTTTCTCTCTCTCGCCATTCTTTCGATTTTGTTCCTCTGCCACCAACAGTAAAAAAAACTATTTTTACCGGCAGCAGAAACTACAACCAATTCCAAATTGGGAATTGGTTTTGGTTTCTGCTGTTGCAGAAACCTATTAGTATAGGTGTTTTTTTTTTTTTTTTGTTTACCCGTAACTTTCATCCATTTTTTTTTTGTGTTTCTCCTTCTCTTTTCTTTTTCTTTTTGATGTTAATCGTAATTTTTTTTCATTTTTTTTAATATGGGTGTTTTAATGAATTGAAACTAACATTCATCATTTTTTTTTTCAGGGATTCAACTTTTGGAGCAAGTCAAGAATTTTGAGGTTCGATATTTTTTTTGCTTAGAGTTTAAATTTTCATACTGCAATTACCTTAGGGGTTCAGATAAACTCAAAATTTCAAACACGTTCCTGCACATTGAGGACCAATGACTGCTACATTTTGCCGTCCAAGGGACTTTGTATTGAAGACCAATAACTAATTCTTTTGATCATTCAAGACATTTTGTGTTGAGGACTAATGACCGACTCATTCGACCGTCCAAAACGCTTTGTGTTGAGGACCAAAGACAAAATCCTTTGACCGCCCAATACACTTTGTGTTGGGGACCAAGGACCAACTCATTTGACCATCCAAAGCACTTTGTGTTGTGGACCAAGGATCGACTCCTTTGACCGTCCAACACATTTCGTTTGGAGGGCATTCACATACTTGGAAGGCTCATAATAAACGAATTTAAAAGATTTACTGCTCGTTAATTTTTTGTTTGCTAATTTTTTTTGGTAGGAATGGCCGGCACAAGCTCTATTAACAAGGTGTATTCTGATATACACGGAATCTTCGAACTTAAAAATCAAGGCAAAAGTTACCTTCATTTTAAAGATACTGATGTGGAGTACCATACCCAGCCTGGCATACGCGGTGAACTTAAACTTAGCATCCCTAAGCCACCTACAGATCTTTCTCTTGACCTCTTGGAGCCTTTGTCAGAGTTGTACATGCCAATCATTAGTGAATGTCACGAGAATTTAGAAACTGTGAAGTCCAACCACTTTAGCAGTCATCTCTCCTTTCTATGTCTTCCGTCTCATCATTCTCAAAACATGGAGTTCATTCCAAGGGCCGTAATTTGTGAGAAGATTGGCAATAAAGAAATACGATGGAGAAGTGCACTTGTCAGTCGGAGAGAAATTTCTTTTTTTACAAAGTTTTGGGAGTGGTCTTCATGGGTTCAAAAACTTCTGCTCATGAGAAATCTTCGTCAATTAGCTTCTGCAGTTAGCTCCGCTACAAAGGATTATCATCACCCAAACTCTATCTACAAGGCTCTTTGTGAGGTTTGGTGTCCAGAGACCAATACTTTTGTGACCACCAGTGGTGAAATTGGCATTTCTCCTTAGGACATCCGCGAGATAAGTGGACTTCCGTTTCAGAGTTGACGGATCATCTTCCCAAGTCTTGTCTGTACCTCTTTAATGTTTTCGCATTGATTGCCAATGCGAATGAATCTGATTGCGTTAGTCATGAAGAATGTATTGATTTTTGGTTTCATGAGAGTAGTTGTGCCTAGAATCCTCGACAACACAAAAATGGTAAAAATGCTATGAATCTAAATCCATTCAAGAGGTGTTATCAAAAAGCTTCAAAGGAAATTCGGAGGCCCGTAATTGTAGACAAGCCAAAAGACATTTTTCGTAGGGATCGGAGTCATTTGGGCAATCTACCAATGTGTTTGTCTATAGAAGAAGAAGAACAATTGGAAATAACAGCTTATTTCTCCCTGTGGCTTTGTCGTTTCATTCTTCCATCTGGATACGAGTGCATAAGAGTTGGGACTTTGAAAGCGTCTTAAAAAATGGCAGGCGGGTACACTTACAACCTAGTTCATCCTGTATTAGCGAGTATTTATAGAGGACTTAGACGTACGTCGAACCATTAATCAAATCCGGACCTTGGCTCGATTTCACATTCATTTCCAGGACATTTTCTTTATGCTTAGGCTACTACTTATTTCGTTCGAGGTATTTATGCCTACGTGGACAAGAGTTATCCTCGTCCTATAATCCGAAGATATGCTGGTACTTTGAATGCTTTTCAGTCTTGGGAGAAAAATGTTGTTGATTGTCGGGACCTTATTCGTGGAATGATGGATGCCAATGACTTTTGTTGGAATCTGTTTTCCTCATCGTCTCATCCCGATGTACGAGTGGATGACCAACCAAGGCTATAGATACTTCAGAATTTATGGTGAGTATTCGATCTGGATTTGTTTCTTACCACCGAGGAAACTCTCCTTTCGTTTTGAGTCATATAATCTCCACAGGTTTGCGAGACAACTTGGCTTTAGACAGAAACTTTTAGGTTCACCAAGAAAGTTGGATATCGCTCCCAATGCAGGTGACATGTATCGTGTTTGGTTATTTTTGACTAGGATGCTAAGTGGATCTATGTTCCATATCCCGGAATATGTAAAAGATAGACATCAAAACGTTGATGCAGAGTACCAAAATTGGTGGAATAACTAAGTGTTGCCGATCCTGACCAAGGTTCCAGTACAAGTTGTTTTTGACTAGGATGCTAAGTGGATCTATGTTCCATATCCCGGAATATGTAAAAGATACACGTCAAAACATTTATGCAGAGTACCAAAATTGGTGGAATAACTAAGTGTTGCCGATCCTGACCAAGGTTCAAGTACAGGTTTTATCTTCTAATGAGAGTCGTGACTTTATTCTTGTCCTAACTCCGAACAGGGTGGTAGCCAAAGGGTTAAGCCCTCCAAATATTATTTCTGAAGAGACTTCTTGAAAGAGGGAACCAAACTTTCGAAATGAAAAAAAGGGATTAAGAAGATTAAAATTATAATCCTCTCAACAAAGTTCGCTTTCATCTCTGAGCCTGCTAATAAGATACCTGAAGTAGTTTTGATTCCAGAACATAGTAGTCCTGGAGATCGATCATCTCACGTACCTGAAAAAACTCTAACTCTAGAGGATGAAAGTTCAGGAGATCAGGTATGTTTTTTTTTTTAATCTTATGCAACAAACTTCAATTTTAGGCTCCCCTTTCCCGAATATATAACATTAAACGGTCTGTAAAACCAATGCCGCTTCAAACTATTCCAAATCCTTCAAAAGGTGATGTTAAAGGTTCTCAAGTTAACATCAGTTTCCCGAATACACCATCAGACGACGAATTTTTAGACATGTCGACTAGAACACGAAACATGTGTATATTCTTCTTTTCTAGGTCTTTTTTTTAATCTCCATTTTTTTGTAGGTTTTCCAAGCATTGCTGAAGGATTGAATTTCTCCATGAATCCAAACTCTTTGCAAGATTAGATTAGCAAGAATGATGGGAGAATCGATGCGCTTCAAGGAATAGATGGTACCCACGATTTTCATGGCCTACCTTACAAATACCCGAGTATTATTAATGAAGGTACTTTGGTGTTCAACATAGATGAATTCCATGATGAGGATGAAGTAAATTCTGAGACCGTAGGAGCTAACATTTCAAAAATCAATCACGAGGTCACAGTTGTTCCTTCTTCATTGGCTTTAGTTAACATTCTTCCTTTAGAGAAAAACAATCATCAGGGTGTGCCAATTTGTTCTTTCATGTTTGGTCCTCCACCTAAGATAACTTAAGAGTCTCCTTACTTGAAAGCTGCTTTACACGAAGCCATGACTAACTACCTTCAGAAGAGTTTTAGGGACGTTAGAAGAGTTTTAGGGACGTTTTGAAGCATGGATTTTCCAACATCCGATGTTGGTGGAGTGAAAATAATTTAATTCTTCGAAACGTGATTGCCAACTTATTTCGCACAGATTCCACACCTTTGATGAAACGTATGGATGTATTTCTCGAAGAATTTAAGACCATATTGTATGAATTTTAATTTGTCATCATTCTTTTTTTTTATGAACTTTTCTTCTTCACATTTCGAGTGTATATTTTGTTTATTTCAAAAATTGGTAAACAAATTGAATGAATTTATTAGTTGTGACTGAACTTAAATTTATAATTTATTCAAGCTGCCTACGTACCAAAATGGGATCAAGTCGAACGTAATTCGTTATAAGAACACAATTGTTTTATTTGGTTTATTTTGGGCCGTTCACAGTTTATCCTCTTGCGGGCCAGGAGTATTACATTTTATTACAATGAAAAATTTATAAACTAAAGAACTTCAAGCGTAAAAACTCCATCAAATGATCATCGATAAAGTATCCCCTTATAAAAGATAAAGTGGGGCGCACGGCTCTTGACTTCCGTTCTTCGTCGTGGATCATCTGATAACTTTTGATGTTGAAGAAAATCGACCATTGGTTGTCTCCGATCTTCTCTTTTCTCATCTTCGACTACTTTGACAGTATTGTTCTCTTCAAGATCACTAGGCAACAACGATGGAAGCACCCATCTTTGAGCATTTGATATGGAGTGGGAAAAAACTTCATCCGACCTAGCTAAAACAACAACAAAATTAGCTAAGGCATCAGCTTCTCTATTTTCACTTCTAGGTACGAATTTGATTTTTATCAAATCAAATTGATTCATGAGTGTTGATGCATATTCGTGATATGGCTTCAAGTCTGAATTACGGACTTCATACTCGGCTAGGAGTTGGTTGATTATCAATTTAGAATCTCCAAAGACTTCCAGCTGACGGATATCCATATCTAATGCTGTTTCTAAGCTAAGGATGAGGGCTTGATATTCCGCTCCATTGTTTGAACATTTCTCTGTTAGGGTAAAAGAATAAGGCACAACGAGATCGTGGGAAGTGACAAAGATAACTCCAGCTTCATCACCATAACGTCGGGCTGCCCCATCAAAGTATAGTCTCCATGATGGTATGATTTCAGTAAATAGAACTTCTTTATCTGGGAGGTTTACCTGAAGTTCCCATTCTACTGGAATTGGATGGTCAGCAAGAAAATTCGCCAAAGCTTGTCCTTTGGTTGCCTTTTGTGGAATGAATTTGATATCGAATTCGGACAATAGTAATGCCCATTTTCCAATCTTTCCGGAAAGAATCGGTTTGGACATTATGTACTTTAATGGATCAATCTTTGAAACAAGATTGATTGTTTGTGATAATATATAATGTCTCAATTTTTTAGCCGCGAAAATTAATGCACGACATATTTTTTCAATAGGTGAATACGTCATTTTAGCGCCTACCAGAGTCCGACTCAAGTAATAGAGCGAATTCTCTTTTCCTTTATTGTTGACTTGGACAAGAAGTGCTCCTAGAGAATATTCTTGTACTATAACGTAAATAGTCAGTGGTTTCCCTGGGACTAGAGTTAAGCGTACTGGCGTCAAATATTGTTTAATGCTTTGGAAAGCATTTCGACAAGCATCATCCCATTCAAATAGTACATCTTTCTTCATCAATTTGTTGAATGGGTGGCAACGTCCTGCAAGGTTAGAAATAAATCTTCGAATGTATGCCAACTTTCCTTGAAGACTTTTCAATTCATGCACATTCCTTGGCTCTGGCATGTTGATTATGGCATCAATTTTTGATTGATCTATTTCAATGTCCCTATGTCGAACAATGAAGGCAAGAAATTTCCCAGAGGTGACACCAAATGCACACTTCAGCGGGTTCATCTTTAGTTGATGTCGTCGAAGTTTTTCGAAAACATCTTGTAAACCTTGTAGATGATCATCCCCTTTTTTTGTTTTAACGACAAGATCATCAACATAGCATTCCACGCTCTTATGAAGCATGTCATCGAAAATCTTCTGCACAGCTCGCTGGTAGGTTGCTTCAGCATTTTTTAATCCAAATGGCATAACTTTGTAACAATATATGCCCTTAGGAGTACGGAACGATGTAAGTTCTTCATCTTTTGGATTCGTTCGTATTTGGTTGTATCCAGAAAATCCATCCATGAAAGACAAGACTTCGTATCCGGTAGTTTCATCCACCATCAACTCTATTGTTGGAAGCGGAAAATCATCTTTCGGACACGCTTGATTCAAATCACGAAAGTCAACACAGACTCATAATTGTCCATTCTTCTTTTTGACAGGGACAATGTTCGCGATCCAAGTTTGTTGACTTTCACTTCAATATGAGGAACTAGTTCTGGTTGAAATCTTTTTTGAGGTTGCTTGGTTAGTCGAATTCCATATCTTACTGTAAGGTGATGCACTGCAACCTTTGGGACTAACCCTGACATTTCTTTGTATGACCACGTGAACACATCTTTGTATTCCTGGAGCAAATGGACATACTTGGATTCCTCTTTTCGATTGAGGAAAGCACTTAAAAATACGGGTCTCGGATCTTCTTCAATCCCTAAGTTCAATTGTTTCAAGTAATCTACAATAGCTTGTCCCCCTTCTTCAAATGTAGATGGGGCTTGTTCAAGTTCATCCATTGTGGCAGAGTTTTCAGACTCGGATTCTGAGTTGGAAGCTTCTTCGAAAGCTATATGATTGATAGAGGTTTCTTCCTGATTTTCATTATTCCTTAAGGATGGGTGAACTTTTTGATTTTTTCGTCTTTTTCTTGATCATTGGGGTTTTGGAATTGGATCAGAACTTTTAATTCCAAGTCGAGAAAATGCAGATTATCTTTGAGATGACTTATGGGGAGCTTGTGCATTCTTATCAACTTGGGTAGAAGAATAAGGATCCTGAGTTAACCTTTGGACGACAGAAGCTTTACATTTTATTTCAACCATTGGGGAGGGTTTTGCTTTTAACCTTTTAAACACTGAAACTCTGGCATTCTCGTTCTTGATTTGATCAAACACTTCAGGTCTTGGTTGTCCTGATTTCTCCTCTACAACTTCATATATTTGAATCATGATTGGATTTGAGGAAACCTTATTGACTTTAATCTTTCTTGGTGGATTTGTATCATATCCCAAACCATACCTAGGTCGCGATATAAGGGCTCCATCAGAAGGGATACGCCCACTTGAAAGGACGGCATCAAGATCACCTAATTTGCGAGGCTCTCATTTCCCAAATCCGTCATTCTCAAATACTTTTTTGACTTGAGGATTATAACGTCCTTTGAAATTCTATTTTGATTCATTGGCTTCTTTAGTACTCTGCAAGTCTTGTTTGGACGGACTAGAAATACTGAGTTTTAATATGTTTGGAACAGATGTCGAGGCTTCCTATCTAGATTTCTATTCTTCCGGGACTGCCATGAGTTGATGGGATAGAAGCAATTTTGAAATACTAGGTATTGGAAGAGTTAACACTCTTCTCAATACTTCAACATCGGTTGATTCCATTTGAGATTTTTTGCCGCTAGAGAATCTTTCAGACGTAAATATTGATTTACCTTTGATAAGCTGACGAGATTGAGTAACAACAGATGTATCATCATCGTCTACATCTCCTCTAATTTTGAATCCGGACATGGTCAACCCTGCAGAATTACAATCTTCATCTTCTGCGTAAAATTTGGCATCAGCAAAATGGGATTCTTCTTCGATGAATGGTTTGTACTCAGCTACCACACATTTAACTTCTCCATCTCAACTATATTTGAAGTATTGATGCCAAGTCGAAGGTACTACTCTAGTTTCATATAGCCAAACACGTCAAAGGAGTAACTCATATGATGTTTTAGCATCAATGACATGACAGAGAGCCAAATAAATTAATTCTCCCATTTGTAGCTTCAGACGGATCATGCCAATAGCTCACTGATCTTTTTGGTTGTATCCTTGAATCATGATCTTGCTCCTAGATAGATCACCAACGTTAATCCCGATTTTTTCATCATCTTGACAGACATAATATTCACAGCAGATCCACAATTGATCATCATGTGATTTATCCTGCATTCTCGAATATAACCACTAACATACAGTGGTCTATTATGTAAACGAGAACGCAATTGTAAATCTTTATCATTTAATGTTATGGCAGCCATACAGTCTTGTCGGCTTGTAGACCCAATATGCTCTAAGACTTTGCCTTCACATTCTTCCAGATTGATCAATGCCGCGACTAAAGCCATTCGATCATCGAAAAGGAGACTAAGAGACTCTGCTAAACTCATATTGGCTGGAATATTGTTGAGTCGTGAGATAGTTTTATTCTGTTTCAAACCCTGTCCTGATACGTTCTTTGTCTCATTTTTCTTCTCTACATTGATAACATTGGAGGTAAAATTTCATTGTCAAAGTAACCCTTGGGAAAATAATTACCCATGGTTGGCAGTGTAGAGTGAATGCGTTCTACCCCTTCTGATTTAGTAGATACTCTTGGCTTTAGACCTTCCTCGCTGGTTGTTCCTTGGTCTTGATTTCTGGTCATAAACATTGGAACTTGGGAGTTGTGGAGCCTTTCAACGACGTCCTTTTACAAAGGTTTGTGCCCCCAGATTTTTTTCTAGTAATTCTTCTTTATTGGGTTGAATTTTCGTACCCGATTCCTTCCGCTTTGGTCTTGTAAGAGGTATAGAGGGTGATATTTTACTTGTTTTGTTTGACATTCGGTATTTCTCCTTCTCACTTATGAAGGCAGACCAATCGTCACCGATCTCGTCTTCGGACTCTGAATCAGAATCCCAAATATCCAGATCATTCGTCATAATTTCATAAAAGGTTGGACAATTGGGTGCATGCAGTCCACCCATCCCCAAATAGACATAATTGATAGTAATTTCTCCATCTACCTCAAACTTCACTGGATGGATCCTTTTGGAAGTTGCAGTCCAAACTCCTCAATCGAGGATTTACTGGTATCGTATGTATTAGAAGAAGTCGGTTCCTTCTCTGCAATGAGAATTCGATCAAACGATCCAAATGAAACCATCGAGCAAGCAGCTGTCGAATTTTCTCCGATTTCAAGTTTGATTTTATTTTCTTTGTCCAGACGAACAATATGATTTTTCAAGACGAAACATTTTTCCACTGGGTGGCTGATGATTCTATGAAATTTACAATACTTAGGATGATCGATCTTGCAGCTTCCCCGGGTCTTTTTGGTACTGGAAGTTCGAGTATCTTTTGTTCAAGGAGTTGATCCAGAATTCCAGAAACTTCAGCGTCTGAGAATGGGTACTCCTTTTCTTCAAGTCCTTTCAAAGTCACAAGACCTCTGCTTTGGACTTGTCCTTTATTAGGTCTGAAATCTACTTTCAATTTTGGGTTTGAGCTCGACCTCTGGAAGGCTATCTTTGCAGGAGCAGTAGAAATTTTCATCGCTTCTTTGGGCTTACCCGTGTTGACTTCCTTCTTTATTTCTTTCCTAGGATATTTCTTATCACGCAGATGACTTGGTAAGTAACTACCATGCCTTGCAATTTGGATCTCTAGGTCATGAGAACGTGTCGCCAATTCTTCAAATGAGTAAGGCATATTTGTCTGGAGATTATAGAGTAATCCTCAATGCATGCCTTGTACACACATGTCGATGGAAGATGCTTCGCTTATTCGTTCTTTGCAATTAAGTACAAGGTTTCTCTAGCGTTCAATATACTCTGCAACGGGCTCTTCCTTGCTCTACTTCGTTCAAGCAAGTTCTGGAAGGCTAACAGTTCGTCGGGTGCTGTAGAAGCGTGTTAAGAATTCTCGCTCGAGTTGATCCCAACTATCAATTGACGCAGCTGGTAAGTCCGTGTACCATTCAAATGCAGCACCTTTTAGGGAGCGCACGAAATGCTTCACCATGGTGTCATTATAAGTGCTTGCATTGTTACACGTCTCAATAACATGTGCAACATGTTGCTTTGGGTTGCCCTTCCCATCAAAATACTGAAATTTAGGAGGCTGGTAACCGAGTGGCAACTTGATTTCGTCGATTCAACGACTATATGGCTTAGCGTACACCAATGAAGATTGCAATGAACCTCCATACTGAGCACGAATAGTGTTCGCAATCATTTGTTGAAGTTGCTGAACGGATAAAGAGCCAATAGAGAGTTGAGTGGAGTCACACAACACGTTTTGAACAACTGTCCGGTCATGAATATCTTGCTTCTGTTGGTGCTTTTAGATTTCTAGTTCTTTAGCCTTGGAAGATTTCGAATTTTCTTGATCTTCTTTAGCCGACGGATTTTGCAATTCTAGTCGGTGCATGAGTGCAGCAATCTGTGCATTTTTGTCTTCTAGTGACTTTATTAATTTTTCGATGGCCAAAGTCATTTGTTGAATTTGGTCGTCTGAGCCCGACGTTGCTTCTGTGACAATCACTGGCTCAAGTAATTCTTCAAATGAGGTATATGGCTTGTTTGGTATAGATTCTCAAAATCAATTCTCAATCAATTCTCATTTTCAACTACACATTCTTCAATAAAATAATATTTTCTATCAAATCAATAACTTCTATTTCTTTTTCAACCACATATTTCCCATCATATCACTATTCAAAAATCAATTCTTTCCCCAAAAATCACTCCCAAACACTCTCATAGTCTCCCTACCATTGCAGAGAAGTGGCATGAGAAGAACCAGATAAGGATCTGCCACTGGAGACGAAACCAGAAAGAGAGCTTTTTGCCAAACTCCTAGTCTTTTCTACTGAACGAGAGATTGGCTTTTTGAAATCAATTTTCATTTTGCCTTTATTGAAGAACTTCTTCACTTGTGGGACCAGTTGAGTTTTCCCAATTTTTGTTTGGGCCCTGGTCGCATAGAAGAGTTCAACAAGGGTCTCTTCAAGATGAGCCATAGTTTTCTTTGACTTTTCGCTTTTCATTACTAACATAGTAGTTGAAACTTGAAGATTCTGATATCAAAAGATGAGAGGACAAGAAGATCCCACTGGGCATGCCAAGAAATTTGTACGACGAATTTCGGGTATTAAAATACAGAAATCGTTACAAATTGTATTTTTGATAAATACTAGTGAAAATTAATCTTCTTGTAACTGCAAGATTGCAAGATTCTCTGATTAATGACGTGAATGTTTGAAGACGAAGGGTCACGTGACCTGAATCCTGGATTTCGAGATTTGTTGAGAATTTGATTTGTTGAGAGTTTGACTTGTTCGACACTTGAATTTTGGGGCTTGAATTTGTACTTCGATACTTGGACTTGAACTTGATTTGGCTTGAAGAGGGTTTTGATCTTCTTGGACTTTACTTGATTTGAAGAAGATTTTGATCTTATTCGTGTTCGCCCGATTCAGACTTGAGAGAGTTTCTTCTCTTCCTCCGACTTTGAGATTTCTTCAGCACTTCGTGATTTTCTTCTACACTTTCACCTCTCCTCTCATTTCATATACCATTGGTCCTATTTATTGGGAAAATTTCGTGACTAATTTTGGTAACCACTCAATTATATTTAATTAAAATGATTAATTGTGGGTTTTGAAATAGTAGCGTGGCCCTTCTAATTATTTTTAGCGGGTTTTAGTAGATTTTAATTTAATTGGGCTAATAATTTAAATCGACCCAATCCATTTTATTTATTATTATATTTTTTTTTATGTCTACAGGTTGTCCTTGTTACACCCGTAAAGCTTAATTGACTTCTTTGTTTAAAGAAATACGAATTTCTTAGAGAGAAGTATCGTTTTCTTTAAATAAACAATGAACTTTTTTTTTATATATCATTTTCTTTAAATAAAACTATATTAATATAGGTATATGGTTGTTCTAATATATTTCGTGTTAACTTTAAATAATTGTGTTTTTTATATTTTAAATTTTTTTTGTATTTTTATTTTAATTAATTAATTAATTATTATTTTTACATTTAAAATTTATTTTAAATGTAAATAATAATAATAATAATAATAATAAAAGTTATTGTATTAAAAAATATATAACACAAATGACATAAATACCCTTTACCAATTGTTTTCATAAATGGAAAAAAGGGCAAAATTTGGTGTTCCATTGGAGACCATTTGCACCAAAATTTGGTATTTTTTGGTGCAATGGTGTAACCATTGTAGATGGCCTTACAAGCTGCTTTTAAGTTGAGTTCTGCCCAAATAGGATGGACAAGCTGATTGGCGTGTTCACAGGCTTTGGTAACGTGGTCTAGATCTGTGGGCCTTTAAAGGAATAATATGAAAAATAAAATTTGTGGTTTATGATGTTATCAGAAAAATCTCCTATTCTCGCATCTCTGAGATGCTACTGTCCTGGAGCACTAGGCATAGAACATTTTCATTAAGCATTGGGGGACTATTTTTAGAAATTGCACTCACTCACGTACTTTATTGTCCTTAATTGGTTTATTTGATGAAATGAGCAGATGAAGAAGTTCTATCAATCGAGAAAGAGTCAAAGGACGGTTATAGCTTTAGTTCAGGGGTACCAGGTACCACTTTACGGTGGAATTCCATTGCTTTGTGGCGCTAAAGGTCTTCTTGAGAGTGTAGTCGTGCTAAGTCTGACATTTGTTATGAGATCAAGGGGCTACATTCTGGGGAGGCTGGTAAAGCCGAAGTTCTATAGAAGTATCTTATGTGAAGTCACTCTGAGAAGTAACCATCTTGGCAAGCCTGTTACTTTGACAAGATCTGGATCTTGTGTTTATAACTATGCATTACCCGTTTTTAGTATTAGAATGGTCCCTTGATACAATGGCTTCTCTGGTGCTGATACGAGTTTTATTTTATGATGTTAGTAATTTTCCATTTTTATTTGAATGTCCAGTTATTTGAATAAGTCTAGCTTAGTTGTTGGGTAGTTAAAACCAACTTGTAAACGTGGGCTCTTTAGTCCTATTTTTGTGGGAATTTTTTCAAGTTCTCTGCTATTTATTCTGAAATGAAATAAACACAAGGCATCTTTTCTGCTATAATTTGATTCTCATCAGAAATTGGAGGTTCTTGCTCCCTCGAACGAGCTAGACTATCCTTGCTCTTCCAGTTTACTCCAAAATAGGTAGAGGGAAAGCTAATCCCCCAAGCAAGGCTGTACCAGGTGCACATATATTTGCTTAGCTTTTGTAATTGTATTTCATGCCAAAATCTACATTTGTTGGCTGACAATTTTCAAAAGGTAACAATTTATTTTTATTTTTATTTTTCATTTTCATTTTTCATGTTTTATTTTTTATTTTTTAGAATTCCAAATCATGAACCTTTTTCATACAAGGAAGTTTATGTAATCAACAGCGAGTACTAAATTTGTTCCTGGGCTAATTTGTGCTCCCGTCTTAACTGTAGGACAACAAATTGTTTGTAGATTCTCTCGATGTTAAATGAAATCTTGACATGGATGCAGATTCAACAGATGGAAGGTAGTTATGTGAAAAATAAATGGAAAACATTGTATGTAAATGCATTTGCAAGAAACAACATTACTACATAGATTAAGAAGCGAAATGAAAAGATAAGATGAAGAAAACTCAAACTCAGTGGTGAGTTTTGCTTGTGAGCAGGGAATGCAACAAACGTAACTTAACAAGGGAACTATATCTAGAATCATTTCAAAAAAAAAATTCTGGGCAATTATATTCCTTTTCATCATTGTTTCCAGGCAACTTCTCCATGATCTTATCCATTACCCCTTTCTTCTCCTTTGCATCACTCCCTGGGAATGCTGATATGCATCTGGAGTTTCAGTGCCTTCTTCAGTCTTCTTGTGCTTCGGGGAAGTTTTTCTTTGATCTTCTGAAGAAACCCCTTCATTTCTTCTGGCTGAGCTGTTTCAATATTGGCTTCTTTATTGCATTTTTCAATGGGAATGCAAGTGTCTCTGTGCTTAGAGTCTTCTTCTTCTTTTTTTCTTTCTTTCTCCGTTCTCTTCTACTTCTTCCTCGCTAGACTGAAAATTAAAACAATGAAATGGACAACATGTTATCCTGAACAGATGGCTTATGATATTTGGAAAAAGATGGCTACAATTATGAATTCCGAGCTTGAGTGGCTATGAGAGTGTTGAAGCTCATCCGTCAAGAGTGTGCGTTTGCTCCTCTTTGATTTCTTTTACTTTGTCAAGATCTGTCATTACAATATCGTCTTGAGTTTTTTCTTTCTCCTTTCTATCTGTTCTCGTAGAATCAAAACGTCTATGCTCTTAGGCCTCTGGTGGAGGCACCATGCATGGCCTCAGGGGTATTGCTCTGCCATTATTATTATTATTTGCAGAAAAATTAAGATGAAAATAAGTGCTAATGTGGATATATTTCAAGATTATGAAATACTCAATGAACTTGAATGCCACGGGCAAGTTGACTTATATAGGTGTAGTCACCAATAAATGAGTACTTCACATAAGTTTTTAATGAATTTTAACGTACCCTTGCAATAGATACTTTATCAACATTAGAGATTTCTGTACAAAAATATCGATGTTGTAGGTAGGGGTTCTATGTTAGTCATAACAATCATAGAATATTAAGAAATGTCGATTTGGACGGTTGACACTAATGGTAAGTTACCTCATGTTTACAATGTCAAACGCAATTGCACGACAAATTTCGTGTATTAAAATAGACTTTAAATGGGCTAATTATTTAAAAATCAGTCAAATTTGATTTATTATTATTATTTTAAATTTTTTTTATGTCTACAACTGAACTTTATTGGAAACAGATTGAATTTGGGGAGCCTTGAAAAAATTAACTCTAGCATGGTTGGTTAAAATGTTAACCAGGTTCCGAGGTTTTTGTCCGTTCATTTTGTTAATAGGATACTGGTTTGTGTTGGTTTTCACATGCACAAGTGGATGTACTAAAAGCAATTCTTGAACCAACCAAGAAATGAGTCCTTAGAGGCTCAAATTTCCGACAAATGAACGTACATCTGCATAAATTTTATTTGAAGTTTCCATGATGACAAAAATTGTTGCTTTACGTAAGGATAGTTGAGATCTTTGAAACACTAGTCAAGGTGAAATTTACTAGCAAATCATTTTCTTTTGCAAAGTTCAAATATAAGAACAACAAACCAAAATTACATGTAACAAATATAATGGAATTTCTCCACACTGCACCTATTACTAACTCGTACCATTTTACATTCGCACCTAAATTCCTTACTGAATTTTGATTCCATGATTTATTAGTGGGGCTTAAAGAAGCTAACTTGAACACCAGTGTCTATCACAACATACAGACCAGCTGCAATTAAAATTCCACTCAATCCCATTCCAAGAAGACCCAATCCCCAGTTGACCCACCATATTGGACTATACATCTTCGGTTTCTTCATCTTAAGCCACATGAAACATGGGTAAGCCAAAGTCACCGGTAATGCAATTCCTCCTATTAAACCAGCTACACTACCCAGGAATGGAATTGCCACCGCAACAAAGAAGCACCCATATCCAAACATTGCTCTGAGGATTGCTCGGAGCCACCACGGACATGGCTTCTTAAACCTCTTAGTGTAAGCTGATTCCATGTAGTCAAACATTGGCATACCGTAAATTTGGAACGAGCTCACTGAATTAACTATGACCAAGAAACTTATCAACCCTAGTACCGATCGTGCAACATCTTGGCTGTGAAACGCGTACAACGCTGTTAGCATGCCGCCATTGGCCGGAATCTGTCAAATATGAAGAATTCAGTCAATGAACTAAAGATTTTAATTAATAAGTGTTGAATTAACTATATGAACTTAATTACCATGTGACCATAAGCCCAATAGCCCCCAATAGCGAGTGGGAATAAACACAATGCTACGATCGTATATGCACCTTTTACACCTCTCCACATTGGCACGCTCGAGGGATGCTTCTCATCAGAAGGCATGGTAGCCTGTAATAGTCAAAATTGTAGAAATGGTTAGTCAAATTTGAGACATTTAAAAATTACTAAATGGAATAATTTCATGATTTTCGGCTAGTTAGTGTCACATCCTATCCTCCCATTCAAACTTATAGAAAGTATAAAGGTTTATTAGAAAGTCAAATTTATCGCTAATATTTCAGAGGTACTCTCACACACCAGGTTAGGTTGGTCAAAGTCAAAGCACTAACAGTTTTCTTTTTCCATTTTCTGAAGGGGAAAGTACGTTCAATATAATGTGTAACGGAAGACTTTAGGTAATGATTTCCGAAGATTTTAAGACTATGTAAAAAGAACCTAATGATATGATTTGAATTGTATTTCATTTTCAGCAGATTGATTGGAATTAAAATTCAAATCATTGCATAGTTCTAATAAATTGAAAGCATATCCAAGATATACAATTATTGGGAGGAAATTTCACCTGGATTTCAAGAATGAGATTATGGCCTCTGAAAGCGAAAGAAATGATCCCAAGTGCATTCAGAACATCAAAAATGTTGGCAATTTCCGTGCCAGATCTCACTGGATTGTACGACACATTAGGTAGCCTGCCTTCTGCAACGGACACCACCCATATCATGGTGCAATAACCGACAGCAGTTATAGCCCCGATCAGGGACACGCCAGCAATTGAGTTCATGTTTGGCAACTGAGACAGAAGCACCGCAGCACAGGTAAACACTAGGTACCACTCCACGCTGGTCAATGACTTAGAGGTGCATGTGGCTCCACACAGAGTCTGATAGAACATCTTAGAGGTTGAGCCTCCGATCACAATCAGAGCCACACATGTACCCCCTGATAGATACATGATTGGAAACGCAGCCAAGAATTTGGAGAGTTTTTCACCAAAAGTTGCACTTGCTAATTGCATGTATCTACTGTATCGAATACCATTTTCATGTGATTCATGGAGCTGCACAAGTAAATATAGTGTGTACAGCTGCCATATAAACGCCAGTGTTAAGCAAATCACACCCCAGGTCCTGCAATCAGAAAGATATAATCATTTATATATGTACAGATATACTCATAATTCATGGATATATTAATATGAATTTATAATTACCACCCAAGAATGGTGAATGCGACAGGGAGAACAAGGGCCTGAATTCCAATACCAGAACACAAGGTATGATAAGCTGCATAGTATGCATTTCCATTTCTGGACTCAGTAATTGGAAGCCAAGCATCCTGTGGGTCGAACTTTGTGAGTTTCAGGGCCTTCCTTATAGGGCTTCCCAAGGGAGTAATGAACCGGGGAGTTCTAAATCTTGGTGTTTTCCTCACAGTGCCACCGGGAGTTAGGAGTGGCGAGCGGGACAAAGATGGGGAATGGAATTGCGAAGGAGGAGCTGATACTATTATGGACGGAGTTTGGGCTATAGGCGGCGTTGGAGCCACCGATGCTGGCCGAGGAGTTAACGGAGCAGAGTTTACTCCATCAATGTCCCCCATTTTGTATTATCCCACTACGCTTTTTGATAAAATATCTTTTGAGTTCTGATATTCCCTCACAAAAAATGCTGAGTACTAGACTATATTTATATGTATAGTGCATGGTACCATTTTTAACACAAGGTGACAGTTAATAGTAATAGGAGGGGTTAAGAAGTAAAAGCTGGCAGAGAGTGTATGTATGGTGACCAGGTCTTTGGTTGTGTGAAGACTGATTTTCAGAAAGTGCGAACAGTTTGACAAAATTGGTTGGCTGCTTTTCCATCTTTTTCCTTCCTTGAATGTGCGTGGAAGTTGCATCCTTTTTATGAGAATGGTCATCCTTGGGGTGCTTAACTAATGCTTTAGTTGTTAGGTATGTACTTCCAGCCCGTCATCTAGGAAAAATAGTCAAAATATCTTAAACAAGATATTCATTTTCAGGGTAACATTCATTACAATTCAAAAAATCCAACAAGTGGTGCCCATCAATTATGCATAATAATCTGAAAAATCTAAATGAGTAGGCAAGCAATTGGGAATGTGGGGAAGAGTAAATTATTGACAGGTGAGTGGTGATAGGTGTTGACCTCGAAAAATGGACCTCCGAGCCGTCAACAGATAAGTCTTCAAGTCACTCCTTCCTGCGTTCAATAGCAAGCCGTTAGTCACTCGTGGTCCTTTTTCCCGGAGAGGGTGGCGGCGGCCGCGAGCACTCCGACGGTCAAGTCAGTTTTCAGTATCAATGTTTTAGGTCGCCGGTGGGTATGTGGTCACCGGAGACGTGTATAGACTATGAAATAAGCTAGGTGTGTATGAAAAGAGAGAATAACTTATGCTATTTAGGTTGGTAAAAGAGCCCATCCTTCTTCTGGGACAAGGAAGTTGTATTTATACTGAGGGTGGGAGGAGGAGAGCCGTTGGATGAGAGGACACGTGGCCTCGGATCCCTTCACCCTGTTCCATCCTAGACGTCAATCTGTCCATCAATAGGTTGGCGGATCTTTACTACTCTGATTTAGGCGGCTTGCGGCTGATTTGACCGTTTGAACCCTGCCACACGTCCCATCAGTCAATCAAATATTTAATGTTGGAGACTTGCATAAAAGGACTTCGACTAGAGGGAGGTGGGGCAGTTCGACGAGGCGTCGTTTGCGGAGTACGGGCCTTTGCATCCGTTAAGAGATGCGGATGAGTTCAGTTCTGACTGTCGAGACACTTCAGTTCGGTTCCCCACACCAAATCAGTTTGCCTATGCGTGGGGCTTCTTCTGCTTGACACGTGTTGGGTCCTTTTGGACCCGTAACAATAGTCCCTCAAGTCCATGTATGGATTATTTATATAATGCGTGGACTTTGGAGTTGATATGCTTGCAGGGGTGTCTGAAGGATGTGTGTGATTCTTTGGCCGTGTGAGGCGAGAATCGTAACGTCGAGCGGCGGGGCTGTCCACCCTCGCAACTATAATTCTTCAAGTCGTATCGTGCGTTAACTGGAGGCCTATGACGTGGGGAGTTTCGAGAGCTGTTGACTTTGATCGTGAACTTTCTGGAGCAATTGTAGGGGGAACTCTTAGGACCGTTGAAGCCTTGCAATCTGAAACGGACGAAGTAATTGCAGTTGGCAGCCCTTAGGAGAACTGTTGCAACTATGCAATCCGAGTTGGACGAAGTGATTGCAGTTGGCAGCTCCTAGGAGAACTGTTGCAACTATGCAATCCGAGTTGGACGAGGTGATTGCAGTTGGCAGCTCCTAGGAGAACTGTTGCAACTATGCAATCTGAGTTGGACGAAGTGATTGCAGTTGGCAGCCCCTAGGAGAACTGTTGCAACTATACAATCCGAGTTGGACGAGGTGATTGCAGTTGGCAGCCCTTAGGAGAACTGTTGCAACTATGTAATCCGAGTTGGACGAAGTGATTGCAGTTGGCAACCCCTAGGAGAAATGTTGCAACTATGCAATCCGAGTTGGACAAAGTGATTGCAGTTGGCAGCCCCTAGGAGATCTGTTGCAACTATGCAATCCGAGTTGGACGAAGTGATTGCAGTTGGCGGCCCCTAGGAGAACTGTTACAACTATGCAATCCGAGTTGGACGAAGTGATTGCAGTTGGCAGTCCCTAGGAGAACTGTTGCAACTATGCAATCCGAGTTGGACGAAGTGATTGCAGTTGGCAGCCCCTAGGAGAACTGTTGCAACTATGCAATCCGAGTTGGACGAAGTGATTGCAGTTGGCAGCCCCTAGGAGAACTGTTGCAACTATGCAATCCGAGTTGGACGAAGTGATTGCAGTTGGCAGCCCTTAGGAGAACTGTTGCAACTATGCAATCCAAGTTGGACGAAGTGATTGCAGTTGGCAGCCCCTAGGAGAACTGTTGCAACTATGCAATCCGAGTTGGACGAAGTGATTGCAGTTGGCAGCCCTTAGGAGAACTGTTGCAACTATGCAATCCGAGTTGGACGAAGTGATTGCAGTTGGCAGCCCCTAGGAGAACTGTTGCAACTATGCAATCCGAGTTAGACGAAGTGGAGGCGCTGAATTGACTGCCTTGGGTTGTGTGTATGACAAGTTTCTCTCGTTTTTTCAAGGCAATAATGAGCGGGGGCGTTGTTTTCTTCCAGGGCACGTTTCCCCTTTATTCTAGGAGGTAATTATGGCAACGGCTCCCCAGTATTCAAGATGACGCGTTTGGCCTTCGCGTGAGTTCCACGGCTTCATCAGGGTCCTTAATTCAAATGCCTTTTGGTTTAAACGGTGTTGATCAGCTTTAGATTTGAATGGCCAAGATTTGTTTTGGGCAGATCTAATGGCTGGGGTGATCCTTGGGCTTCTATAAAAACCCATTCCTCCGCCATTTGAAGGTTTTACCTTGTGAAAAAATCTGAAAACGCTCCCAAACTCTGTCAAATTTCTTCTCCGGCGAACAAGCAACTCCGGCAAGCACATTGGCGATTTCAGTGACCGGCGAATCTTCCTCAAGTCTAGGTAAATCGACTTTTGCATTCTTTCATCTTTTTCTGGAATCCTTTCTCAAAGAAAACAATGGCTGCTGAGGGCGATTCTAGAATTTCTGCAAGTGTGGAGCGGCGAGGTGAGGAGAGTGCTGGGCTGAGAAAGCCCATCCTGGTCAGTTCGGAGGAAGTGAGTAGGGCCATTAGGGTCGGGGAGAACGTCTGGAGACGTCCAGATTCTACAGTAGATACTTCGGTTAAGTAGGGGGCTTCTGAATACCCTTCAAAGGCCACTCCGGCCATAATAGAGAAGTGTAGGACTGTTTGTAGGGTCCCAGATTCTGTAAAATTACTTTTACCAAGGCCGGACGAGAGGGCTTGTTATCCGAGGCCGGGGTGTGTGGCAGTGAGTGAAAGCCTATTCCGGGCTGGCCTTAGGCTTCCTTTCCACCCCTTCTTTAGGTTAGTCCTTCGATCGTATGGGTTGGCCCCGACCCAGCTAAATCCGAACTCTTGGTCCCAACTAGTGGGGTCGTGGATGCTGTGGAGGCAGGTCAGCATTGGGGTTGACATGCCTTTCAGTGTTTTTCACTCCATTTATATGCCGAAGTGCGTAGCTGGGGAGGGAAACAAGGGGTGGTACTACCTGGCTCCTTGGAGATCCCATTCCCCCTTCGTGACCGACCTTCCCTCTTCGGTAAAGGGGTGGAAAGACTCATGGTTCTGGGCATCCGGGAGGTGGGACACAATGGAGAATGACCCCCTGGCGCCTCTGACAGTACCCACCACTTACTCCACTCCCAGTAAGTTTCGCTTCCGAAGTGATTTGACTTGGATCTACTTCCACATGTGTTTAATATTTTTGTTGTTTGTAGGTTCCAAGCCGAAGTGCGAGATTTCCGAGGAGGAGTGGGGCATTATCAGTGATATCTATCACCTCGACCCCCGAGAGAGGAGCTTCAACAAGCTCATCTGCTTGAACGTCGACCTCATCCGCCACGGCCTGATGTCTACCCAGCGTAAGTTCCATCTCACTTCGTCATTTATTCTCTTCTGGTGCGATTCGTTTTACTTTAGCTGTTTCCATTTTGCAAAGGATTTCGTGAAGAAGAAGCCCCTCAGGCCTGATTTCTCCACCATAAGGCGTAGCCTTACCGAGGCCAGGGATCTTCGCCTCGGCACTGTTGATTACAAGAAACAGTCGGAGAGGCTGCACTCCTTGAGTAAAACCAAGAAGGTTGCCGAGGAGGAGACCGCTGAGGAGGCTGCTCCCTTAATACGGACTAAGAGGAAGGGTCTAGCAATCACTTCCACTTCTGCTCCTGCCACATCTGCGAGCCCCCCAGTAATCTCTCCCACCGTTTCTGCCGAGGCGACCCTTGCTATCCCGGGTGAAGCCCAAGCGGCAGTGCCCATCTCCTCCATCCCAGCTGGGGGTCATTCGAGGAAGAGGCTGAAGAAATCAGCCACCCCTGCAGCCCAGCGAAAAACTCCTGACTTCATTGGGAGTAAAGATGAGGAATTGTCGGAGGCTGTGCTGGAGATGCTCCCTCCTGAGACCGCCTCTGCTGCAAGGGTCCACAACAAGTACTGGACTGAGGCGTGGCAGGACCATACTGCTTCCTGCGAGGTGGAGGACCTCCTGGCTGCCAACAGTGCATGCGTGGCCAGAGCTTTGACCCTCAGCTTGGCTGCAGATGATTTGGTTCGAGGCCTCCGGAGGAAAATAGAAGATTTGGAGAAGAGGGTGGAGGCTTCTGCTGCTTGGGAGGAGGAGGTGGATAAGGCGAAGAAGAAGGCTGATGACTTCGAGGCGAGGTGGGTCGACGCCACGACGAAGCTGGACTCTTCTACAATGGAAGTAACTCGCTTCCGGAATGAGCTGCATGAGGTCGTCTCGCAGGTGGCTGCCCTCACGAAGAGAATTGACCAGTCCAACGAGCATCAGCGCCTCGCCTCCGAAGCCTTGGAGGCGGCAAACAAAGAGAAGGCTGAGCTAAAAATGCTATCGGAGGCCCAGGCTGAAGAGATAGCCTCGTTGAAGGCCGAAGCGAAGCTTGCAGAAGAGGCGGCGGTTCAGAAATACAAGGATAATTTTACTGAAACATCCGAGTATGATGACTTCGCCAACTACTGGGCTTCGTAGAGTGCCAGAGAGATGATGTCTCGCCTGCGGGAGAAGTGCCCAGAGCTGGACATTGGGTTCCTTGAGGAAGAGTTCAACGGACCAACTGGGGGGCGACTGACCTGGAAGAGGAGGCAGAAGTGTCCAAGGAGTAGGAAGGGATCTAATTTTGTAATGGCTTCGGCCCACATTGTAAATGGCTTCGGCCAATTTTGTACTTAAATGAAATTTTTATTCTTCTACGTTGGCTCTTGATTTTGTCACTTCCATTTGACTGTTAGCCCACTTCGGCATGAATATAATATTCAGGCTGGTCGACTTGCATGTCTTCTGTTCAGTAGTCTTAATCTTTTAAGAAATAAGTTTACTTTCGTGTGACCAGTTCGGCGAGGACTTAAATCATTTAAGAAAATGACAAGTAAATTGCATACGTGATCAGTTCGGTAGGGACTTAAATCATTTAAGAAAATGACAAGTAAATTGCATACGTGATCAGTTCGGCAGAGACTTAAATCATTTAAGAAAATGACAAGTAAATTGCATACGTGATCAGTTCGGCAGGGACTTAAATCATTTAAGAAAATGACAAGTAAATTGCATACGTGATCAGTTCTGGCTTCGTCAAAGACGGCACCCGCACCACCTCTGACTAGGCTTTGTACTTGGAGGTGATCCCTGGTGGATTTTCACCTCAGCTAGGGTGTCTAATGCGTGAGAACGCTTGGGGCTTCATCAAAGATGGCACCCGCACCACCTCTGATTAAGCTTTATCCTTGGAGGTGATCCCTGGTGGATTTGCACCTCAGCCAGGATGTCTGATGCGTGAGAACGCTTGGGGCTTCATCAAAGATGGCACCCGCACCACCTCTGATTAAGCTTTATCCTTGGAGGTGATCCCTAGTGGATTTTCACCTCAGCGAGGATGTCTGATGCGTGAGAACGCTTGGGGCTTCATCAAAGATGGCACCCGCACCACCTTTGATTAAGCTTTATCCTTGGAGGTGATCCCTGGTGGATTTGCGCCTCAGCTAGGATTTTTGATGCGTGAGAACGCTTGTGTGATGACATTAGGAGAAGTAATTGAAAACAACTCTTTATTGATAGAGGTTACAAGGATTTCACTGGAAGTACTTTCTCAAGTGTTCAATGTTCCAGGGGTGGGGCATGATTTTTCCTTCGAGATCCTCGATTCTGTAAGTACCAGGTCGCACCTCTTCATAAATTCGATACGGACCTTCCCAGGTAGGACCAAGACTGCCAGTCCCTGGGTCTTGGGATGAAGGGAAAACTTTGCGGAGTACCAAGTCATCGATGCGTAGGACTCTCTTCTTTACTTTGGCATTGTAGTATCGCATCATTTTTCGCTGGTAAGAGGCGAGCTTGATCTGGGAGTCATCCCTCCTTTCTTCAAGGAGTCTAGATCGAAGTTCCTCAGGTCATCATTGGTTATCTCTTTGAAATGAATGCGACGAGGAGATGGGACACCACCCTCTACTGGGCTCATAGCCTCAGCTCCGTATGCCATGGAGAATGGAGTTTCTCCGGTTGCTGTCTTGCAAGTGGTCCTTATAGCCCAGAGCACTTGTGGGAGTTCGTCCACCCAGACCCCTTTGGAAGTTTCCAGCTTTCTTTTCAATGTGAGCTTAATGGTTTTATTGACAGCTTTGACTTGGCCGTTTGCTTGTGGATGATGGGGCGAGGAGAAGTGTTTCCTGATCCCGAACTCATCACACAAGTCCCTGATCTTCTTGTTGTCGAACTGTTTTCCGTTGTCTGAAACCAGAGAATGCGGTATTCCGAAGCGACAAATGATGTTCTTCCATAAGAATTTAGATGTATTCGCCTCGGTAATTTTGGATAGTGGCTCAGCTTCAACCCACTTAGTAAAGTAGTCAATTGCAACTATGGCGAAGCGAGCGTTCCCTCTTCCCTTAGGCAAGGGGCCAATGAAATCCACTCCCCATTTGGCGAACGGCCAGGGGCTTGATACAACAGTTAGTTCCTGAGAGGGTCGCCTCTGCACATTGGCGAACCGCTGGCATTTCTCGCATCTGCGCACAAAATCAATCCCATCCCTTTTCAGGGTAGGCCAGTAATAACCCTGCCTAAGTATTTTGTGAGCCAGAGCTGGACCGCCGGAGTGATTTCCACAAACACCTTCGTGGACCTCTCTCAAAATGTAGTTCGCTTCTTCCCCTCCAGTGCACCTGAGGAGGGGGGTTGAGAATCCTCGCCTATACAAAACATCATCTTGTAAGACGAAGCGAACGGCTCTCTTTCTGAGTCGGCGTGCCTCTGCCTCATTTTCTGGGAGGATCTGTTCCTTTAAGTAAGCCAGAATTGGTTGCATCCAAGGTGGAGTTCCCTCAATCCACATCAGCTCTTCACCTTTCTTTGTAGAGGGTTCGGCCAAGTGTTCAACTGGCACTATCTTGAGGAGCTCTGAATCTTTGCTGCTCGCAAGCTTGGATAGGGCATCTGCTTGGGAGTTCTCCCGCCGTGGCACTTGTATCAGTTCGAACCTTTCAAAAGTGGGGAGGAGGTCCATGACCAATTTTAAATACTTTGCCATGTTCTTGTCTCTGGCCACGAAAATTCCATTCACTTGATTCACCACAAGCTGTGAATCGCTGTTGATAATTAGCCTTCTGACCTGCAGTTCCTTTGCCAATCTCAGCCCGGCTAGGAGGGCCTCATACTCAGCCACATTGTTGGTGGCTTTGAAGCCAAGTCTTAATGCATAGTTCATCTTGTGCCCCTCTGGGCTCACCAAAATCACTCCAGCTCCGGAGCCACTTTCCCCTGAAGAACCGTCCACGAAAAGGCTCCAGGTGGGTGCCTCTGCTGGCTCCATATTCAATTCGACCTCTGGTGCCTTAGTGAATTCTACAACAAAATCAGCTAGGGTCTGACCCTTGATTGCCGTTCTGGGCATATACGTCAAATCGAACTCAGTGAGTTCCACCGCCCACTTCAATAATCTCCCCCAAGCGTCTGGCTTCTGAAGAACTTGCCTTAGCGGAAAATTTGTCAGAATACGAATGCTGTGGGCCTGAAAGTATGGCCTCAGCTTCCTTGAAGCAGTGATTAAGGCCAGGGCCAACTTCTCCATATCCGGATATCGAGCTTCGGCGGGGAGCAGTGACTTACTCACATAGTAAATAGGCAACTGATGTGTTTCTTCCTCCCTGACCAATACCGAACTGATTGATTCTTCTGCCACCGCCAGATATAGTAACAGGGGTTCTCCCTCTTTGGGTTTGCTGAGGAGGGGAGTTCGTCCCAAGTAGTTTTTCAACTCTTGGAAAGCCTCTTCACACTCCGGTGTCGACTGGAATTTCTTTCCACCTTTCAGGACCTTGAAAAAGGGTAAACACTTTTCAGTGGCCCTTGAAATGAAGTGATTGAGTGCGGCAACTCTGCCAGTTAGCCGTTGCACTTCCTTGGGTTTCCGTGGTGATCTCATTTCTATCAAGGCTCGGATTTTCTCGGGGTTGGTCTCTATCCCTCGTTGATTTACAATGTAACCCAGAAATTTCCCGGAGGCCACTCCAAAAGCACACTTCAGGGGGTTCAACTTCATTTGGAACCTCTTAAGTATCTGGAACGCTTCGTCCAAATGTTTGATATGATCTCCTACCCTGAGGCTTTTTACGAGCATGTCATCGACATAAACTTCCATGGTGTTGCCAAGCTGACTGGCGAACATCTTGTTGACTAGCCTCTGATAAGTTGCCCCTGCATTCTTCAGTCCGAAGGGCATTACCTTGTAGCAATATAACCCCCGGTCAGTGATGAAAGATGTGTGCTCTTCGTCACCGGGGTGCATGGGGATTTGATTGTAGCCTGAGTAGGCGTCCATGAAGCTCAACAGCTCGTGGCCTGCAGTTGCATCCACCAATTGGTCTATTCGTGGGAGAGGGAAACTGTCTTTTGGGCAGGCCTGATTAAGATTGGAGAAGTCAATGCAGACCCTCCATTTGCCGTTGTGTTTCTTGACAAGCACGGGATTGGAAATCCATTTCGGATATACGGATTCTCTGATGAAGCCATTGTTTACCAGCCTCTCCACTTCTTCCTTGAGGGCTTCATATCTCTCATTGTTCAACGACCTCCTCTTTTGCCTGTGAGGGGTGCAGTTTGGGTCAATCTGCAGATGGTGGCAACTGACATTTGGGTCTATCCCAACCATGTCTTCGTGTTTCCAGGCGAAAACATTCACATTTCTCCGTAGGAAGTTTTTCAGTTCTTCCTTCATTCCGTTTTCCAGGTCCTTTCCGACCTGAAGTACCTTCGTGGCATCCTGGGGATCCACGGGAAAACACTCCAGTTCTTCCATTGGAGCATTGAGTGATTCTGATTCACTAATCCTTGGATCCAGCTCCTCCAAAGACGTTTCAGGTCCGGCCTCTGCCATTTCGACGTCTTCAGTGGGGGGCAGCCCTTCTGCAGGGGCCTCTGCCATTTCAGCGTCGCAATGGAGCATGTTGACCCTCGGTTCGGCCTTCCTTAGGGAACTGAGGTAACATTCTCTGGAGCCCCTTTGGTCACCTCTGACTGTGGCAATTCCCCGTTCAGTGGGGAATTTCATGCAAAGATGATGGATCGAGGTGACGGCAAACAGTTCTTTCAATGCGGGTCGTCCAAGTACCCCGTGGTAAGCAGATCGGCGGTCCACGACCAAGAATTCCACGAAGTGATGTGCCACTTGGGGGGCTGTTCCCATTTCTACTGCCAGTGTGATTTTGCCCCTTGGAATAATGCTATCTCCCGTGAATCCATACAATGGAGAAGTCATGGGGGTCAGCTCGTGATCTACTTCCATTTTTTCAAACGTTGACCCGAACAGTATGTTTACAGAGCTCCCGTTATCCACTAGCATTCGCTTCAGTCCGTTTCGTGCCACTACTGCCCTTACTACTAGGGCATCACAGTGCGGATAATGCACACCAATTGCGTCCTCCGGGGTGAATGATATTGGTTCTGCAGCTCTTCCCCCTTGGGATTGGCTTACCACATAACTGGCCATTGGTGGATCCTTCGCCTCCCTGGAGTAATTTCTTTGGGCATTCCTTATCTCGCCTCCCAGGTGAGGTCCTCCTATGATGGTATCAATTTCGCGGATTGGATGTTCCTCCGCGGCGGCAGGGCCTCTCCTGGGGTGCTGCCCATTCCTGGGCCTCTCCCTTTGATTGTTCCTTGCCTTCCGAGGGGATGGTGGCCTTTCTTCTCTTCTTCTGGTGGACCTTTGCCTTGGCTCGTCATCATGACGACGGTTCTCCCTTGCATTTCTGGGGTTGCTCCTTGGCCTGTTGGCATCCCTGCAATCCCTTGTGTCATGGCCATAAAAGTGGTGGAAAGTGCAATAAGGCGCTCCTTCCTCTTGGGGCCCATTCCTAGGCCCACCGCCTCTTCCCCTATTTCTAGAGGTTGAGGGTCTTCCAGTGTTCCTAACTGGGTTGTTGGTGTTGGGTTCAACATTCTCATAGGCCAGGGTTGGCACGGCATTCAATGTGGCAGAGGCAAGCGCCTGCCCTGATGTGGGGGCCACGGTGTGCCCAGCCTGCGTCCATTGATTTACCGTATGTGATGTTGGGCCTTTTCCAATTTGCCTCTGGGGTGGAGGAAGCCCTTGTGCCGCCCTGTTTCTGTGGTCGATCATCTCTTCATTCACTATTTCAACCTTCATCATTTCCACCAGTTCATCATAAGTTGAGGGATTTTTGCTTCGGACGTCCCTCCAAAATAAAGTGTTCATATTCAGTCCTCCCTTCAGAGCTGATAGGGCCTCTTTGTCTGTGACCTGTTCGCAGTAGATGATTTCATCAGTGAAGCGGGCAAGATAGTTTTTCAACGTCTCCCCAGGTGCCTGTCTCATATCCTGCAAGCGTTGGATTGACGCCTCCCCATCTCTCCTTGAAAGGTACTGGTTTAGAAAGCCCTTTTCAGGTCTGGCCAGCTCCTTATGCTAGATGGCGTCAACCTGTTGTACCACACTTCGGCTGAGCCGCTGAGTGTCAAGTGGAATGCCCAACATTTTAGTGCAGGAGAGGCGCCTCTGAGGCTCATCTGCGTCTTGTATTTGTTGAGGTGCTTCTCCGGGTCTCCTTTTCCTTCATACTTTGGGATTTTTGGTGGGACGAAATTTTGGGGCATGGGAAAACAGCGGAGCTCCTTGGAGAAGGGGAGATTGTCATCATCATCATCCAGCTCGTAGGAACGGTACGGTTCGTCCGTCTCTCCCATGTTAGCTGCGGGACGAGGTTCTTGTTGAGCATCTCGCCCCAGCTTCCCCAATCTACTAGGTTCCGCCTCTCCCGCCTATTTCTAGGTGGTGGGGCTGGTTTCCTTTGATTCTGCTGCTGTTGTGGGCGAACTGTTTGGCGGGGAGACTGATCCCTGTTTCTGGTGGTTCGCCCAATTCGATCAAAAACACTTGCGGACCTTTGGGGTTGTGCCTCGTATTCCGGGACGAAATTATTCTCTTCAGCGGCTCCATCATTAGCCGGAGCGACTGTATAGCTGGAGGCCTCCATTTCCACTTCTCTTTCGAGAGGGGCCCCTTGAGGGCTTAAATGGGTCCTCCTCCCCGATTCTGCTTCGGTTCGCCCGTAAGTTTGCTGCTGGTTTTGTTGGAAACCACCTTGGCTGTGCACCTGCATGAAGAGTTCTTGCATGGCGGCGTTTTGAGCCGCTATGTTCCTCATGTCTGCGGCCATGCGGGCCACTTCGGCAGTTAGCATTGCAGCGGTTCTCGCACCTCTGCGATGTCGATGATGGGGCCTCTGATGCGTAACATTGGCTCGAATAACCTCTTCTTCAGAGATATTCCTAGCCCTGGTAACATCCACATCGTCTCCAGAGCTCATGGTTTGAGTTGACGGGGATGATGCACGACTTTTAGCTCTTTTTCAAGAGCTTAGTTCCTTTTCCAAGGGTGAATCAACCGGGTATTCAAGCAAGCTTTTTGGTGGAAAACTCGTGGTTTAAGCAAGTTTCCCACAGACGGCGCCAATCTGTTGACCTCGAAAAATGGACCTCCGAGCCGTCAACAGATAAGTTTTCAAGTCACTCCTTCCTGCGTTCAATAGCAAGCCGTTAGTCACTCGTGGCCCTTTTTCCCGGAGAGGGTGGTGGCGGCCGCGAGCACTCCGACGGTCAAGTCAGTTTACAGTATAAATGTTTTAGGTCGCCGGTGGGTATGTGGTCACCGGAGACGTGTATAGACTATGAAATAAGCTAGGTGTGTATGAAAAGAGAGAATAACTTATGCTATTTAGGTTGGTAAAAGAGCCCATCCTTCTTCTGAGACAAGGAAGTTGTATTTATACTGAGGGTGGGAGGAGGAGAGCCGTTGGATGAGAGGACACGTGGCCTCGGATCCCTTCACCCTGTTCCATCCTAGACGTCAATCTGTCCATCAATAGGTTGGCGGATCTTTACTACTCTGATTTAGGCGGCTTGCGGCTGATTTGACCGTTTGAACCCTGCCACACGTCCCATCAGTCAATTAAATATTTAATTTTGGAGACTTGCATAAAAGGACTTCGACTAGAGGGAGGTGGGGCAGTTCGGCGAGGCGTCGTTTGCGGAGTACGGGCCTTTGCATCCGTTAAGAGATGCGGATGAGTTCAGTTCTGACTGTCGAGACATTTCAGTTCGGTTCCCCACACCAAATCAGTTCGCCTATGCGTGGGGCTTCTTCTGCTTGACACGTGTTGGGTCCTTTTGGACCCGTAACAATAGGAATATGCAGCCAGTAGAAAGAAATTATAATTAATTGCATTGCAGCAGCTAACTGTATTTGAATTATAGAATGAAAAGAAGCTGCCAATTAAGACTTTCAGCGCCTCCCTCAGTCTTCATTTTCACATTCCTTCAAATATGTATCCGAAAAATGTGAATCATATACAAGACATGGAACTTGTTTGACAAATTTATTCACACATAAATATATAATTCACGGGATGTATTGTGATTCAAGTTGTTTACTTAAAATTCAAACATAGTATTTTAGAAGTGTTCATTGTTTGTGCTATTAATTTCCGCAGCACCAGGAACATACAAGGTGTGAAAAAAGTAAAAAATATGAGGTCGACAGTTACGACATCTTGGAAAATATTCAAAAAGCAACTTGACTTTTTTTTAAAAAAATAAAATAAAATCGAAAGCAGATTTCAGTGTTGACAATTCTAATAGGTCAGACCAATTCTGTTCGTTGTGTAATCCAACAAATATCCTTTTCAACTTTTAACCCACTTTGCGAGTATTAAAAAAACTTGACGAATTCATAAGTTCTAATCAGCACATTCTTTTTTTTTTTTTTTTTTTTGGTTTCTTGTGATTCAGAAGTACATGTTAAAATTCGTAGTTTATAGAAAACAATTTTTACTTGACCTCAAGTACCTTAAGTCGACTTGAAGTTTAGACTGAATAATTTTATATTTTAATTGATATATACTCGATCATAAATACTTCATCTTCGTTGTGAATAAGGATATCATATTTTTACATTTTTTATTGAATATTTATTTGACCACGTATATGGATAATTGCTAAGTCAAGTTACAATAGCATAAACTTGTATGAAATTATTCAATAAGCGTATTTTTTTTTCTTAATTAGAGGGACATTTGCATGGTAAAAGTCTAGAAAAGCATGGTAAAAGTCTAGAAAAGCGTATCAATATTTCATTTGCATCGTTATAGTATTATTTGGCTCAATTTTCCTAACAGATCATTGATCAGAGATAAACTATCAATGTTTATTGAGTGTTGCAATTTTTTTTTTATTTTTTGCACATTTATTTGCTGTTGTTAAAGGTTCATTCTATACCAATGTTCAATGACTATTACACATATTTAAATATATAGTTTTTCTCAACGTTTAATAAACGTTGCAGAAAGTTAAACTTAGCGCATCGTTTAT
Organism: Osmanthus fragrans; assembly: GCA_019395295.1. Lineage (NCBI taxonomy): Eukaryota > Viridiplantae > Streptophyta > Magnoliopsida > Lamiales > Oleaceae > Osmanthus > Osmanthus fragrans. The sequence goes on along the minus strand of CM033356.1, from coordinate 101,806 downwards.
TAAACGTTGCAAAAAATAGAAAAAATTTCACAACGTTGCAAAAAGAGAAACATTTTATAGGTGGGTTCGGATTTTAGGTTAAGAAAGCGAGTTGGGTTGGTCGATTCATGGGTTGGCTCATGAAAATCGATTGCGAACGTTTGGGCCCAACCCAAATCACCATTTAAAAAAAAAAAAAAAATCTAGCCTACATTGGCAATGCCCAAATAAGAAGTGAAAAAGCCCAATACCATCACTACAACACAAATGTGATTTAGCAACAAAATATTTTGCGATGTATAGAAAGTTGTTGCAATAAGCGATTTAGTGCTACACATTTTTAAAGTTTGCCGCAAAATTTTGATATATATATGATGGAAGCAAGGCACCAAAATATTTTTTGAAGGGAAACTTGTGGCAACAAACTTTTATTTCTTGCAACAACCATGTTTATTTTATCAAGGTTCTCTACAACATTTTTTAATTTTTTAATCAGTCAAACTCATGTTCAACAAATAAATTTTATCATTATTTTATTAAGTTTAATTTCTTATCAAACTATTTTCCTTCCACCAAAAAAATCACTATTAGCCGTCCAAATTGTTTATAGCCTGTCCATAATCCAAGCCTTAAAATGAAAAAAAAAAAAAAAAAAAAAAAAAAAAAAAAAAAAAAATTTGAAATCCAAAGAAAAAATTAGAACACTATTGCTAAGCTTAATGGGGCTAAGATGAATACTAATAGGATTATAAATAGACTAATTGGCACCAAACATCCTTACCTTTGGAGTGAATTGTGGATACCATTCATACCCTTCATTTCTTAGCATTTATGCCTTTACATTAATCATTTCTTGGCATTAATCGTCATTTTCACCTCTTTTTGACAATTTTACCCCTCATTCAAATAAAATAAAGAAAAAACTAAAGAATTAATTGCAATTATAACCCCAAAATTTTTAAACCTACTTTTCAATTACAAGATACTAATTTTTTGCCCCCAACCAGCCGCCAACTTCAGAGTCATTTTCAGTCATCTTTCGGCCACCAAAACCACCGGATATTGACATCAATGGAAAGCTCTTAACCTCCTCTACAATACCACTAACTCCCCCAAAACACCAAATAATCTTGTCGAAATCAACTCTTAAATTTAGCCATTCGAAAGTTTGAAAACTGCCGGAATCTCCTCCGGCCATCAAAAAACTTTGACCAACCACCGGACATTAACACCACTAGAAAGCCCTCATTATGCCCTTCAATTCCCACCCAATATCATGCCCCGAGCAGCCTTGAAATCACTGGAAATTTGGAAAAAAATTGCCTACTCATTTTGCGGCCGACAAATCCTTTTTCGGCGACACCCATGCAAAGCCCAACATTTCAATCGATTCTCCACCTTAAGACACCCTTGTCCATTGTCCTCAACCGTCCCCTATTGCTCAGAATTAACACCAGCAGGTGGTAGCTTCGAACACAGCGAAAACACAACTTTCAGATGGGTTTTCCGACCCCGGTGGTACCAACGATGATCGCGGACCACCACCATTAGCACCTACTCCTCGAGGTGCATCCAATGAGCATATAGGTCTCCCTAATTTGGCCAGGAAATGGTTGTTCGTTCAGAAACAAGTGACGCGCGGTTTTTAGAATTTCGGCCGCGGTGAATGTTGTTTTTGGACGAATTTTGGTTCGATTTTGTTGTTTTTTGGGGCTAGAATTTGTGTAGGTGTGTTAGGGGTTGATGAGGAGATGGTGTTAGTGCAAAAATTCGGTGGCCACAGTGGCCTGAAAATGGCCGGCAGTTGGCGGTGGGCTGGGGGCGAGTTATGGGAACAAGGTAAAGTTTGGTAGGTTATTTGCACTTTTTAAAAATTTGGGCATATAGTTGCAATTTGTTCGATTGATTTTTTTTTTTACTTGAATGGAGAGTAAAATTGTCAAAAAAACAGTGAAAATGACGTTCAACGCAAAGAAAAGTTGAAGGTAAGGACATAAATATCAAGAAATGAAAGATAGGAACGGTATTCACAATTCACTTCAAAGATAGGGACGTTTGTGCCAATTAGCCTTATAAATAGGGGAGATCGGGAGAGGGCCTGGTCAGTCACCTGACCTACCAGCTTAAAAAAAATATATATATATATATTTTTTTTTTGAAATAGGAAAATCATATTTACACTCCGTAATCTCATTTCCTCATCCTCTACTGCAAGGAACCCTTGAAAATGTCGTGAATGCTGAGAATACAAAAAATGATGCTTCCATAAGCAAAATTGATTTCACATAAATTTCATTGAAATAATTCCCCATTCCTTATGCTTAGGCATATATTCTGCGAGTTCGTCTTTCTTTCAAATAAAGAAACCAAGGTTGGAAGACATTGTGAACAAGTCTATAGTCAGTTTCTCTGGACTAATCTATCAGTACACATTTAGCAATCATCATATATTTAGTGCTTGCTTGGAATTCATTAAGAAGGCTTGAGGAATACTATTAGTTATGTGAAATGCCTAAATCTCATTGAAATTTCTAAAATTTGTAAGAGGACCTAGGCTTCTTGCCTCTCCTCCCGTAGTAATAATTTCTGTACCCACATTGGGTGGCTATAAGAATTTGTGTAACTAATAAACTTGTTATAAGATAACATAAGATTGGATTTAACTAGAATTGATTGCCAAAAACAAGCTAATGGTCATATTCGATTGTGGATGACTTCTAAGTGGACAATTCGTATCTGTTTTTGGGTGGGAACATCAGGGAAGAAAAGAGAAAGGAATTGGGCGCAAATTAAGCATCTACTTTTCAATAAGGCCTTGTTTGATACAAAGCATTTTCCATAGAACTGGCAATTGAAAAATATATTTTCCAAATTTTTTGTATTTGATACACCAAATTTTTCATAGAATTGAATTCCCACCTTTTTCTAGGTACAACCCATCAATGCACATTTTGTTTGGAAATGTTTTCCCACCTATTAGGTGGCTTTTGGTTTTCCTTTGGGAACAAATTCTAGATTCAATGATAAAAAAAATTATCTATTTAATTGACATTTTGCATGAAAAATGAAGTCAAACGAACATAAAAAAATTTCAAAATATTTTTTTATTTTTTTTACTTTTTGGCAATTCAAACAAGTTTTAATGCAGACTGTAAAAAAATTTATCTCAAAAAATAACAATTTTCATAAAAAATAAAGTCAAACGGATTAGGTGGAAAATTATATCAATCAAACACAATTAATTGACAATTCCCAATAAAACAATTCTAAGCAATTCAATTTCCTAGAATTCATTTCCTTTCTACCCAAATTTTACTCTTGCAATCAAATGGACCCTAAATGTCAGATGATAATTTTAAACAAGTTGAGTTCTTGTTATTTGAATTTGAGATTTAAGTCAACAATGTACTTTACTTCGTCATTTCATATAGTTTTTCATGGTATGGTTTTGCAAAGCACTTTAGGTGTTGACAAGCAAGTTGGTATTCAAGTTTATTTACTTGGAGTATTTATTATTTTACTAGTTTGTTGCTATTTTAAATAGGGAATTAATAGTGATGCAGAATGTGAGAGTGCATGAGCTGTGGAATATCTTAATTGGTGTTTGTGGGTGCCTGAGTTTGTGTTGTCTCCAATATTTGTCTTCATAATTACTGGAAAATCTAAATTTTTATTATTTCTTTGTACTTGTGGGTAAGTGAAGAGTTATTATGGGAGCTGTTTATGCAAGTAGGTCTTATTGGTATGTTTGAGATGCTTTTTATTATACTTCTTTCTCTCTCTATAACTTACCTCATCAAAATGATATTTGTTGGAGTAATCAATAAATAGACACTTTTGTAACATCTAACTAGATTTCATGTTTATAAAATTTGAGATTTTTATCATTTACTTTTTATATGTAGTCAATGTGTATGTGCCAATGACAGAGTCAAAAATGCTCATCATTCATTCTTTTTGGTATTGTTTCCTTCTGATTTTTTTGGTTAGTTTTTAAGTTAAATATTTTGAAACTCATATATTTCCTTTGTGTTTTCTGATAAGTGCGGTTTTAGCACTCATTTAGACCGTTAAACTTAGATAGTTGTTAGTTTTCTATTATTAGTTTTTGATTATTTTTGTTACTTTTGTTCCTTAGGTGAATTCCCGAGTTGTTGGTTGTTGATGTGGTATTTTGAGCGTGAATTGAGCCAAAAAGATTGAAGAGAAAATACTCCAAAATTTGGCTACCAAGTTTATCACAATTGGGAGGAAGATGTATGGTTTGAAGGGAGGTGAATTGGAGTGTAAAACCAGAAAATGAAGTTGGTTCAGAATTTGGCCTATGCGTACGCATAGGCCTGCAGGGTGTGCGTACGCACACTTGCCAAATTCAACTACTGAAGCTTAAATGTTTACACTATGCATACGCACACCCAGACCTATGCGTACGCATAGGCAAAATCTGGAGCAGAACCCGGGAAAACACGCGAAACTCGATTTTGAATTCTTATTTCACCCATTTTATTCCAAACCCGTTTTTCCTCTTCTACACAACACAAATACACATTTTGGGGCTCATTCTAGGGCAAGAAAGAAGGGGAGGAGCTGACCACACAAATGAGGAAAACTTGGGAGCTCCACCTCCATCAACAATGGTGGAAATGTGATGAAGAAGAAGAAGATACCTTACATTGAAGATCCCATCTATCCTTCTCCCCATCAATAAGCCATCTCTCTTCTCTAATTTCGTTTTTCTTTATGTATTGTATTATTTTGTTAGCTATTTATCATTACATTATGGATAACTAAATGTTAATGTGATTGAGGGTTATTTTGGAACCCTAGAAATGATAATTTAATCGATTTCTGTTTTATTGTGTTCTTGAGATTAATGTGGTTAATTCATTGTGTTTATAATGTTTATTGTTATTCTCGATTATTTAGCGGGCCAATTAGATGATTGGGTTGTTTACAATTTATGCTATTTTGGGATTAATAGTCCGTAATTGCTTTTTATTCCAAAACCTAGTAGCAACTACACTTTGATGGATTATGAGGAATTTTCTATTAAATGTAGGTGGATTATCACTTAAGTTAGTAAACCGAGCTTGCGAGTTTGCGCTTAATTCAATTCGTCTCTTTCGTCGTAATACTTTTGTTGAATTAAATCTAGCGAGCTTATCCTAGGTTGTTTGATGAAAAGGGTTGGGTAACGATGCTTATCTTATTCAACTAATATGTAAGAAGAGATTGAGGTAATGACGCTTGTGATTATTCTCGAATTGTTGTTAATCTTTTGAACGAAAATCATTTGCGAATATCGATTAGAATTCATTCTAGCGGCGAAGAAATATCCCTCGATCACACTCTCCCCATTTGATCATTTTATTTACTTTGTAATTCTTGTCTTTCTTTGTTTTGCATTTATCGCTTCCTTAATTTAGTTAACAACCAAACCCCCCCATTTACTTATTTGTGCATTTTTACTTTCTTATTGTAATTGGCGTAATTGAAAACAATCCTCTGCGGGAATGACCCTTACTTACCATTTACTACTTGAACGACAAATTTTAGAAAAGTAAGGAATAAATATTATTTTGACCCCCTTTTGGGGCGTGTCATTTTCCTTTTGTTGCTTGATTTTATTTGGTTGTACTTTTTCATGCATAACAGCTCAAATAGAATCAATGGTCCTGAGAAGTTGATTTTGGTTGTTGGCAACTTGCATAATATTTTGGTTGTGCTCTCAACCATGTTATTTATACTGATCAAAAATTGTCTTGGCATAATAATGTTGTATTATGTGCATTAAATAACTCAAAATCCTTTTCTGTTCAAGAGTTTACTATATTGTGTTAAGCTTGTAACAACAGCCATAATTTGTTGTAAACTTTGTATCACTACTAGATTAAATATTATCTCAAGTCTATATTTATGATGTGACACATATCAGCTATACCAGTTTTTGTGTGATGTACTGACTTTTGGGTGTTGGATGTTTGTTTATCCTCTGTATATGTCTCATTCTTTATTCAAAAATCTAATTTGACTACCAAGGAAAAATGATAGTTAGTTAAAAGCAATATGTCTCGTGGACTATGATGTCGTTTTCAGTTTCCCATTTACATCCATTGCCTTGAATTTGTAAAATGTATACGCATTGAAAGTTAACATCATTCATTATCTTAGCAAATAAACATGATTATTTCACTTGTCTTGCCTTCTTATCTTTGCATTCTCCACAGATTATTCTTTAAAGCGTGTGGATTTGGAGACGATATACTAGGATTGACCACAATGACGTACATAAGAAATTCTAACTATTCCAAAGATGAGGAGACATTATTCGTTGTTAGACATTATCCATTTAGTATGTTAATAGTGGTTTCAAGTTATTTTGATGAAATGGATTTGCAAGAAAATGATGTTCAATCTATTTCCAATTTTTTATGGTTTAAGAATACCAATGAAATTTTAATTTCATGCACTATAAAAAACGTCTTTAATTATGTTGTTTAATTTGCGCATTTTACTATAAAAATTGTAAAAAAAAATAAAAATGAATATATTGGTTAATATCAAAGTATAAAAAGGTGAATTAATTAAAAAAATATGAAAATAACATATGACAACGTTCATAAAATATTGCAAAAACTTGGATAAAGGAAACGACAATGTAAAAAACGTTGCTAACAGGTGAGCACAAAAATAAAGATAACACTTCAAAAACGTTGCAAATAAGCTAAAGGCAATGTTCCAAAAATGTTGCAAAATGATTATTAGCAACATTTAAAAAAATGTTGCAAAAGATTATTCGCAACACTAAAAAAATGTTGCGAAAAAGTTATTGGCAACCGTCAATAAATGTTGCAAAAAGATTATTAGCAATATTAAAAAAATTATTGTGAAAAAGTTATTGACAACAGTCAAGAAATGTTGCAAAAGATTATTTGCAGCGCTAAATAAATGTTATTGTATCCTTCTACTGTACGACAACATTGATGTTTGCAACATACGTCCGAACATTTTAAAAGCTCTACGTTAACATTTTTGAACATTGCAAAAAGCTATTTTTGTTGTAGTGTAAATAACTATTTTTCAGCCTATGTTTGGTTATGTTCATGCTAAAGCCATTTTTTTATCTCACAGCTCAAACCAATGAGTGTTATCTACTTATTCAATACTCATTTTTATCCATTTATAATTTGAACTATTTATAGACACTTTCCAAATTCCAGAAGTTTGTGAAACAAACGATTTGTTTTGAGGCATTTATATTGAAGCAATAATTACAAACTCAACAACTACATAACAAAGAATCTTGTGTTGTCTTTTGCTGACTTAAATAATAAGATGATGAACATCTATAAACCGCCACAAAACCCTTTCTCAACTTCTTTGGTTGCCTTCTTTTGGATCAAAGAAATCGCATAATCCATGAATACGGTGTCACAAGGCAATGTCATTGGTCCATCACTTGGTAGTCCAAACTATTCTTCTGACATTATGAGTAGCTTCCTCTATATGCAGTTATTGAGATAGGTTATGGGGAAAACATATCGCTTTTTATCAAATGTATACACTATAAAATGGCCTTTCTGAGCCAGAGAATCAGATGAATGGCTACTGGTACTAGCTTCCTTATAGTCATTCTTTCTTGGGATCATTATCCGTTTCCTTCCAATGGCAGACAGCCTTTGCCACTTCCTTGCCATCTTGACAAGTTTTCTGGAACTAATTATCTTGATTTTCGATGTCTTTTGAAAGAAATTTGAGATTAGGATTCTTTCTCTGATATAGAAAACACTGAAATGATATTGTTTGTGTTCTGTTGAAAGAACGGTGAAGGAGTTAACTATATATATTGATTAGGTTATATGCTGCACTTTCCACTAAATGCAGCTTTGTAAGTGGGGCTCCTTGCATGGGAGCAAGCCATGTGAAGTTTGAGAAAGGAGGATTGGATGGTAGCACTGTTTGGTTTTGTTTTGCATTTGGGCTATTTTCTTGTGTCAAGTTGTTTGATGACATATTGGGTCCAAGCATGTGCTTAAAATGATCTTGTAAGTTCTCAATCATGTGAGCCACAAGATAGAAAATCGAACAAATGACAATTCCTTTTCTACTGTCTAAATGAATCTGTTGAAGTTAGTGTGACATTTTTGTCGTCACTTAACAAATACATTTTAGTTTCATTTAGTTACATAATTTTAGTTGATGTCAAACTTATTTTGATATGTAAAAGTTAGACAAGTATGGTGTAGTACTAATTATTGTGTTGTCTAGGTATAAGTTAGTGATAGTTGGTAGTATGAGAGATAGAATAGTTTATAGAAATATCTTGTAAGTTTGGTTATATATAGAGTCATGTATCTCTATTGTTATTAGGAGAAATGTAAACTAATATTGTTGAATGAAATCAGTTTTCTTCTCCGCTGTTTTTGTTAAGAACAGTAGAGTTTTTATATGAAATTCGGTTAGTTGAATCCGGTTCTTTTTCTCCTCCGTGATATCAAAAAACAAACATTGTATCGAGCTTTCTTGACAAAGCTTTCAAGCCCATAAATTCCAACAGAATCAATACTTTTTGATAATATCAAAAGGCACAGTGTTGTCCTGATTAATTAAGAATGTCAATTTGGCTAGTAAGACAAGGCAATTTGGAGCTAGCATGTTAGTGGATCTACCTAACAAGGTAGAATTTGTGGCTTAAATGAATTTGGTTATATATTGATGCAGTGTACATGACACAACATATATTGTAGTTTAGGCTAAGTACATATTGCATTTACACCAACAATTATTTAGAATTTTCAAAGATTTGTTATGGTGGATAGGTTAGTAGTTCACAAAGTTTCCAAAGGCTACTGGTTCAGGACCCGATTATATTGAAACCAACAGATGGACAAGTAGATTGATAGAGCACTGGTTTTGAATACCCTTTTCATGCAACAATCACATGCTTCTGCTTATGGTTCCAGTACAATTGAATGGTAGCCAAGTTACCGTCTCAGGCTTCGAGCATATATATTAAGCAATGATCTTCCTTTGCTTTCAGCATGGCAATTTTCTACATTCAGGTTTGTTATAATAACTTTCTCTTGTTTGCTACCTCATAAGGTCTTTTGAAAGTCGCATCTATTAGGTAAAAGAGAATTTCGTTTCCAACAAGGCTAAGTCAATCAGAATTCATTAATCTGTACATTCTGAATTGAATTATCCTTCAATTTTGTTCGAAAATCATTTATAAATTCAAAGCCAATTAATGAAATATGTAGAAAATTTCATATATATTATTGTGGCTTCATAATTAAGTTCAAGCACTTTTTTAGTGAAAAATTATGTCAAATGTGTGAAAGTTTTGGCTGAATGTCCTTACTGTTAGGGATCCTTTGTATCATTATATGACATGTGCCTGGAACTAAGACCTTAACCTGCGAGCAGCTATTACGAAAGAGAGAGAGAGAGCTAGCTAGCATCTCCATGTCCAAATAGTGGGCTTCCGCTGCAAAGGAGAAGCTGAAAAATTTCTTGCGTAACAACTTGGATGTCTTCGCATGGACTCACGATAATATGATTGGTATCGATCCAAGAGTCAGTTGCCATCATTTGAAGATCGATCCAAATGCTAACCCTCATCAGCAAAAAAGGAGAGCCCTTAATGTCATTTAACTTCTTCATGGGGAAAAGATTGATTGATGAAATTTAAGGCAGAAAATATAAATTTTTTGTATGAAAAGAACCATTGTTTTAAATTGTGAAACAAAAAAAATCTTTGATGCTTTTGTATTGAAGAAATAATTACAAACTCACCAACTACATAAAAACAAATGTTGTGTTGTCTCTAGCTGACTTAAATGATAAGATGATGAACGTCTATAAACAGACATGGACAAAAGCAAAGTTTTCTCAACTTCTTTGGTTGCCTTCTTTTGAATTAAACAAATCACATAATCCATAGATATAGTGTCACAAGATAATGTAATTGTTCCATCACTTGATAGTCCAAACTCTTCTTCTGACATTATGAATAGCTTCCTCAATATGCAATTGTTGAGATAGATTATGGGGAAAGCATATCGCTTTTTATCAACTGTATACACTATAAAATGGCCATTCTCAGTCAAAAAATCAGATGAATGGCTACTGGTACTAGCTTCCTCATAGTCATTTTCCTTGGGATCGTTATCCATTTTCTTCCAATGGCATCTGGCTTTTGCCACTTGATAAGTGCGGGTTTTGCACTTATTTAGACCTTTAAATTTCGATAGTTGTTAGATTTTCATTAGTAAGTTGTTCCTTATTTGGTTCATTTTGTTCTATAGGTGGTATCCCAAGTTGATTGAAGATTAGGAGGGATTTTGAGCAAGAATTGAGCCAAAAGAATTAAAGACGAAATATTCCAAGATTTGGCGATCTAAACCATGAAGAAATGGTGATTGAATTGGGGCTTGAAAGTGGTGAAAAAATGGTGTGTAAATCAATGTTTCAGCAAGCCATACGCCATGGCGTCGAAGATGGGCGCCACGGCGCTCAAAAACATAAAACCGGATAGAATTTCAGATTGACCCACGCCACGGCGCCGGAAATAGGCGCCACGGCGCCCATAAAACAGAAAAGTTCAGAATGCCGGGCGCCATGGCGCCGGATCTGGGCGCCACGGCGCCCAGCCTTCCCGGGTAGCTCAAAAACGCGTTTTTGACCTTTTTTTCGACCCGTTTTCGACTCCAACCCGCCTCCTACCCTTAACCTACAATAAATAAGACATCTTGGGACCATTTTTAGGGGAAGAGGAGAGGGAGGAAGCCGACCAAAGATGAGCCAAAAATCTGGGAGCTTACCTCTTCAACAATGGTGGAAATGTGATGAAGGAGAAGAAGATACATTGCATTGAAGATCCCATCTATCCTTCTCCCCATCAATAAGCCATCTCTCTTCTCTAATTTCGTTTTTAATCATTTGTTGTTGTATTTTGTTGGCTATTTGTAAACCTTTGTATGGATAGTTAATTTGAATGTGATTGGGGGTTATTTCCAACCCTAGAAATGATTTTCTATCGATTTGTGCTTTATTGTGTTCTTGAGATTGATGTAGTTAATCCATTGTGCTTAATATGTTTATTGTTATTCTTGATTATTTAGCGGGCCAACTAGATGATTGGGTTGATACAATATATGCTATTTTGGGGTTTATAGTCCGTAATTGCTATTTATTCCAAAACCTAGTGGCAAATATATTTTGATTGACGGTAGTACGTAATCGCTATTCAATTGAATATATGTGGATTAATACCTAAGTTAGTAAACCGAGCTTGCGAGTTTGCGCTTAGTTCAATTTGACTTTCTCGTGTTAATGCTTTCGTTGAATTAAATCTAGCGAAGCTTTTCCTAGGTTGTTTGATGATTAGGGTTGGGTAACGAAGCATTTCTTATTCAACTAAAATTAAGGAGAGTTGGAGGTAATTGCGCTTGTGATTATTCTCAAATTGTTGTTAATCTTTTGAACGAAAATCTTTTGCGAACATTGAAAGAAAAATCATTCTAGTGGCGAAGAAATATCCCTCGATCACATTTCCACTCCTTTATTTCCTTTTTATTTTAGTCTTTTACTTTATGCTTTTATCACTTTCTTTAGTTTAAATCAAACCAAACCCCCCCCCCCCCCTCTATTTACTTATTTGCATTTTTTTATTTTCTTATTGCAATTGACATAATTGAAAACAATCTTCTGCGGGAATGACCCTTACTTCCCACATTACTACTTGAACGACAAATTTCATAAAAGTAAGGAATATTATTTTGACCCCCTTTTGGGTGTGTCAATTTTGGCGCCGTGTCGCCGGGGATTGTTCTTTCAATTTTGTTAATTGTAATATTTTCTTTTTATTTATGTTTTATTTATTTTTGTGTTTCTTCTTTGTGACTTAGGTTGTGATTGAGCAAAACGAACACATCACACCACAACCTAGGAGCAAGAGAAGAGGTTGGTTATTGAAGTTTGTGAGATGGAGGCAACTTCTCGACTTGATCGTCAATTGTCCAATCTCAAACTTCTTCTACAACAAGTGGCTCCTGGGAATATTCAACAAAGAGCTTCAGAGCAAGTGAATGCTATTGGGGGATTTCCAATGCAACAGAGACCGGAGTATGATCCATATGCTTACACATATAATCATGAATTCGGAGATCATCCCAATCTCTCTTATGAAGGAAACTATTTCACAAGTCCACAAGCACATTTTGATCATCCACATGCTTTCTATCAACAACACCAACCACAGTATTTCCAACCTAGTCAACAAACTCCGCTTCAAAATTCAAATACGTCTCTTGAAGATTTGGTTAGGTCCTTGGCTTCTAGCACGATGCAATTTCAACAAGATACAAGGACTTCAATCAAGAATTTGGAGACACAATTGAGTGAATTGGCTAGTGCGGTGGATAAAATTGAGGCTCAATGGTTGGAAAAACTTCATTCTCAAGAAATCAAACCGGAAGAAGATGCTAGTGTTGGGACACTAAGAAGTGAGAAGAATTGGGAAGAAGCACCGAGCAAAAAGGATGATCATGTTGAGGAACCAACGCAAGAAAAGAACAACTTAGCTTGTGAGAGTTGTATTGAACCCATGGCATCACTTGAGTCATTACCGAGCAAATTACCAAGGTATGATTTCTCCTCTATTGCTATTCCATTTTCTAATGAGAAAATTCTACCTTTGGTGATGCAGGCTCCTACTTTTGAATTCATCCTTTTCCCGGAGCACTTGAAGTATAAAGATGTGCGAGAGGTGAAACTACTACCGGAGATCGTTGCAAGAAATCTCACAACACTCCACAATCAACTTAGGGGAGTACTTGAACCCCTTGCCCTTACTCTTTCATGTTTTATTCTTAAGGGCTTTGTACAGTTTAAATTTGTGTGTGATGATTTATGCTTGTTTGGTTGGATAGCCTTGCCGGCTTTGTTTTTGGTTATTACATTGCTTTGATTTATGGAGTGTGGACATGAATGCTATATGTTGTTTATTTTCATCCACTTATTCCATGTTTGACACTTTATGGAGCACTTGCATCATGAAATTCATCACACGCACTTGTTGGTGGCACTTTAGGTTGTTGTGAACTTAGATGACCATATTGGTAACATTTCTTGAATCACTATCTATGAGAGGATAAGTTTGGGGGTGGTTGAGCCGGTGAAGGAAATTGTTTAGAAGTGTATTATTTCCTTGTTCAAAAGATTGATTTTATAGAGTGTTCTTGAACTTCAAATGAAAGTTAGATGTTGTTTCTATCCCAATCGAAAAGAAAAAAAAAAGAAAAAAAAAATTCTGTAGGAAAAAGTTGCCCACCTTAAGGAGTGTGAGTCAGCGTTGAGTAATCTGGCCCTATGCATCTCCAATGTGTAGGAGACGATCTACCAATGAAGAAGACTACCCTTAGGGACCGGAGCGTGAACTACCTACATTGGAAAAAGAAAAAGAAAAAGTGAAGTGAAAGAAAATGGATGCTATATCCTTAGTGCTATTGATTGAGTGATTGGTGAATTGTGCATTATTTGCCTAACGATGAGTTTGTAGTTTGAGCACTCAAAGTTTTTAGGGGAATTTAAACATGACTAAATGATCAAATTCTACCGATTCGCTCCAACCAAACTTGAGAAGGAAAGTTGAGTGATTTGAGAACAACCCTATGTTTTCGATACCTTGGGGCTAGAGTGAAAATATCAAGTTTGGGGGAGTGCGCAACCCTCGAGCGAGAAAGGGAAATTTGACCATTTTGAGGGTCGGGAACACCACCAACTTGTGTAATGCGATGAATTGGAATGACAACACACACACACACAAGTCAAACATGGTGTAGGTTTAAAATTGTTTTTTTTTGTAGATTCTTGTGTGCATTTCATAAGTTACTAGCATATGTAAGAATTAAGGCAAAACGGCATACTATCCAACCTTGACGTTTTTGTTATTATATAGTATTTTTGTTTGATTTTTATATGTATGTTGCATGTTTGTTTTTATAGCTTTGTTCGAGGACTAACAAAGATTTAAGTTTGGGGGTGTGATAAGTGCGGGTTTTGCACTTATTTAGACCTTTAAATTTCGATAGTTGTTAGATTTTCATTAGTAAGTTGTTCCTTATTTGGTTCATTTTGTTCTATAGGTGGTATCCCAAGTTGATTGAAGATTAGGAGGGATTTTGAGCAAGAATTGAGCCAAAAGAATTAAAGACGAAATATTCCAAGATTTGGCGATCTAAACCATGAAGAAATGGTGATTGAATTGGGGCTTGAAAGTGGTGAAAAAATGGTGTGTAAATCAATGTTTCAGCAAGCCATACGCCATGGCGTCGAAGATGGGCGCCACGGCGCTCAAAAACATAAAACCGGATAGAATTTCAGATTGACCCACGCCACGGCGCCGGAAATAGGCGCCACGGCGCCCATAAAACAGAAAAGTTCAGAATGCCGGGCGCCATGGCGCCGGATCTGGGCGCCACGGCGCCCAGCCTTCCCGGGTAGCGCAAAAACGCGTTTTTGACCTTTTTTTCGACCCGTTTTCGACTCCAACCCGCCTCCTACCCTTAACCTACAATAAATATGACATCTTGGGACCATTTTTAGGGGAAGAGGAGAGGGAGGAAGCCGACCAAAGATGAGCCAAAAATCTGGGAGCTTACCTCTTCAACAATGGTGGAAATGTGATGAAGGAGAAGAAGATACATTGCATTGAAGATCCCATCTATCCTTCTCCCCATCAATAAGCCATCTCTCTTCTCTAATTTCGTTTTTAATCATTTGTTGTTGTATTTTGTTGGCTATTTGTAAACCTTTGTATGGATAGTTAATTTGAATGTGATTGGGGGTTATTTCCAACCCTAGAAATGATTTTCTATCGATTTGTGCTTTATTGTGTTCTTGAGATTGATGTAGTTAATCCATTGTGCTTAATATGTTTATTGTTATTCTTGATTATTTAGCGGGCCAACTAGATGATTGGGTTGATACAATATATGCTATTTTGGGGTTTATAGTCCGTAATTGCTATTTATTCCAAAACCTAGTGGCAAATATATTTTGATTGACGGTAGTACGTAATCGCTATTCAATTGAATATATGTGGATTAATACCTAAGTTAGTAAACCGAGCTTGCGAGTTTGCGCTTAGTTCAATTTGACTTTCTCGTGTTAATGCTTTCGTTGAATTAAATCTAGCGAAGCTTTTCCTAGGTTGTTTGATGATTAGGGTTGGGTAACGAAGCATTTCTTATTCAACTAAAATTAAGGAGAGTTGGAGGTAATTGCGCTTGTGATTATTCTCAAATTGTTGTTAATCTTTTGAACGAAAATCTTTTGCGAACATTGAAAGAAAAATCATTCTAGTGGCGAAGAAATATCCCTCGATCACATTTCCACTCCTTTATTTCCTTTTTATTTTAGTCTTTTACTTTATGCTTTTATCACTTTCTTTAGTTTAAATCAAACCAAACCCCCCCCCCCCCCCCCCTCTATTTACTTATTTGCATTTTTTTATTTTCTTATTGCAATTGACATAATTGAAAACAATCTTCTGCGGGAATGACCCTTACTTCCCACATTACTACTTGAACGACAAATTTCATAAAAGTAAGGAATATTATTTTGACCCCCTTTTGGGTGTGTCACCACTTCCTTGCCATCTTGATGAGTTTTTTGTAACTAATTATCTTGATTTTTGATGAAAATTTGAGATGAGGAATCTTTTTCTAATATAGAAAACAATGGAATGATATTGTTTGTGTTGTGTTGAAAGAATGGTTGGGGGGTAATTATATATACATATTGATTAGGCTATAGGCCTGGGATGTTCCAATAAATGAATCTTTTTAAAGTGGGGCTCCATAAATGTGGGTAAGCCCATGAGAAGTATTGGGTTTTCCTTTGTGTTTGGGTTTTTTTCTTGTTTTAAGTTAGTCGATGACTCATTGGGTCCAAGCACATTCTCAAAATGATCTTGTAAGTTCTTGATAGTTAATTTTAGAGCCAGCGTGCCAGTTAAGCTACCTAATAAGGCATAATTTGTGGCTTAAATGAATTCAGTAGAAGAATGATGCAGTTTGCAAGACATAACATTTGTTGTGGTTTAGGCTATGTCCAGATTATGTTTCTTTTCACCAACAATTTTTTTGGAATTTTCATAGATTCTCGTCATGGACGGGTTAGCAGTTCGCAAGGTTTCAAAATATAAACCACTGGTTTAGGTACCCACAGGGGCGAATTCAGAATGAATGGTCAGCTAGGACGAGATTGACTTTTACAGTTAACTGTCGACAATCAATGATCGTAATTGCCCGGTCCAGACGGTCATTTATTAAAATTTGATTAAATTGGTATAGGTTTATGTTCTATTTTGATTCTATAGATCCAGTGAGAAGTTCAACAATGCAGCGATCATTTTCAAAACAAGGTTTCTGCTGTTCCTTAGTTATTATCTTTTCAGGGTGCTCAAGTTGAAAAACCTAAGACTGGTTTTGATTCCCTTGCATTGATAGGACTGGTGACCATAAGGACTACTACAAAAGCGTTCAACCCTGATCAGAAACCATACTCAAGTGTCACGCAGGTGATTTACTATATACTTCTAGATCTTTTGTAACTGTTGATTCTAAGACTTGATGTATTAATTCTTTATTTCCATGTTTAAGTAAACTTTACCTAACAAAAATCCAAGTTTTAATTTATTTTTCCTTCAAAATATGTGATTTAGACAGAATATCTTAATTCAGCAACACACACAGCCACAGCCAAGCACAGTAAATCCCTAATTTAGCAACACACACCCTAATTCATACCCTTTCATAAATCCCTAATTTACACAACCATAATTCAGCAACACACACAGCCACAACCAGACATAGTAAATCTCTAATTCAGCAACACACACACCGTAATTCATACCCTTACATAAATCCATAATTCACACAACCCTAATCATAATTCATACCCTTTCATAAATGATAAATCCCTAATTCAGCAACACACATAGCCACAGCCACAGCCACAGGCAGTCAGGCACAGTCGCACTCGTACAGAAAATTAGCAAGTTAGCAACACTTACCAGCAAAATGTACAGTCCGACAGTCTGCATCGCAGTGGGCACTCCAAGTCTCCAACATAGCTATAGGCACCACAGGGGTCGAACACCCTATTTCAAAGCCTCACAGTCACAGACAAGACTCACAGACACCGTCACAGACTCACAGTCCCTGCTCACAGTCTTACACAGGCAAATCTAGCTGTGTCGCTCTCCTCTCCAGTCTCGAGTGACCCAGTCGCCCAATTTCGCTCGAATCGCCCCAGACCCAAAGGGTTTGCAGACTTGCACTTCGCCGATTGTGACTTCACTTGTGTGGCAAATTGGACTTGACAATTTGCAAACCGTCCATAACCAATTTGCAAACCGTCCATAAATCTAAATTGGGCCACGGCATTGGGCTTTTTTTAAAATTGATAAGCCCAGTAGCCCACAACTTAAACCAAAAAAAAACCCAGCCCACCACCGTCATCTTCTTCCTCCATTGCTGGCTTGTTTGTGATTGTAATTCCCCTTCCCGGCTTCTCGACGGTGACTGCACATAGAGAAGACTCCGGTGGAGACAGCATAGGCAGTCACACGAGCTCGCCAGATGTTGGCTCAGCCCCTGCATGGATCCCACCTCAGAAAGCTGCATTTAATGGAATGTCCCCTGCCTAAATATTTAACCTCTAACCATTTTTCAACCCAGCATCATTCAAGTGTTTTCAAGATAAAAAATTATCTTTTCCTCAAATTTCAGTCGAAAATTAAGATGATTAGTTTGTGAAAACTTATCAAGATGGTAAGGAAGTGGCAATGACTAGCAGCCCATACAAGAAAACAGATTACAATCCCAAAAGAGAACGAGGAAGCTAGTACCTGTAGCCATTTGCCTTCTTTGGCTGAGAAATGTCATTTTATTGTATATACAGCTGATAAAAAATGATATGATTTTCCCATAGCCTATGATGCGAACCACGTAGCAACGATCACTACGCAACCCCGCAACTAGATTGAAACCCCAAGAAAGCCCAAAGATTATTTCGGATTAGAGATTCAACCAAGAATGTTGAATCAAGAAACCTAACAAGAACGACGCTTGAAAGACCTATTGATTACAAAACCCGTGATCTGCACTCGATGTTGAACGTCACAAGAAGATCTTGATAAGTTCGCGGTGTTCTAAGAAGAACAAGATTGAAAGCAATAATCTCACTTGATTGATAAATTGTCAAAAGTCCTTACAATAATGATAAATAAACTATTTATACTAAGGCTAAAAATCCTATGAAATTCGTGCATAATCCCCAAACATGGTAAAACATCAATAAAAAATAGAGTTTTAAGGAAACTAGGATTCTGGCCAAAAATAGTAAACTCGCTGAATTTTATAACCAAGCGGTCGCTTGGAAGGCTTCATTGATGCCCTGTGCAGTTCGGTTGGTGGTTGAGCGGGCGCTTGGTTTTTACTCTAAGCGGTCGCTTAGGCAATCCGGCTGGGCTCCTTCTTCGGTCACTTGTATCTTGTTGATCCAATTGGTATCCGACCTCGACACCAACATGAAACTTGCCTCTTTTTACGTGTAGATCATGGCGTCATCCATTGTTACTCGTACAAGTAGTCCCAATGCTTGATTTACCCTTTTTGCCCTTGATCGCGTCATCGGATCTCCTTTGATAAGCAACGGGTCTTGGTCGGGGCTCGACTTCCTTGGACTCGTTGCTTGGATCATATCATCCCCTCCCTCTTCAAAAGGATTCGACCTCGAATTTGTACCTACATCGTAAAGAGAGAGATCAAACACATTAAAAGTTGCCGAAACATTATACTCACCTGAAAGATCTAATTTATAGGCGTTATCGTTGACTCTCGCCAAGACCTGAAATGTACCATCCCCCCGTGGCTGCAACTTTGATTTCCTCTGCTTCGGGAAAGGCTCCTTTCTGAAATGTACCCAGACGCAATCACCAGGTTCAAATATCACACTTCTTCGACCCTTGTTTGCTTGAGAAGCATAGTGTTTGTTTTTCTTCTCAATTTGCAATCTTACCTTTTCATGAAGGGACTTTACCAACTCGGCTTTCTTGTACCATCTAAACTACCTCGTGCATTCACAGGTAAAGGTATTAAATCCAAAGGTGTTAGTGGATTAAAACCATAAACAACTTCAAAGGGTGAAAATGAAGTAGTAGAATGCGTGACCCTATTATATGTAAATTCTATGAAAGGTAAACACTCCTTCCAACTCTTCAAATTCTTATGAACCACAGTGCGCAAAAGTTGAGTCATGGTCATATTCACTACCTCAGTTTGGCCATTAGTTTGTGGGTGACAAGTTGTGGAATACATAAGCTTGGTACCTAACTTACCCCATAAAACTCGCCAAAAATGACTGAGGAACTTAACATCCTGATCTGACACTATAGTCCTAGGTATCTCATGTAAACGCACAATTTCCTTAAAGAATAAATCCGCTATGTTAGTGGTATCATCGGTTTTATGACATGCAATAAAGTTTGCCATCTTACTAAACCTATCTACCACCACAAAAATGAAATCCCGACCCTTCTTAGTCCTAGGTAAACCCAACACAAAAGCCATTGAAATATCAACCCAAGGTTCACTAGGTGTAGGTAATGGCGCATATAAATCTTGAGGTAAAACCTTAGATTTAGCCTACTTACAAGTTATGCAACGACTACATATCCTTTCAACATCACTTTTCATCCTAGGCCAATAAAAATGCTCCCCTACTATATCTAAAGTCTTTGTCACTCCAAAATGACCTATCAATCCACCACTATGTGCTTCTCTAACTAACACTTCACGCATCGAACAATGAGGGACACATAACCTATTTTCCCAAAATAAATATCCATCCTGCTTGAAAAAAAATTCTATAGCTCTTTTACTACATGATGAATAAATGTCTGAATAATCTAAATCACTAGCATACATGTCCTTCATATGTTCGAAACCAAGTAATTTAGAACCAAGAGAAGTTAATAGTGCATACCTTCGAGACAATGCATCCACCACCACGTTTTCCTTACCTTGCTTGTACCGGATAACATATGGGAATGTCTCCACAAACTCCATCCATCTCGCGTGCCTTTTATTCAACTTACCTTGACCCCGCATGTGCTTCAACGATTCATGGTCCGTGTGTATCACAAACTCCTTCGGCCACAAGTAATGCTGCCAAGTCTCCAAGGCTCGAACAAGTGAGTATAGTTCATTGTCATATGTGGGGTAATTGAGCGCTGCTCCACTTAGCTTTTCGCTGAAGTAAGCTGTAGGTCACTTATCCTGCATTAAGACTGCTCCAATACCTATTCCTGATGCATCACACTTAATCTCGAAAGTTGTATCAAAATTAGGGAGTTCCAAAACTGGTTCCTTACACAACCTATCCTTAATTGTGTTGAATGCATGCTCTTGTTCATCACCCCAATGAAAACCCACACTCTTTTTAACAATCTCAGTGAGTGGTGTGGTGATTGTGCTAAAATCCTTTACAAAACGCCTATAGAAGTTAGCCAAACTATGAAAACTCCTAACTTCAGTTATGCTCTTAGGTGTTTCCATTCTTTAATAGCCTTTATTTTCTCCTCATCTACCTCAACCCCATTAGCATCCACCACAAATCCTAGGAAAACAACTTTTTCCATACAAAATGTACATTTTTTAAAATTACCATAAATTTGTTCCTTCTTTAGGACCACAAGTACACTCCTAAGATGTTCTACATGCTCATTTAGGTCCTTGCTATAGATCAAGATGTCATCAAAATACACAACAACAAATTTACCTATAAAAGCGCGTAACACATGATTCATCAATCGCATGAAAGTGCTCGGTGCATTAGTGAGTCCAAAGGGCATTACTAACCACTCATACAAGCCATATTTAGTTTTAAATGCAGTTTTCCACTCATCACCTTCCCTCATTCGAATTTGGTGGTATCCACTTTTAAGATCAATTTTACTAAACATGCAAGCATCGTATAATTCATCCAACATATCATCTAACCTAGGGATAGGATGACGATACTTTACCGTTATGTTGTTGATGGCTCTGCAATCTACACACATTCTCCATGTTCCATCCTTCTTTGGCACAAGTAGCACTGGGACAGCACATGGGCTCATACTCTCCCACACATACCCTTTACTCATCAACTCCTCCACTTGCTTTTGCAGCTCCTTTGTCTTCTCGGGATTACTTCGATAAGCTGGTCGGTTTGGAATCACAGCTCCAGGAACAAAGTCAATCTGGCGCTCAATGCCTCGAATGGGTGGTAACCTACTAGGCATGTCCTCCGGGAAGACATCGTTAAATTCCTGCAATAAAGATGTAGCTAAACTGGGGTGGGGTGGGGTGGGGTGGGGTGGGTTAGACTCCTTAAGATTGAGGAAGGACTCCTTATAGACTATCAAAATTACTTGCCTTTTGTCCTCTACCGCTCTTCTCAACTCACTCCCCTTTGCAAAGAAATTAGCTTTCGACTTTTCTCTCCTCTCGACACCTCTCTTTCTTTTCTCTCAAATGACTCCACTCCATTTTTCCCACTACTAGTCACCTCACTATCTTCTCTTACCTTTTCTAGCTTTTTCACTCTCTCGTCTTCCGCATTTTTCAATTTAATTTGGTCTTCATACACTTGGGCCGGTGTTAATGGTGCAAGGGTAATGGACCTCCCGTCCTTGTTAAAACTATACCGATTATTGTACCTATCATGACTAACTTCCCTATCATATTGCCGTAGCTTACCCAATAAAATATGCCCCGCATGCACAGGTATCACGTCACACATAATTTCATCCCGATAGCTACCAATTGAAAAATTAATCAACACACTCTTATTCACCTTAATATCCCCACAATCATTTAACCATTGTAACCTTATAGGGTCTAGGATGTCTCAATAGTGTTAATCCCAATTTTTCCACAAGTGTTGCACTAGCTACGTTCGTACAACTACCCCCATCAATTATTACACTACATACCTTATTGTTGACGTGACATCGAGTATGGAATATATTTTCTCGTCGTTGTTCCAAGTCATCTATTTTGACTTGAGTGTTGAGAGCTCGTCTTGTAATCAGTAATTCTCCTCCAACTTCATACTCCACCTTGTCTCCATGATCACTAACGTCCTCCAATTCAGGCATGTCTTCAAATTCATCCTCGCCTTCAATCTCCACCTCTCCATTACGCAATGTCATCGTCCGTTTGTTGGGGCACTGAGAAGAGATATGCCCTTTTCCCAAGCACTTGAAGCACTGAATGTCCCTGTTTCTGGCTGGCTGGGAATTTGATTTTGGTACGGGCCTGCTAGTACTCTCATATTTCTCCTTTGAAACAACACCATCTCCTCTGTTATCCCACCTCGGTTTCCAATTTGGATTAGAACCCGAAGTGCCCAACAGTTGCCTAGTTGTCTCTTTCCTTTTCAACTGTTTTTCCAACTTCATGGCTACATGCAACATATCCTCAATCTGTACATAATGCTGCAATTCCACAGTGTTAGCAATTTCCCTATTCATTCCATTTAAGAAATGACCATGGTGGCTTCCCGACCCTCCTCCACATTCGCCCTGATCATCAAAATTTCCATCTCCTTATGATAATTCTCAACACTTTTCGACCCCTGATACAATCCTTGCAATCGTTGATGCAATTCCCTATAATAGTGGCTAGGCACGAATCTCTTCCGCATAATAAGTTTCAACTTATCCCAAGTGCTAACCGTTTGCTCCCGATTCCTCCGCCTAGATGTAACCACTTGGTCCCACCATGTTATGGCATAGTCAACAAACTCAAGAATTGCCATTTTCACCTTCTTTTCCTCCGAATAATTGTGGCACTCAAATATCAATTCTACCTTTTTCTCCCACTCAAAATAAGCCTCCGGATCACTCCTTCCCTTAAACGGTGGATTGACATCCTAATGCTACTCATGTTCCCATCGACATCATCTCCAAAGTTGTTCCTGCCCCTTCGTTCAAACCTACCACCTTTGTTTCTCACTCTACCCATTTCACCTACTAAAGATGCATCCTCATCCCAATCACTACCATATTCATAGTCATCATGCCACTCCCTCCTAGACTCTCTCTTACCCGGTCTCCTTGCCTTTGAGTGTCCCCTATGACTATTCGATCCCGACGCTTCTAACCTACCAAGCCTTTCAGTCACATCCCCAAGCACCCTCTCAAACCTCATTATTGCATCATCTCCCATGTAATTCTGATTCGGCTGCTTGATGGAATTTGAACCTTCTCTATCTGACATCTTAATCCTTAAGAATTGTAGCCTCACAAAAGTCACTCGTGTATCACTCAAATTTTGGCTTTTACCCTCTATTAATCTTACCCTCTTGCCTTTTACCACTCAATGCTTTCGCTCAAGTATCTCCAAAGAACAAGGTGAACTCACAGATGTACTCCCGTGTATCCAACCGAGTGTGATCGCAAATTTGATAGAAGAAAAGAAAAAAGATGAAGAAAGACTCAACAAAGACCTATTATATGAATTTGGAACAAAAACTCAAGAAGTAACAAGTGTAGGATTCGAAGTGAAGTTTGTTTATATATTTTTTTTTTGTTGACTCAAAAATTAAAATTAAGGATGCTGGAAATTCCCATAACAATAATAAATATATATATATTTTTAATTTTCGGATTTTTTTTTTTACTCTTGGGAATTTGAGTAGAAAACCAGTAAAACAAACGATACTTAATTCGGACCTGTAAATAGTCCAGAAACAACTTTTGAATTTTTTTTGGATTTTTTTTTGGATCAAAGACTCAAGAACTTTTACTGGACACAAGAACACGAAGAACAAAGAAAGAAAAGAAACACAAGACTAAAAAAAAGAAGATATAACCTTAATTATTTTGGAGCCTTGCTCTGATACCAACTGATGAGAACCACGTAGCAACGATCACTACGCAACCCCGCAACTAGATTGAAACCCCAAGAAAGCCCAAAGATAATTCCGGATTACAGATTCAACCAAAAATGTTGAATCAAGCAACCCAACAAGAACGACGCTTGAAAGACCTCTTGATTACAAAACCCGTGATCTGCACTCAATGTTGAACGTCACAAGAAGATCTTGATAAGTTCGCGGTGTTCTAAGAAGAACAAGATTGAAAGCAATAATCTCACTTGATTGATAAATTGTCAAAAGTCCTTACAATAATGATAAATAAACTATTTATACTAAGGCTAAAAACCCTATGAAATTCGTGCATAATCCCCAAACATGGTAAAACATCAATAAAAAATAGAGTTTTAAGGAAACTAGGATTCTCGCCAAAAATAGCAAACTCGCTGAATTTTATAACCAAGCGGTCACTTGGTTATATTCCAAGCGGTCGCTTGGAAGGCTTCATTGACGCCCTGTGCAGTTCGATTGGTGGTTGAGCGGCCGCTTGGTTTTTACTCTAAGTGGTCGCTTAGGCAATCTGGCTGGGCTCCTTCTTCGGTCACTTGTATCTTGTTGATCCAATTGGTATCCGACCTTGACCCCAACATGAAACTTGCCTCTTTTTGCGTGTAGATCATGGCGTCGTCCATTGTTACTTGCACAAGTAGTCCCAATACTTGATTTACCCTTTTTGCCCTTGATCGCGTCATCGGACCTCCTTCGATAAGCAACGGGTCTCGGTCGGGCTCGGCTTCCTTGGACTCGTTGCTTGGATCATATCAGCCTATCTCAGCAATTACGTATTGTGGGAGCTACTCATAATGTCAGAAGAAGAGTTTGGACTACCAAGTGATGGACCAATCGCATTTCCCTGTGCCATTTCTTTGATCCAAAAGAAGGCAACCAAAGATGTTGAGGAAGCTCTGCTTGTGTTCATGGCTGCTAATTCATTATCTTATCATTGCCTTCCTCTTGAGAAGAGCCAAAATTTATTATAATGTAGTTGTTGAGGTTGCAGAACAAGTTTCGTAAATTACGGCTTCAGTATAGAATTAGTAAAAAGGTAAATTTTTTGTTTCATAAATACGAATAGTGTAATCACTGTACTAAACACGTAAAAAATTAATTTATCCGTAATAAAATGAGGGCTTCAGACAATAGCTTCCTACGGCATACACTATAAAATGACCTTTTCATGGATGAAGTTTTCTTAGCAAGATCTCAGCTGCCCTGCCTGTCCCCTGATCCGCAAAGGCAAATCGAATTCTAAACACTAAATGTAGTCAAATATAATTTTGGAACTCCTCTTTTTGTAGACTTCCAATTGTAACACTACTTTTTTTTGCGGATGCTGGTATAAGAAACAAGTGTTACATTTTATTATGTTTTGCTGGAAAGTAGCAATTTTAGTATTTGTAAAGTCAAAGTTCTGATGAGTAAAACTGTGGAATTTTTATATGTCAACTCTAGATGTTGAGAAAAAAATGGCACAATGATAGGCTTGATCTTTTATGCCATGATGGGCTTGTGGGCTTGGATCACTACACATTGAGTTGGGCTAATCTGTTGGCTAAGTCATGTTCCTCTTAAACACAGTTTTTCTTTTAAAGAATGGATACATCTGATCTTGCCAAGTGTCATCACACTCACCGTTGATGGAAGACCTTCTAGTGTCTTCGATACTTATTGACTTCTAGGGTTTGAGTGGTGGGATGATTCATTCTCTCACCCTCTGGAATTCTCTCTCTCTATGACTGCTCGAACTTCCTCTCTCTCACACGAAATTGAAGCTTCTCTTAGATCTAAAAACATGAGATACTGTATAGGTCTTGAGTGATTTGTATAGTGTATGTTGTTGGTATCCTTGTATGGATATTTGTACTGGACAGAGGAGCGTATTACTTGATGAATCTTGTGTGATTCTGTTGAGTGCCATCAATGTGTATTCTGGACAGTTTCTTGATTCCGATTAATATAGTGATTCCTTCCGATGATAGAAGCTCAAAAGGGGATTAGGAACTCTCGTTCTAAACCTCTTGCCTTAGGGCGAAAATATTGTGTTCTTGTTCTTATTTTTCGTATTTCTTACTATTTTTATTTTGTTTTTGTTCTGTAATATGAGCTAACCCTTTTGATCTAAAACTAACAGCGGTATCAGAGCTCGTTAATGTTGGGTCTTGACTCCGATACTGTAGATCTAAAAGTCTTTATACTAGTTTGTAGTAGATTTGTTATTTCTTGAAACCCTAGCAAAGGAATCTAGTGAGTTTGTTCCAACTCCCTTGGGTATAGTACAGAATATCTACTTGTGCTATTGAGTTCACTGCAATAGTGGTAAAACTGTGATCTGGGACTTCTCTTGGCAATACATTTGTCCAGAAACCTTTCGAGTTGTCTGGAATCTGAGGGTTGCCTTGATTCAAGTCAACATTCCATACTGTTTTTCATGTTTTTGTATCTGTCCTTTGATATATTGTGTATAGCATGCTGTGATCTGTGGATCTGTTACATGTACCCTATTATTCCGTGTAGCCGAATAATTCCTTGTGTATAAACTGCTGTGATCATACTGAATAATTGTGCTATACAACTCACTTGTTGACTGCACACTTCACACTGCATGTGATAATTTGAGTTCCTGTAAGTTGTATATAATCCTTGAAGACTGTTTGATCTACTTGGTTTTTTGGTCATTCAAATTATGTTTTGATCATGACTGCAAAATTTGAACTGGAAAATGAGAGCTCTTTTACTTCAACAAAAATGTGCTAAGGCCATTGATGAGACATGGCCAGATGATTTAGAAGAAGTTAAGAGAACTAAACTTGATGAAACTGCTTGGAGCTCTATCTTTCTACATTT
The DNA here is from genome assembly GCA_019395295.1 of Osmanthus fragrans. NCBI lineage: Eukaryota > Viridiplantae > Streptophyta > Magnoliopsida > Lamiales > Oleaceae > Osmanthus > Osmanthus fragrans. The sequence goes on along the minus strand of CM033356.1, from coordinate 74,989 downwards.
GTCTGATAATATACTTAGAGAAATTGGTGAAACTAAAACCGCTGCTGAATTATGGAAACAATTGGAAGATACATACTCAAATAAAACAATGCCTAATAAAGTATTTCTTCTAAAACAATTTTTTGGTTTCAAATTAGACCCATCTCTTGATCTTGAAGCAAACTTTGATAGATTCAATAGATTATCCCGTGACCTAGTTGACTGTGATGAGAAACTCTCAAAAAATCAGCTGGATGTGATCTTGTTAAATTCAATAAGTGATAAATATAAAGATGTTAAGAATGCTATTGAATATGGGAGGAAAACTCTAACTATTGATGTAATAATCAATGCATTAAGAAATAAAGAGTTAGAGTTAAGCTCTGAGAAAAGAGAATTTGTTAATGGTGAAAACTTGATGGCTAAGTCCAAACCAAATTTCAGGTTTGGTAATTTTAACAAGAAACCTGGACATAAGAAGAAGGTGAACTTTAAAGATAAAATGAGAATGAAGACAAAATGATGAGAACCCCGTAGCAACGGTTACTATGAAACACACAACGAGATTGATGCGGAACCCAATAACGCCAATAAAATTCGGGTTGGACTTAAACCCAACAAAGTAAACCAAAAAACCCAACGATAACGATGATGCGCTGAACCCCTTGATTACATAATTGAAGAACTCTCGTACCGATATTTGAACGCCACAAAGATTATTCATTTTTGATAAATTCGATAAAATTGTTCATGGAAGAATAAAATAGAAAGCAAAAGCCTTTCAATTTAATTCAATATCAAAGTTGTTCTTTTTAACAATGAAGAATATAAATCCTATTTATACTAAAACAATAAACCCTAAGAAATACGGAAAATACCATATCAAAGAATCCTAAAATAACAAACTTGCCAAAAATAAGAATTCTAGCCAAAATAAAATACTTTATGAAAAAAGGAAAGTTTTTTCTAATTATGACATGTGTCAAATCATATCATTCCCTCTCTCTTCGAAAGGATTCGTCCTCGAATCCAAACCTTGAATGCTCAAATTGTAGCCCTTGCCTCCGATCAACTCAAGCACATGGAATGATCCATCTCCCATTGGATGCAATTTGGACCTCCTTTGGCCTCGAATACGCCGTCTCCGATTGTAAACCCAATTTTCATCGCACTGATTAAAGTGCTCTCGTCTTAACTGCTTAATTCTGCAAGTTTGAAATGCTCCAAGAACAACTTCGTTTGATGAATATCCATGCATCTTCCTTGCATTACTTAGCCCATGCACTTGTTTTAATATCACTTCTAATGTGCCATTATTACCATTCTGATCATCTCTTTCACTCAGCTCTTTGCATATAAGATTCCTCCAGTGCCTTTAAAACTCCATCGTCGCCTCGGGAATCACAAAGTCAGTCTTTGGTAGATAAGAGAAATTCAACCCATTGCACAAGAAATTCGTCCAATGCCCCTGAAATTTCGTTGTCTCCTCGGGAATCACAAAATCAATTTTTGGTATTGAAGAGATTTCCAGCTGTTGTAACACCAACTGATGAACATTGCCTGGAACGGGTGGTAATTCAACGTGATTGTTTGCTGGGACCAAGTGGTAGTATTGTTGGTGAGTTTCTTCCACATGTTGCAACTGATGCTCCATCCCTGGGTCGGTTGATGTTTCAATGGAAGTATTTTCTGGAACCGAATCATCGGTGACCTGCAAAACAGAATAATTCAAAATAGGGGGGGAATTGTTAGTATTCACCACGGCCTCCTCAACTTCAGGCTCTTTTCCATTTAAGCTCACTTCCAACTCCTTTCCCTCCGAACATTCTTCTTCAGTTTCATTTTGCAACTCCACCTTTCCTTCCTGATTTTCACTCTCTTGTGGCATCACTTCTTTTTTTCTCACAGCCAACCATCTTACTATGTTCTCTCGAGCTCTTTTGTTTATCTCTTTGACTAATTGAGTCACGAAGCTCTGAGAGGTTACGCTCATAATCCCACCTAGTTCTTCTACTTGACGTACTACCAACATGCCCCACAAACGGTACTTTCTCTTCCCTCGAATACCTAACTCCACTATATCTTCTAGGCTCATCCCGACATTCCCGATCACACCGATCCCTCCTACAAAAATGATTAGACGCATAACGCTTCCTCATAATATTTCTCAACTCATCCCAAGTTTCAATACTCTTCTCACCACACCTTCGCATAGATGTTGTTAATTGATCCCACCAAATCACAGCATAGTCTACAAATGAGCTCACAACCAACTCCAACTTTTTCTTCTCGGAGTAATTATAGCGCTCATACATTACTTTAATCTTTTCTTTACACGCCACGTACGCATCTAGATCACTTCTACCCTTAAATTTTGGAGTTTTCGTTTTCCTACCCCTATCAACACCATATCCATAATAATTTGTATCCCTTCTTCCAAACTTATCACCTTTATTTTTCATTCTCCATATTGCAGCCTCAATCCACGCATTTTCATCACTATCACCACAATATACATATGCATCACACATTTTAATCTTAGGCTCCAACCTATTCAACGTACTCCTCATATCCACCGACATCCTTTCCATTCGATCCATCATATTATTCATTTTGACTCAATGACTCAAAAGACTTGAACTAGACAATTGTGGGTTGGATTCTTTTTTTTGTGGATAGATTCAAGATAGTGGTTCTTGAATTGAATTTGACCCGACAAAATTGAATTTTGACTCAAGGGAATAGTTGGATAATTTAGATGAGTGAATAATTTAATTCACGAATGTGGTTATTGAATTTGGATTGGATTTTGAAAAGGGATTTATTTTCAATTTAGAATTGATAATAGGGTAGTAACAAATTCCAAGAAAAAAAAATTTTATTATTTTTTTTATTCGGACGTGAACAGTACTGTGAATAGTATTTTATTTTTTTTTACAAAAACTCGAAAATTTGACTACGAGAACGATAAAGAAAACGGAAGTTGATTTGGACTAAAATTGAGCACAAAAACAACTTTTGAAATTTTTTTGAGATTTTTCTGGATCAAAGACTCAAAATAGAATACTGGACACAAGAACACGAAGAACACAAAAGAAAGGAAAAAAAGACTCAACAAGAAATAGAAACAAAGATAGAACCTGATTAAATTGGAGCATTTGCTCTAATACCAACTGATGCGAACCCCGTAGCAACGGTGACTACGAAACCCACAACAAGATTGATGCGGAACCCAAGAACACCAATAAAACCGGGTTGGACTTAAACCCAACAAAGTGAACCAAAAAATCCAACGATAACGATGATGCGCTGAACCCCTTGATTACATAATTGAAGAACTCTCGTACCGATATTTGAACGCCACAAAGATTATTCATCTTTGATAAGTTCGATAAAATTGTTCATGGAAGAACAAAGTAGAAAGCAAAAGCATTTCAATTTAATTCAATATCAAAGTTGTTCTTTTTAACAATGAAGAATATAAATCCTATTTATACTAAAACAATAAACCCTAAGAAATATAGAAAATACCATATCAAAGAGTCCTAAAATTACAAACTTGCCAAAAATAAGAATTCTAGCCAAAATAAAATACTTTATGAAAAAAGGAAAGTTTCTTCTAATTCTGGCATGTGCCAGATCATATCACAAAAGGCAAAAAAATATTTTTACTATCTTGCTGAAGGTCATTTTATCAAAGACTGTCATAAAAGACTAAATGATTAAAAGAATAAGTCTAATAATGATGGTACTGCAGCATTGGCATATAATAATGATAACAACATTGATGAAGTCTATGTTGCTGTCAATATTTCACCTAGTCGGGAATGGATCCTTGACTATGGCTGCACTTTTCACATGTGTCCTAATAGAGAATGGTTTAATGAGTTTGAAAATGTAAATGGTGGTCAAGTTTTAATGGGTAATCATATGACTTGTCAGGTAAGAGGAATAGGAACAATCACCTTAAAGATTAAGGATAATGTAGAACTAGTTTTAGAGAAAGCTAGGTATGTTCCTGACTTACAAAGAAACTTGGTTTCTTTAGGTGTCCTAGATTACCTGAATTATAATATTGTTATTAACAAGGAATACATTAAAATATTGAGGGACTCTCAACTTGTTGCCAAAGCCCCCAAGAGACATGGCCTTTACATTTTAAATACTCAAAACTTTTTTGATTCCACATCAGCAGCAATTTCAGTTCCCAATGATTAGTCACAAATATGGCATAAGAGATTAGGTCACATAAATGACAAAGGTCTACAAATTTTGAAAAAACAGGGTGCATTTGGAGAAGATATAATTGATAAACTCAGTTTTTGTGATTATTGTATTTTAGGAAAGCATAACAGATTACCTTTCCTACCTGGAATGCATAAAACTGCATCTATACTTGAATACTTGCATGCTGATCTTTGGGGACCAGCTTCTGTGTCTACATATACTGGTTTTAGATTTTTTTTCTACTGATCATAGATGACTTCTCTAGAAAAATTTGGATTTTCCTTCTCAAGTCTAAATCTGACACTTTTAAAGTTTTCAAAGAATGGAAAGACTTAACTGAAAATCAAACTGAAAAGAAGATTAAATTATTGAGAACTGATAATGGACTTGAGTTTTGCAATTTTGAGTTTGATGAATTGTGTAAATTGCATGGTATATTAAGACACAGAACTATGACACACACTCCACGACAAAATGGATTGGCTGAAAGAATGAACAGAACTATTCTTGAAAAAGTTAAATGCATGTTATTAAGTTCTGGTCTCCTCGAGCTATTTTGGGGAGAAGCAATAAAAACTGCTAGTTATCTCATAAATAGAAGCCCTGCTAGTGCTATACAATTTAAAACTAATAAGTACGGATTTCGCACTCATTTAGGCCGTTAAACTTATTTAGTTGTTAGTTTTCACATGTTGGTTTATACCTTATTTTTGTTACTTTTGTTATTTAGGTTAATACCCGGGTTGTTGGATGTTTTGGAAGGATTTCGAGCATGAATTGAGCCAAAAGAATTGAAGATGAAATATTCCAAGATTCGGCAATCTAAACTATGAAGAAATGGTGGTTGAATAGTGGCTTGAAAAGGGGTCAAATCGAGTGCAAAATGAGGAAGAAAATGAAGTTGGCACAGAATTGAACTGTGCACAAGAATAGGCCTGCAGGGTGCGCGTACGCACACTTGGCAAAACCAGCAACTGAAGGGAATTTGATTTCACTATGCGTACGCACAGTCAAAGCCATGCGTACGCATAGTACAATTCTGGAGGGTCTCCCGGGTAGCGCGAAAACCCGATTTTTGATTTATTTCTCGGCCCATTTCACTCCATCCCGACTCCAACCCTTCTCCACAACATAAATACACATCTTAGGGCTCATTTCTAGGGCAAGAAAGAAGGGAGGGAGCAAACCAAATAAAAGACAAAAATCTAGAAGTTCCTCTCTTCCATCAACAATGGTGGAAATGGAAGATGGAGAAGAAGGAGAAGGCTTTTGATCTTGAAGATTCCAAGCATCCTTCTACCATTCAATAAGCTTTTTCTTCCCTCTTTAATTTCATTTTTATCCATTTGTTGTAGTATTTTGTTTGCCATTTTTGTAAATGATTTATGGATAGTTGAACCCTATTGTGATTGGGGGTTATTTTAAACCCTAGGATGATTTTCTAATGTTTATTGTGCTATATAGTTCTTGAGATTGATGTGTTTAATCTATTGTGTTAAATGTTGATATTGTTATTCTTGATTGTTTGGGATGACAACTAGATGATTGTGTTGATATAATATATGCTATTTTGGGAATTTTAGTATGTAATCGCTATTTTTACCAAAACCTAGTAGCAAGTAAATTTTAATTGATGGTAGTACGCAATCGCTATTCAATTGAATATACATATATATGTGTGGATTAACGCTTAAGTTAGTAAATTGAGCTTTCGAGTTTGCGTTTAATTCAATTCAACTCTCTTGTGTTAATGCTTTTGTTTAATTAAATCTAGCGAGTTTATCCTAGATTGTTTAATGAATAGGGTTGGGTAACGATGCTTATCTTATTCAACTAAAATTAAGAAGGGTTTGAGGTAATCGAGCTTGTGATTATTATCGAATTGTTGTTAATCAATTGAACAAAAATATTTTGTGAAAACATATTGAAAAATCATTCTAGCGGCGAAGAATACCCCTCGATCACATTTTCGTTTCTTTGTGTTCTTTGTCATTTTAGTTCTTTGTTATTTTCATTTTTGTTATGATTTCCTTAGTTTAATCCAACCAAACCACTCCCCCCCCCCCCCTCCCCCCCCCCCATTTACTTATTTGCATATTTTACTTTCTTTCCTAGCAATTGACGTGATTGAAAATAATCTTCTGCGGGAATGACCCTTACTTGCACATTACTACTTGAACGACATTTTTAGCGAAGTAAGAAAATTATTTTTGACGCCCTTTTGGTGGCAATTAAAAACCCCCGAAGAAGTATGGACTGGAAAACCAGTTGATTTGATAAACCTAAGAATTTTTTATTGTGCAGCTTTTGCACACCAGTCTGAAGGGAAACTAGAACCTAGGGCCTTTAAGTGTGTTTTCTTAGGTTATGGTGAAGGGGTTAAAGGCTGTAGGCTTTGGGTAAGAGAAAATAAAGGGTATAAGATCATTATAAGTAGAAATGTAGTTTTTAATGAGAATGATCTACCTTGTTTAAAAAGAGAGAAAAATCTGGACCAAATAAGACAAACAGAAAATGTAGGAAGAGAAATTGAAATTGAGGTGGAGCAAGCCAATAGTGATAATCAAAAAGCTGATCAGATTGAAAATAATGAAATTGGTGCTCACACTAATGAAGAAAATGAGCAATTTGAATCTGATTTAGAAGTAAATCATCCTTTAAGTGATTATCAACTTACTAGGGATAGGGAAAGGAGAGAGATAAGACCACTTGTCAGATTTGGTGATCAAATATCTCTTCTGACAATTCAGGGGTGTATTGAGAATGAACCTGAGTCCTTCAAAGGTGCTATTAGTAGCAAGGACTCTAAGCATTGGGTAGAAGCTATGCATGATGAAATGTAGTCTTTAAATAAGAATAAAACTTGGATCTTAGTTAAAAGACCTAAGGAGAAAAGTGTTATAGACTTTAAATGGATCTACAAAATTAAAAGAGATGAACGAGATGATAATGACATTAGATACAAGGCTAGACTTGTAGCTAAGGGCTTCGCTCAATGGGGTAGAAGGGTATTGATTTCAATGAAATCTTTTCCCCTGTTGTAAAATTTACAATAGTTAGAGTAATTTTAGCTTTAACAACACAATTTAATTGGGAATTGGATCAACTCGATGTAAAAACTGCTTTTCTAAATGGGGATTTAGAAGAAACTATTTACATGGAACAACCTAATGGTTTTGAAGTAAATAATAATTCTGATTTAGTGTGCCTTCTTAAAAAATCATTATATGGTTTAAAACAAGTTTCAAAACAATGGTACAAGAGATTTGATATCTTTGTACTTGGACTTTTTTTTAAAATAAGTAATTTTGATACTTGCCTCTATTGTAAAGGAAGTGGAGGTGGGGAGTCTCTCTACCTTTTAGTCTATGTCGATGGCATGCTTTTTAGCTAGTCATGATATAAAGGAAATAGAATTAATCAAAAACAAGTTAAAATCAGAATTTGAAATTAAGGACTCAGGTCCTGTTAGAAAATTTTTGGGTATTGAAATCAAAAGTGATAGAAAAGAAGGCATACTAAGTCTAAGTCAAAAAACCTATGTTCTAAAAATACTTGAAAAAATGTCCCTGTCTGAAGCAAAAAGTGTTAGTTTACCCTTAGCAAACCATTTCAAACTATCAGCTGATCAATGTCCAAAAACTGAAGATGAGTTAAGAAGAATGGTTAAGGTTCCTTACTCTAACGTTGTAGGATGAGTTATGTATCTAATGATTTGTACTAGGCCTGACCTAGCATACTCTATAAGTGTTCTAAGTAGATACATGTCTAATCTTGGTGAAGTTCATTGGGAAGCCTTAAAGTGGCTTCTCAGATATATTAAGGGGACTTGTGATCTAGGAATCCAATATAGAAAATAATCTGAAGGTGTTATCCTGAGAGGTTACGCAAATTCTGATTATGCAGGTGACAGAGACAATAGAAAATCAACTTCTGCCTATATATACACTTTAACTAATTCTTGTATAAGCTGGAAATCCCAACTACAGAAAATAGTTGCACTATCCTCAATTGAAGCAGAATATATAGTTGCAACTAATGCAATAAAAGAAGGAATCTGGTTAAAAGGACTCTTAAATGAGTTTGACTTTATTAATGATGTTTTACATTTTGATAGTCAGTCTGCCATATACTTGAGTAGAAATCCTGTTTTTCATAACAGATCAAAACATGTTGATGTAAATTTCATTTCATTAGAGATGTGATCTCTCAAGGTGTTGTGAAATTGGAAAAAAAAATCTACTCATTTTAATCCTGCTGATATTAGAACTAAGTACTGCCCTTAAACGAATTTCTGAATTGTTTTAGTTTACTGAATATAAACTCCTGCTGATTTGTGTATCAAGTACCCGAGCAAATGGTGCCATGTCTGGAGGAATCACTGTAAATGAAATTGGGATCATTGTACCAAGGTGGAGAATGTGGAGAAAAAAATGGCACAATGATGGGCTTGATCTTTTATGCCATGATGGGCTTATGGGCTTGGATCACTACACATTGAGTTGGGCTGATCTGTTGGCTAAGTCGTGTTTCTCTGAAATAGGTTTTTCCTTTCAAAGAATGGATATACCTGATCTTGCCAAGTGTCATCACACTCACCGTTGATGGAAGACCTTCTAGTGTCTTCGATACTTATTGACTTCTAGGGTTTGAGTAGTGGGACGATTCATTCTCTCACCCTCTGGAATTCTCTCTCTCTCTCTGTGACTGCTAGAACTTCCTCTCTCTCTCACACACGAAACTGAAGCTTCTCTTAGATCTAAAAACCTGAGATATTGTATAGGTCTTGAATGATTTGTATAGTGTATGTTGTTGGTATCCTTGTGTGGATATTTGTACTGGTTAGAGGAGCGTATTACTTGATGAATCTTGTGTGATTTTGCTGAGTGCCATCAATGTGTATTTTGAACAGTTTCTTGATTCCGATTAATATTGTGATTCCTTCCTGTGGTAGAAGCTCAAAAGGGGATTAGGAACTCCGGTTCTGAACCTCTTGCCTTAGGGCGAAAATATTATGTTCTTGTTCTTATTTTTCTTATTTTTTTACTATTTTTATTCTGTTTTTGTTCTGTAATATGAGCTAACCCTTTCGATCTAAACCTAACACTGGAGTTGCCTGGCCAGTGATACGTAAATCTGTATACGAAAAAGTTACGCCTGAAAGCTCAACCTATTTAACATTTGTGTCATTTCCATTCAAAGCTATGCTCTGGTAAAAAAACATTTTGTAATTTCTTTGGAGTTTTTGCTCTGTTTAATAAATGATTGAGCATTTGCATTGGTTGGCGATAGACAACTGGCTATGTACTACATTTTTAAGTGGTTGGCTATAATAGAGTGAAATACGTTAGGGTATGTTGGTAAAGATTTTGGATTGATCAACCTTCTATAGATATTTTTTCTACATAAAAAGTTCTGGTTTTGTTTGCTTTCCGAGAACTTGTAAGGAAGAAGGAAGATACCGCCTCCTTTAAAATAAAAAAAAAATAAAAAAATAAAAAGGAAAAAGGGAGACAATTTTATCATTTCTTTTATTCTTTTCGGCATTATGCGATTGTGACAAATTATCCTCCTTGATGACGATTGTCTTTGATTAATTTTGCTGTGATTTTATTAATTTTTTCGTTTCGGTAAATATTGTACTAGAATGTTTGAAGACGTAATACAATTAGCAGGTCACTCAGTTGTGTGTTGATAGAAGGTGGTGGGAATTATTTGAAATTTTTTAGCCATGATTATTTTGTTTATTTTCTGACATAAACCAGATTAATTTTATTCACCAGCCTCGGCTGCATGTTTACAATGCAACTAGGAGTATATCCAGTCCATTCGGAGTAGACGAGAAAGAGCTCACTTTGCAAGACCAAGAGCCATACGATTTGCTTGCCCGTCGGATCAAAGAACATGTAACGTCTGTGAAGGATCCCATCATTTCCAAAATGGACCTGATAACAGCTCCTTCAGGAGCATGAATTGATGGGTCGTTTATGGCATTCACACTGTTATATCTATAAATTACATGACATACACGTAACAGAGGGGATCTCACATGGCCAACTCAGCATCGATTATTTAATTGGATTTGACCTATTAAATCAAGCAAATCCATCTTGGGCATGGGCTTGGGCTCGGGCTCGGGCTCGGTCTATTAACCCACTGAAACCATTTCTATTTCTCTATATGTAGATGAATCCATCCACAATCAAGGTAATATTTTTCTGACCCTAGCCAAATCCCATTTCCCTCTCTTGCATTCATATTATATTTCGTCCGACAATTGACTTGATAATCAGAGTGCAATGGTCGTCGAACCATTTTCTAGACCAGTTGTCTTTGCCTCCTAATGGTGTGTTCTAGTGTTCAAGGAATGTCTACGTGGAAGGGAGATGTCCGGGATTCTTTTGGTGTAAAAATTGAGGTCAACACTCACCATTGCTACAGCCTGATTCAATCACAGAAACATAGATACTCTGCTACCTGCAAATTTAAGGCCCTAATGAACCGCTATGCATTCTCCCCCTCTTATTGATTTTGGCATAACTACAAACACTGCCCCTTTTAAATCCCTGCATATAATGCCCACACCATAAAATCCACGAGCCCTTAACAGCGACATCCTCTTCCACCTTCATTTTCACCAAATCAACTGGAGGCATACTCCATTACCCTGTTATAGTCGGTCCTTGGCTAGAAGAGTTTTCATACCGTGTACTTATTATATTGGGGAGAAGGGAACAAAAGGAATCTTGATATATGCTGTCTTAAATGAGCAATGTGATTTTGATCTGGAGTTGCCTACTATACTGGCGATATCCATGCATTGTTTGCCACCATCAGGAACAAGATCATTAATCATTTCAAATTAAAAGTTTTGGAGGATGATCCGTGCAATTAATTGGTGCATATACATTGTTAATTGTTATATGGGAACAATACATAAATAAGGTTTTTAGTATGGTGAATTCAATAATAAGGTAAAAGGTTTCAATATTCAAAAATCAAGTTTCTATAAAATTTTATTTATGATTTAATTAATTAATTAATTATTTAATTAATTAAATATACAAAAGTCACAAATTTGTACAATTTTGGTCACAAATGCATTTATTGGTCACATATTATCAAATTAATTAATTATAAATTATTACGAGGTCACAAATCAAAATTTTTATTGGTCACAAATTATTTTTGAAGTTACGAATTGAAATTTTAATAGGTCACAATTTATTTCTGAGGTCACAGATCAAAATTTTAATAGGTCACAGATTATTTTCGAGGTCACAAATTAATTTCTTAGGTCACAATTAATTTCGGTCACAATTCACGAACATATGAGTCACAATATTGTGACCGCCACCAAATTATAAGTGACCACCACTTCGCCCTTGCCTCCACCAGCGGCACCACAACCGTCGTCGCCCAATAGCTTAACAATAAGGTCACAATTCCCTAACATATAAGTCATACTATTGTGACCACCACTAAATCATATGTGACCACGATTTCGCCGCTGCTTCCACTAGCGGCACCACCACCGTCGCTGTCAAATAGCAACATCAACACCTCAAAAAAGCCCTCCCAGCACCACTATCACCACCCCCAAAACCACCACCGCCATACGCACGAACCACCACTATCACTGCAAAACCACCCCAAAACCAGCACCACCTCCAACCACAAAACACCCACAACAGCCACCAAAAATCTGCAAATCATCCGCCCCAGTCATCTCCCACCACCAACCACCACTATCACCACCCCAAAACCGCCACCGCCACCGCCATATGCACAACGCCGTTGCTGCCGCCAACACCATCACCACCACCATAAACCTCATCACCGCACCGTTGTCACCTACCAGAAATCGGCAGATCCACCACACCGCACCCAACATCACCGCACAACCCAGCCACCACCAACACCTCACAAAAAAACCCAAAGCCCGCCATCAATCTGCACAATCACAACAACAACAAAAAGTCTGCACACCCCAAAACCGCCCATCGCAACGCCTCCACCTCCCGCCACAGCCACACAGCATCGCGACACTTCACACTCACAGCAACGTCGCGCTGCTGGTATTCAACAGCCAGAACTGGCCGGCGTCGCTACCATAAGGAGACGATCCTCTCGCCACAGCCACACACATCCACGCACGTGGTTCAGTGGCGTCGCCAACCACCACTTGTTATTATTCCCCTTGTTATATCCTAATTTTGAATTTGGATCTTTAAATACCTCTCTAGGTGTAATTTCCACTTGTTATATATCCTGCCTCCTAAACAATGAAACTGCCAGCACTATTATTCCCCTTGCCTAGGCCTAGGCCTCGGACTTCATATGTTTCCCAAAAGTTTCCTTTGTGGGATGGATCCGCATCTGTGCGTCTCCATTTTCCATTTCATTGTCCCAATGGATATTCCTCGGTTAAATTTGTGACACCTCAGTATATTAACCCTTATTAGTTAATGAAAATATGATACTTTTAATATAGCATATTCTCATTTGCTAACGAGAGCCGATTTACCAACATGTCAAAATATTAGAAAGAAAAATGCAAGAGAATAATCAAATGCGACAATAGATCTCGACTCAATTGGACAAATATTATTATGTACGCCAGACAACTACAAGTAGACAAAAACATCTAATTTGGAATAACCATGTCTGCGTGCTACTGAAAACACTTAATTCTTTTAGGTGTTTTATTCTAGCGCACGAGTGGCATTGACATTCTAATTGCTAATGTATATGACCTGCAGGATTGCACAAATAAATTATGTGCAAAATCAATGGAAAACAGGCTGGTGGTATCTGCAATATCTTTCGAATATGCTGAAAATTTGGAAGGTTAATGTTAGATGCCTCAAATTGTCAACAAAAAGACGACCCACATTTTCCAGCCAAATAGTGCTATTTGACAACCACAGTGCTAAGCACTAGTCCACTGTCTCATCGTCAAATGAGATAGTGGTGTTACGTAGCATTCCTCTCAAATATATAGACTGGCAAACAGTTACTGATCTACCCTCAACCAGAACTCGACTCGAAACATAGTTACACGGTACATGAAATCTAAACACCACTACATTCATAAAGGCCTAAACCATAACTTAGACAAAATGAAGCTTTTACTGATGCAATTTATGTTTTATGATACATTTCACAATAGAGAAAGTTCAACTACTTTCTTACTTAATTTACAAACTCGATTAAAAGAAAGACAAATTCATCCATGCTCTAGTGATAGGATTCATTCTTACGATCTTCTCCCACCATTTTGGTGCTTCTCTTCTAGTCCAGCAGCCTCCTTCAACATATCAGCTGCATCCTGATGCATATCCAGTTTGGCAAGGGCAACTGACTGCATGTAAAAGGCTGTCGGCCAATCTGGATAGACAATTTGTGCTTGCATTGCATCCCGAAGAGCAACATCAGGTTGATCACACATGAGATAACAGAGACTACGCCGTGCATAAATAGTTGGGGAAACCATAGTTCCCATGTTTATAAACTGACCATGCAAAAGGAAAAACATAAAGTTATTTTGTCATTCCAAAGATTCACAGATGCAGGTTTTTCATATATGTGCTGTCCATTATAGCATAAAAGCTACATTATTTTTACAAGTATAATTTATCAAATGCAAGCTTAATTGACCATGCAAGAATGAGTGCGTCTGCCATTGCAACTCTTTACCTAGTTTTAACATATTCACCCAATTTTGTTTCCATACTACTTGGTGGACCTATCTGGCGTAGGGATGACAATTTAACCCGTCCCGATCCGACGGACCCGCCCCTAATGAGACCTAAAAAACCCGCCCTGACGGGTTCGTGGGGCGGGACGAGGTGTAAAGGGTCGCGCCCGTGGCTGGTCGTGGGGCGGGGCGGGACAAAAATGCTCTGCCCCGAACCCGTCCCGTGAAAAAAATAATTAAAAATAGAATTTTAATAAATTGTTAGCTTTAAAATATTGTTGAATGTATTTACATTTTTTTAACATGGTTCTAATCCAACAATTATATTATACAATTGTTAATTTAAAATTTTACATAATTAACAATTGTTTATATAATTTATAAATTCGATCATTCAATTTTTTTTATTATAATTAAATTATATAATCCGAAATTATAAATCATGATAGTTAAATAAATATTTTTTGCTTATAAAAGATTTATACCAATTAATCAAAGTAAGTTAATATCTTGATCGAAAATATTAGAAAAAAATTTAAAATATATGAAATGACCTTTAGATTTTGGGTTAAAGGTTGAACTTTAAATAATAACATAACTCGAATTTTTGAAAATGTAAAAAAAAAAAAAAAAATTAAAATTAAAATTAAAATTAAATGGGGCAACAAACGGGACAAATTCTTGCCCCGTCCCCGCCCTGTCCCATCTAAGGCGAGGCGGGCGCGAAGTTGGAGGGAGGTAGGGCAGGGCGGGGTAGAGGTGACAAGCCCCGAACCCGCCTCATTGCCATCCCTAATCTGGCGTATCAATTTAAGAGTGCACATTAACGGTTCCAGGTAACATTGATCGTTAATCATGGGTAGGTTAAGGTATTATTACTTTGACTTTCTGGATTCCAGCAAGACAGACAGCTAGTGAAAAGCATCAACATTAAGTTTCTTCATTATGCATTTTTATCTTTATGTTTGTTTGGTTCTGGATTTTAGGTTACTGCCTATTCACAGCACGAACAGGTCAGGCCCACAAAGATATAAATAATATTTCAACAATTCAATCACAAACACGGAATCCAAACCTGAGAGTAACAGTCGATTGCAGCCTTGAAGTCCTTATCACGAAATGCATAATCCCCACGTTTCCTTGCCTCCAACACATCTCTCATCTGCTGTGTCCATTCTTGAAAAGACAACTGAAGAAATGATGGACTTGGTGAAATGAAATTCAAGGTACAAGGAATGCAACACATCCTAATTTGACAAGTGAATTACCTCATTGGTTCCTTCATCATCCCGGTAGTTCATGGTAACCAAAAGTTGATGTATTGCTGTGAGGTCCATCCTAGAACAAGCCTCACCTATTGGTGAAAGTGGGCGTTGTGGAGTCGGTGGAGCTTCCTTGTGCTTAGAAATTCCAAGCATGACATAAGATGGAACCTGAGGCCAAAATCATGGTAATCCGAATTTAAATCCACCAATTCCTTCTGTATATACGAGAAGGAATGCAAGCACATTTTAACCATTTACATATTATCTCTACAGTTGAGGATGAGATGCACTTTATCAAAAATAAATAATTAAATTACACAGCTATTTTAACAGTAATAAACACTCAAGATTCTGTATATGAAAATCTAAATTTGCGTGGCAATCACATCTTCTGAAATGACAAAGTAGAGAATTAATATTTTCGACACTCTTAAGACTCTCGAGTGATGGGAACCAATTCAGAGAAATATACTTATAACTGAGGCAGATCACCATCTCCATTACCTAGAGTTAACTGTTTCATTTACAGCATGATTAGCTTCAAAATAGAATTAGCATGCAAATAGAACCCGTTATTGAAGTATTGATCAGGGAACCTCTGACTAGATTGTTACAAATACCAATATGGAAGTTTTCAGGTTGCTTTTCCCCAATACATTAGAGAGAAGAAAGATTAAATATACAATTAGATTATTCTATTTCTGTAAGAACTTGTTTGATTGTGAGAAAGCTATGTCAACTAGTGCATGTAAAATGTACCTTAAATAATATGGAGCTAAAGTTTCAGATCCTTACATTAGATTTTGGCTGTAGTGGAGAAAGAATAGTGATAAGATCCTTTATATTTGGCCTTTCCCTAGGTTCGTTTTGCAAACATTGGGAGGCAAGATTGACAACTACTGTAGCGTCTTCCATAGAAAATTTCCCCTCTAAATGCGAATCCGTCAAAAGAATGATGTTTTTACCACGTATCATATCAAGAGCCTGCGCACGAGCAGAAATAAACAAACTATAGCAGGATTCATATCATAATTTAACCTACACAGGCCTCTCCAATAAGGAGAACATAAGTTCAAAAATCAGAAAAAGGAAAAGGAGAAATTTCTGAAATCGAAAAGATGCAATCATGCTGACGCTTTTGGGGTAATAATGCTCATCTTTGAAATGGCAAAGAAGTCCTCCACATTCTAAGCCTTATGATTGAAAATATCTTTAACTATTTTACAGATTTAAGCTGTTTCGAATAGCACTTGTTGTGGAGAAGATTGGATTCTCATGTGTAAAAAAAGCAAGGACTCCATGCCTAAACCACCACCATTACATGGATGCATGCTTTGTAAGAGAACAAGGACACTGGAAAACAAAAATCGAAACTTGTTCAATTATTTAAAAGTTATCGATTATCTGTAAACTACATACTGTAGCGTATCTCATAAAGCATCTGCATATTAAATTCTTTTATGGCAATTACTAACAGTTATAATAGATCATATGGATTTATAAAACAATTCAGGTTTTGATGTGTATTCATTGAAATTAGTGCCCATATCTGGCTGCAACAAGTCGTCCATATGTTAGACCATATCAGTCAACACAGGAATAAAGAGGCATAAAAATGTACAACAGATACCACAAAATTATGTCAAGACAATTAACTCACATGACTTGGAGGGATGTGCTTTCCACTGAGTAGATCCAATAGGACAGTGCCAAAGCTGTATATAACACTTTCCTGGGTTACTCTTCCTGCAATGAATAGATTACAGTCAATTAAGAGAAAAAATTATAGTCATGAAGCACAGATCCATCATTATTCCACGAAAATAAGAATCCTGTCAATACACAATTAGAACTAACAACGTTGACCATAAAAGCAGTCTAAAGCTATATAAATACATGCTACCTAAGATAACAAAATTAGCAACAAATATGAAAGTAGCAGCAATGAAGCAAGGCTTAACGCTTATGTCACATTAAGCACCACATCAATGCAGAAGCACTTACTCAAAGGTTCCCAATTTAACCATGGGCATCTTGTCAATTGCTCTTACTCAAAGCACCTTACATTATTGCTTACTAAGCCCTTGTTTGGTACATATCATTTTCTAAATACATTTTCCTCTCTTATTTTCAACCATACATTCTTCAATAAAATAATATTATACGCAAATCCAAAACTTTTCC
The DNA here is from genome assembly GCA_019395295.1 of Osmanthus fragrans. NCBI lineage: Eukaryota > Viridiplantae > Streptophyta > Magnoliopsida > Lamiales > Oleaceae > Osmanthus > Osmanthus fragrans. Next base: position 57,634 of record CM033356.1, on the reverse strand, counting down.
ATAGTTTTTAACCACACATTCTCCGTCAAAATACTATTCTAAAATGCATTATGAGGAAAAAATGGGGCTCAAACTGACTCTAAGCTTAACTTGTGGTGCAGGTTTAAGAGGAAGTGCTTGTGTCAAATATCTCAACGTCACTTATTAGATAATAGTATAAAAAAATTCACTCGGTAAGAATGTGTTGGAGCTCTGAGAATATGAAACACCCAAAAAACCACTGATAAAGCATATATATACTAATTCAATCGTAGCCATGCAATAAGCATGTGTTCCAGCATTGCAAAATATGATGACATAAGAATGTTTCAGTTGAACATATGACTATTGCAAGCAGTTAACTAGAAGTGCAATAAGGCTAGATAGATAAACACTTACACATTCATGCACATGCATAGAAAACAAAGTACTTTCCTACAATAGAAATATAAACTCCATCTAGATATGTGCTCACCATTTTTTAAGTACTCTGGTGGGGTGTAGGCGAGATTTGTGCTATAACTTTTCCCATCTCGACTATTTTTCATCAAGCCAAAGCATGACAGCCGAGGATCACCATCCTACAATTCCAATCAAATATTAAAATTTTGGGGTCAAAAAAAATAAAATCGGGAGAGCAATATTTATACAACATTCGCATAAAGCACATACTAAGAGTGGTGTTGATTAGAAAGGGACTTGTGCTAATACCTCATCAAACAGAACCCTGTAGGCATTGAGATCATGGTACAATGAATGGCCTTCACTGCCACAATATTCCAAAGCTTCAGCTATGTAAAGAGCTACTCTCAAGCGCATGGCCCACTCGATGGTGGTCTGACTTTCCCCTGCTAAATTGGAGTATGTTATGAACAAATTTCGGTGTAACTTGAACACACAGAATACAGGTAAAAAAGACTCGTAGTGAATATATATGCATCAGATCCATTCTTCAATCTCCATTAAAATCATATTCTTTTAACTTCGCCAATAGTTCTATCATACTATGATTGTTAAATGCCACTCTCACTTTGACGTTCAAACCAACTTCAAGTCTCCAACAAATATTGCATAAAAATCTAACTGATAAACGCTAGGCATCCTAGGAAAAATAATTAAATTTGCCAAGTTATTAGCTCAACTTCGAAAAAACCAAGAACATAGTAATACATACAGTGAAATAAATGCTTAGCAAGATTATTGTTGGGCATATACTCTGCAATCAGCAACCTCTCATCACCGTCACAGCAATAACCTATCAAATTAGCCAGCCTCCGATGCCTCAATTTCCCTACTCCCCATGCCTCCTCCTACAACCAAAAATAAAAATAAAAATCACAGAGTTGAATTATTAAGTATCAGAGACAAAGCCCTCGTAGTATTAAGGACTAGATCATGAATATATACACACATATACTGCAGTTGTGATAATATAATACCGCAAACTGTTTAGGGTCTGGCCAGGATAACTTGGGGAACTTCTTGACGGCGATCCACCGGCGGTTCTGGAGGCGACCTTTATAAACAATATTTGGCGCCTTTTCGCCACTTTCGGAGACAATAAATTCAGGGTTGAAGTTATTGGTGGCTGTTTTAAGGTCGGAAAGTGCGAACTCCGAGAAAGACGGGACTCCGGTGGCTTCTGCCCCGGGCTCAGGTGGACCGACGGAGGAGATCGGTGGTGGTCGGGGCGGGACGGAAGTTTGGGCAGGCTTTTCTTTTTCTGGGTGTGTCTCTGTGGGTGGAAATTTTGATGCACAACAGCCCATAACTCTGTTCAGTTCCCACACAGATCACTTTATCTTCTTAACAACCCGCGAATCAGTGATAGATAGGACTTTATGGCACAGATTAATGTATAAATAATAACGTTAAACAATTATAGAAACAAGTAAGGGTATCTAGTCTGAATTTCAGTATGAAAAAAATAGCATTATTACTTCTGATGAAAGAAGAATAGAATTCAAAAATGAGGTGCCAAGAAATGCAGCAAAGATTACATTTTTTGGATGGACGTGACTGGACAACATCACCAAACTGAGTTGTGTGTATTCATTTCATTGGAACTGGAGGAATACGGAACGGTATTGAATAACTGTGCTTAATATATATATATATATACTTTACATATAATTAAGATTAATTACTGAGTTAGTTAAATCAATTTCCACCAAACTTTACCTTGAGTACTTGCTCACCGAACAAAAAAATAATAATGTCACCACTGCTCACTCATTTGTTCAAATGTTTACTGATGAGGCGATAAATGGTAACCCCCGAACACAGATACTCGATGAGTCTGCAAGTCACCAACCCCGACCTAAGACACCCGACCTTGACCCCCATTGAAAATCTCCACGATGAGCTCAGGGTAATTAGGTCGGGTCACAAGGTCATGGACTTTGTGTCCTCAGATCGAGCTCGGTCCTTCGTACTAATCCTATGGTTAATCTCAACATCCTCTTTGTTTGAATACCTTTCCCGATCCAACTCAAACACAGGTAGAACAGTTTGAGCGAAACACAAACTCTTTACAAGATAAGAATCACAAGCGATAGAATTCTTCTACAACTCAACCACTAACATGTATAAATAGGTGATCCAAGCTCCTTTTTCAAGTTACGAGAATTATTATTATTTTTCCGTTTTATAGCCTTACGCAAATTTTCCCTCTCTAACTTAAGCATCGGAGGAGCGACGAGGACAAACCTCGACGCCTTGTTTCAGGTCATTGGAGATCCTATTCGTGTTCGATCATAGCAATCCGGTTCGAAAATCATCAGGTACTATTTTTGGTATCATCATTGGCGCCGTCTTTGGGAATCCCTACAAAAAGTCATGGTTAATACGCGATCAGGACACCTTCCAGCAAGCTCGTCCGGACCCGAGCAACATCCCGTCGGAGACCCTCCAGTTCTGCAGGAGGAATCATCAAGAGAGCCTGTACCTTTGCCGACTTCCGTAGCCCCTGAGGCATTTGAAGAGCTCCGTCAGCAGGTTGCTACATTGACACAACTGTTAAGTCAGAGGGAACCACGAGGTTGGTAACAATGGACTCAGCTGAGCTTACGAAGATCATTGAAGACGGAATTGCAGCTGGGATAAAGAACACTCAGACAGCAACACGATTCATCTCGAATATACCTTTCACTGCTGAGGTCTTGTCACATCTACTGCCAGATAGATTCAAGTACCCCCAAGTGAAAGAATACGACGGAACTACCGACCCCATCAATCACCTCAACATTTATACCGATGTCATGAATCTACAAGTAGCCCCAGATGCCGTCATGTGTAAGGCCTTTCCTCAGACACTCATCAGTGCGGCCAGAGATTCGTTCTCCACACTTGAGCCAAACTCCATCGCCTCGTTTTCGGGTTTGGCCGATAAATTCTCTGCTTTCTTCACCAGTAGCAAGCGTATCAGGAAGACAGTCGCATCACTCATGCAGATGCGTCAGGGGCCCAACGAAACCCTACGTAACTTCATGACCAAGTTCAATAAGGAAAGACTTCAGATCCCTGATCTTCATATAATGGCCGCGGTTTCAGCCCTAAACTATGCAATCAAGTGCGAAGCTTTCAAGATGTCTCTTTCAAAGACCCCGTCGAAATCGGTAACGGAACTACTCACTCGAGCTGAAATTACATTAATATGGAAGAAACGATGTTCCCGAAGAAAGAGACACCGTCGGCAAGCAAGCCCGAACATAAAAGACCACAAGAACTAAGTACAAGGCCAGACCTTCCCAGAAACAGGCCAAAGCAAGACCAGTCCCCAACATCTTTCACTCGTTTGAACACTTCAAGGTCTAATATCCTGATGGAAATCAAAGACTACAGGGAGTTGAAGTGGCCTCCTAGAATGCAAGCCCCACCTGATGCAAGAGATAAAAGCAAGTACTGTGATTTCTACCGAGATCATGGACATACCACCGAGACTTGTTTTGCCCTGAAGCAGGAGATCGAAGCCCTAATCAAGAGAGGGTTTCTAGGTTCTTACGTCAGTAACGACAAACGCCAAAGGAATAATCGAGACCGAGAAAAAGTCCCTTAAGATGTGGGGTGTAAACAGCCTACGGTCGGTACCATAAATGTCATCATTGGTGGGACAGCCTCGGGGGAAGATTCGAATAGTAGCCGTAAACAGTATGCCAGGCAGTACACTTCAATTTCCAGTATAAGTATCGACGCCACATGAGACATCACTTTCAAAGCGGGGGATTTGGAAGGCATATCTTTTCCCCACGACGATGCCTTGGTAATTTCTACTATTGTTGCAAATTTTGAGGTAAGGAGGATTTTGGTTGATAATGGAAGCGCGGCCAACGTGTTGTCCCATGAAGCTTTCCTACAAATGGGAATTTCTGCAGAAAACTAAAACCAGCAAGACCCCCCTCCAAGGATTCGGTGGAGGAATCATCACCCCAGAAGGTCTTGTTGATCTACCACTGACATTGGACTCGGGGGGAAAACAAGTAACTCAGATGACGACCTTTGAGGTCGTCCATGCCCCGATGGCCTACAACGCCATACTTGGGAGACCCCTGCTTAACGGGATTAGGGCTATTGTATCAACCTTTCACCTGGCCCTCAAGTTTCCAACAAAAGATGGAGTTAGCGTAGTGCGAGGAAGTCAGAAAGTAGCGAGACAGTGCTATGTTACAAGCGTACGGGAAATCAAGTCGAACATCATGTAACTTTCGGAGCTCGAACTCGAGCTTGAAAATCATGTCGCCTAGCTCCGGTGGAGGAATTGAAACATGTCGAGCTCAAGTCTGGTAAAACTGTGACTGTCGGGCATGACCTCAACGCAACGATCATGAAGGAACTCATCAGCTGCCTGTCTCGAAACATAGATGTGTTCGCCTGGAAAGTAGAAGACATGTCTGGTATTGACCCTGCGATCGCTGTGCATAAGCTAAACGTGAATCCCGAGTTTAAGCCTGTTAAGCAAAGGCGGAGACAGTTCGCGCAGGAGCGTAAGAAAGTTACACGGGAAGAAGTCACTAAACTCATTAATGCAAAGTTCATTAGAGAAGTACAGTATCCAGATTGGCTGGCGAACGTAGTACTTGTTAAGAAGTCCAGCGGGAAATGGAGAGTCTGCATCGACTTCACCGACCTAAACAAGGCCTGCCCGAAAGACAGCTATCCCTTACCTTGGATAGACAACCTCGTAGACAATACGTCAGGCCACAAGTTATACAGTTTCCTGGATGCTTTCTCCGGATACCATCAAATCCTCATGGCTGAAGAAGATCAAGAGAATACCTCGTTTATGGCGGATTCGGACATTTATTGCTACACGGTCATGCCTTTTGGGCTAAAAAATGCCGGGGCAACATATCAGAGGCTCGTCAATAAAGTCTTCGCCAACTTGATTGGAAAGAGCATCGAGGCATATGTAGACGACATGGTAGTTAAGAGCAAGCAAGTGGAAGATCATTTCTCAGACCTGGAAGATGTCTTCTCTACATTGCGGAAGTACAGAATGAAACTCAACCCTACAAAGTGTGCATTCGGGGTTGCTTCGGGAAAGTTTTTGGGCTTCATGATCACTCACAGGGGCATAGAGGCCAATCCCGACAAGATTCAGGCCTTGATATCTATGGAACCGCCTAAGGATAAAAAGGATGTCTAGAGGCTAACAGGTCGGGTAGCGACCTTGAACAAGTTCGTCTCAAAAGCAGCAGACAAGTGTTTTCCTTTCTTCAAAATTCTCAGAGGTACTCATAGCTTCAACTGGAATGAGGAGTGCAACTCCGCCTTTGAAAAACTAAAACAGGCCCTAGCAACGCCTCCTGTTCTCACAAAACCCGAACAGGGTGATACACTGTTGCTATATTTGGCCGTTTCTCATAACGTCATAAGTGGTGTACTAGTGAAGGAAAGAGAAAAGGTTCAACAACCAATCTATTACGTGAGCAAAGTCCTCTTCGGTGCAGAAACGAGATACACATTGGCCGAACAGCTCGCCCTTGCTCTAGTTGTGACTGCTAGGAAGCTCCGGCAATACTTCCAGTCTCATCCGATCATCGTGCTCACTAATCAACATTTAAAGCACATACTCCAGAAGCCGGATATATCCGGAAGATTGCTAAAATAGGCTATCGAACTAGGGGAGTTCGACATAGAGTTCAAAGCACGACCCTCGATCAAGGCACAGGCCTTAGCTGATTTCATAGCAGAACTCACACCAAGGCCTCGAGGTTTGGGGGCAGGCGTGATACTCACAAACCCAGAGAAAACTGTGGAAATCCAGTGCACACTGAGGTTCGAGTTTGAGGCCACCAATAATGAGGCGGAGTATGAGGCCGTCGTCATAGCACTAGAACTTGCGTACAACCTCAAGCTCGAACATATAAAAATTTTCAGCGATTCCCAATTAGTCGTTGGATAAGTGGATCGAACTTTCGATAGAAAGGAGGAGAAGATGAGTTTGTGTTGCTTGAAGGTGCACGACCTCCAAAGGAAGTTCAAGAGCTGCGAGATTTTGATGATTCCCTGATCTGATAACTACAAAGCTGAAGTTCTATCCCGACTTGTGTTCATGGGAGTGGATGGGCTTGACATGACAGTACATATCAGGTTTGTAACGGAACCAAGTATAGGTCAGAAAGCAAGCGTCATGGACATCGACCAAGAGCCTTCTTGGTAAGATCCCATTGTCGAATTCATAAGCAATGGGACCCTACCAGCGGATCCCCGAACGATGAAAAGCATAAGGTCTAAAGCATCAAGATACAGTATCATAGAGGGGGTGTTGTTCCGTCGCAGTTTCACGCTCCCCTACTTAGGATGTCTCAAGCCTTCCGAATCACTTCAAGCTCTTACTGAAGTTCATGAAGGCATTTGTGGGAATCATCAAGGAGGTCGAGCTCTTACCTACAAACTTATAAGGTATGGGTACTACTGGCCTAGCATGAAGAAAGACTCATCAGATTACGTAAAGAAGTGTGATAAGTGCCAGAGGTTCGGCAACATCATACGAGCCCCCGCAGAAGAGTTTACTTCGGTTCAGCACCTTGCTCCGTTCTCACAATGGGGAGTGGATATTCTTGGACCTTTCCCCATAGCCAGAGCCCAATTAAAGTTTGTCGCCATAGCAGTTGAGTACTTCACGAAGTGGGTTGAGGCCGAAGCCTTGGCAACAATATCTGAGCCTAAGCTCAGGTGGTTCATATGGAAATCTGTCGTATGTCGATTTGGGATACCAAGAGTGCTCATAATGGATAACGGAAGACAATTTGATAATGCTAGCTTCAGAAATTTCTGTGCCAAACTCGGGATTGACCACCACCTGACATCTGTCTCACACCCCCAGAGTAACGGCCTCGCAGAAGTGACCAACCGAATTATATTTCATGACCTTCGAACAAGGATTGGAGAAGCAAAAAGATGTTGGCCTGAAGAATTGCTCGACATACTCTGGTCCTACAGGACTTCACATAAGACGTCAATTGGCGAAACTCCTTTTATGCTGGCCTTCGGCATAGAGGCCAATATACCGATCGAAGTCAGCCTTCCCACGTGGAGGAATCTCGAACATATCTCGAAAGGGCAGACAACCGAACATCTAGACCTACTCGAAGAAGTTAGAGAGCAGGCCTCACTGAAGGCTGCGAGCTATCAGAGCCGGACAGCTAGATACTTCAATGGGAATGTCAGAGCAAGAAGGTTCAGGACGGGAGATTTGGTTCTCAGCAGAACTGAAGCCACAGGTCATCCCCCGAGAAAGCTAGGGCCAAAATGGGAAGGCCCCTTTGAGGTCATACGACGGATAAAGGGCGGGCCATACAGCCTCAAGGATGACTCGGGGAGACCATTGCCGAGACCATGGAACGCCGATAATCTCAAAATTTATTACACGTAATAAGCCCTAGCTCTATGTCTCTCAATTTATTTGTTTATTTTCTCTTGTCGGGCCTACGTGCCTACCGTTTGTTTACATTTCCATTATAGGGCTTGTACGCCCACGTAGAGTTGCGTTAGATATTTTCCATTGTAACGAACTACGTTCGGCTTGATTCCGTTTGGGTACGTAGGCAGCTTGGATGAAATATAAATCCAAGTCCAGTCCGAAAAGTTAATAAGCTAATGGCTCGAGTCTTAAGCTCGACCTTAAAAGGCCCGTTCTTAGACCGTCAAAACAAGATGGAAAGTCGAGGTCGAGTCAAAACCTAGCGTAAGGCCATGCCTCGAGCACGCAGCTAGTCAAATCCTAGCATAAGGCCGTGCTTCGAGCACGAAGCTAGTCAAACCCTAGCCTAAGGCCGTGCCTGGAGCACGCAGCTAGTCAAACCCTAGCAAAAGGCCGTGCCTCGAGCACGCAACTAGTCAAACCCTAGCCTAAGGCCGTGCCTCGAGCACGCAACTAGTCAAACCCTAGCCTAAGGCCGTGCCTCGAGCACGTAGCTAGTCAAACCCTAGCATACTGCCGTGTCTCGAGCACGTAGCTAGTCAAACCTAGCATAAGGCCGTGCCTCGAGTACCCAGCTAGTCAAACCCTAGCCTAAGGCCGTGTTTCGAGTACGCAGCTAGTCAAACCCTAGCCTAAGGCCGTGCCTCGAGCACGCAGCTAGTCAAACATAGCATAAGGTCGTGCCTCGAGCACGTAGCTAGTAAAACCCTAGCCTAAGGCCGTGCCTTGAGCACGCAGCTAGTCAAACCAAGCATAAGGCTGTACCTCGAGCACGCAGCTAGTCAAAGCTAGCATAAGGTCGTACCTCGAGCACGCAACTAGTCAAACCCTAGCCTAAGGCCGTGCCTCGAGCACGCAGCTAGTTACTACAAAGACCCGATCTCAATGGGGCACGAGTTATTCAAAATCACGACCTTAATTCGATACAAAGCAATTAAGACAACACACGACTAGCAGGCGCCGATCTCGAGAAAGAAAATTTCATTAAAAGGCCCAAATCGGGCTGTGTTCATTACAAAAATCCTCGAGGCCATGCTCGGGTAAAATACATGACACGCCCCAAAAGGGGGTCAAAATAATATTCCTTACTTTTCTAAAATTTGTCGTTCAAGTAGTAAATGATAAGTAAGGGTCATTCCCGCAGAGGATTGTTTTCAATTATGTCAATTGCAATAAAAAAATAAAATACGGAAAGCACGTAAATGGGGGGGGGTTGGTTTGATTTAAACTAAAGAAAGCTATAAATGCATAAAGTAAAAGAACTAAAATAACAAAGCAAACAAAGGAGTGGAAATGTGATCGAGGGATATTTCTTCGCCGCTAGAATGATTTTCTAATCGATGTTCGCAAAGAATTTTCGTTCAAAAGATCAACAACAATTCGAGAATAATCACAAGCTCGATTACCTCAATCTCTTCTTACATATTAGTTGAATAAGATAAGCATCGTTACCCAACCCTTTTCATCAAACAACCTAGGATAAGCTCGCTAGATTTAATTCAACAAAAGCATTACGACGAAAGAGACGAATTTAATTAAGCGCAAACTCAAAAGTTCGGTTCACTAACTTAAGTGTTAATCCACAAACATACAATCGAAAATTCCACATAATCAATTGAAATGTAGTTGCCACTAAGTTTTAGAATAAATAGCAATTACGGACTATAAATCCCAAAATAGCATAAATTGTAAATAACCCAATCATCTAGTTGGCCCACTAAATAATCGAGAATAACAATAAATATTATAAGCACAATGAATTAACCACATTAATCTCAAGAACGCAATAAAACACAAATCGATTAAATTATCATTTCTAGGGTTCCAAAATAACCCCCAATCACATAGGTTTATCTATCCATAGAGCATTTACATAAACCCAAACGAAATACTACAACAAAAAGCTAAAAACGAATTTAAAGAAGGAAGGAAAAGCTTATTGAAGGAAGATAGATGGCTCAAGTCTTCAATCTCCAAGGGTCTCCTCCTTCTTCATCTCATCTTCCACCATTGTTGTAGAGGAAGGAGCTTCCAAGTTTTCTCTCTTTTTGTGGTTTGCTCCTCCTTTCTTGCTTGCCCTAGAAATGAGCCCCAAGTGGTGTTTTTAATTGTGGAGAAGGGGAAAAACGGGTTTGGAATAAAAGGGGTGAAATAAGAATTCAAAATCGGGTTTCGCGTGTTTTCCCGGGTTCTGCTCCAGATTTTGCCTATGCGTACGCATAGGTCTGGGTGTACGTACGCATAGTGTAAACATTTAAGTTTCAGTAGTTGAATTTGGCAAGTGTGCGTACGCACACCCTGCAGGCCTATGCGTACGCATAGGCCAAATTCTGAACCAACTTCATTTTCTGGTTTTTCACTCCAATTCACCTCCCTTCAAACCATACATCTTCCTCCCAATTGTGATAAACTTGGTTGCCAAATCTTGGAGTATTTTCTCTTCAATCTTTTTGGCTCAATTCACGCTCAAAATACCACATAAACAACCAACAACTCGGGCAATCACCTAAGGAACAAAAGTAACAAAAATAATCAAAAACTAATAAATGAAAACTAACAACTATCTAAGTTTAACGGTCTAAATGAGTGCGAAAACCGCACTTATCAATACATGTAGTTGAAAAGCAAAAATATAGATCGGGGTCGAGGTCGGGAGGGCTAATCTGCGTCAATAGGACTGTTGCTCCTATCCTCGAGGTTACCAGCCTCGTCCCTCCATCATCCCCTCCGTCGTCGCCAGCATCGTCGCCACCCTCTTCATCCTCGACCTCTGATATAGACAGTTCGAGGTCATTTACAAGATCAGCCATGGTCTTCAGACCCTCGATGATGTGCTTTTGCTCTTCGAGGAGTTGGGTCCGCAAGAAGGATCGAGCAAGCCTCAATTGTAGGCATAAGACCCCGAACCATAGTCCCCAAGCATCGACCCGAACTCATCAGACTTCTTGAAGTCTTCAACAGCCTGAGCCCTCGCCTGGGCTAGCACCTCCTCGAAGCCTTTCTTCACTTCCTCGAGGTGCAGCAATATCTGCTCGACGTCCTCCCTGGCACCCTCGGCCTGCTTGTTGGCCGCCTCAGCCTCCTTCCGAGCTTGTTTCGCCTCTAACTGGCGGCATTACGTTGTTCCTCGAGCTGGAGGAGACGTTTACGGTGATGTTCGTTCCTGGACCTCGAGCTCGCGAACGTTGTTCACAAGGTCCAATCCATTGAGGGTCAGTCCCCGAGAAAGCATGAGGTCAAGTCGATCACAAAACAATGCAAAAATCAGAAATAGAAACAAGTCGGGCATGTGACCATACCTTTAACGTCAGCATCTCGAGGACTTCTACCCCATCGTGAAGGTTCATACCCTCTCGTACTTTTCAACAACGTCTTTGATCAAGGAACATTGTGCGTACTCCCGCAAATTCTCATCCGTCAAGAAGGCCTCATCCGCGTCGTCAAGCTCGGGGTGTTCTACATGAGGATCACGAGTTGCCAAAGCTCGACCTTGAGTTGGAGGCACAGATCCTTTTGGCGAGGTTGGGCTCTTAGACGTCTGCCCCGACCCACTTGGGATACTCTTCGGGATTTCAACCCAGGATCTCTTCTTTCTCTTGGGTTGAACGGGGGCCTTTGCCTTCGGGCATTTGGCCTTGTGCTGAACCTTCGACAAGAGCTTGGACGGATCGAAAGACATTTCTAGACCTGCCAGACAAGAACGAGGAGTTAGCACGACCTATAAAAGATACCGATACGAATAAGTGTAATGACAAGAAATCGTACCCTCGAGGCCTCTCACATTTGCAAGGTCGACGGTGTCATCCTCGAGTAGGTAATCAATCTTCTCCGCAAGGGGATCGTGGTTCACTAGCCTCAACCTATCCCTCTCCAAAACCTCGAAAAAAGCTTGACCCTCATTAAACATGTCATTTAAGGGGTATCTCCCATTTTGGGCTAAAAGGGATGGTCGGGGTCCTGAGGCTTGATAAAAAAGAAACGCTCCTTCCAACCTTGAAGTGAGCTAGGGGTGTCCGGTACCCTAAAACCCCCTTTCGTGGATAGGTAGACAAAACAATTGTAGCCCGGGGAAAATTTAAGGTCGAATACCATTTTCAAAAGGTCGACTCTAGGCTCTACCCCGAGGCATCTACACAAAATAAAAAAGTACACGAGAAGTCTCCACCCGTTCGGGGCCAACTGGCCCGGGCAAATCAAGAAGGAGGTCAGGAACTCTATGAAGAAATGGTGAAGAGGCCACCTAAGCCCGGCCTCAAGGGCATCCCTGAAAATTGTTATCTCCCCTTCCCGAGCTCCCAACACCGTCTCATTACGCCCGGGGGCCCTCACATCACAAACGGGCATTACCCCGAACTCTCTCGCGACCTTGATGACTACATGCTCTTTGTACTTACTCGGGTTTTTTGGGTAAGTGAGTTCGACCTTTTCCCCGTGGTGGGAGCTTATGGGTATGGCCATTGGTACTATTGAAGTCCCTATATCCTCGGGCCTAGAATTCGTGTCCCTAGAGGACTGACTGCTACTGCTACTACTCGACCCCGAACTACTGTTAGTGCTTGACATTATGCTAGTTAAAATAATAAACTGAGAAGCTCGAACACTTACCTCTTAGTATGGTCGCTCACAAACCTATTATCCCCGAGCTCGAGCTTTTTGCACAGAGAGTTGAGAGTGAAAAAGTGAAAAATGAGAGTGAAAAGGGGACTATTTATAGTGGTCTCTGGGAGTGCAACAGTCACTTCATCTGGGCCATTGAATCTGGACAGTTGGCGACGATCAAGGGTCGGGTTCTGACAACTCCAATGGGCACGTGACACGTGTCCTCCTCGCGTTAACTCTTGGCATTTCGTCTCTCACCTCGTGCGTGTCATTTTCACTTTTTAACTCACTATCAACTAAGCTCGTGTCTTCATCTTTACCCGCGTCCCAAGTACACGTCGTGTAGAAGATCCTTCTCTGCATCCAACCTCGACGCTCATGCGTGCTTATCCCAGCTACGATGTTGATGCACGGGGGCCTATGATGAGGAGATAAGTGGTAACCCCCGAACACAGACACTCGATGAGTCTGCAAGTCACCAACCCCGACCTAAGACACCCGACCTTGACCCCCATTGAAAATCTCCACGATGAGCTCGGGGTAAATAGGTCGGGTTACAAGGTCATGGACTTTGTGTCCTCAGATCGGGTAAATAGCTCGGTCCTTCGTACTAATCCTATGGTTCATCTCAGCATCCTCCTTATTTGAATACCTTTCCCGATCCAACTCAAACACAGGTAGAACAGTTTGAGTGAAACATAAACTCTTTACAAGATAAGAATCACAAGCGATAGAATTCTTCTACAACTCAACCACTAACATGTATAAATAGGTTATCCAAGCTCCTTTTTCAGGTTACGAGAATTATTATTATTTTTCCATTTTATAGCCTTACGCAAATTTTTCCTCTCTAACTTAAGCATCGGAGGAGCGACGAGGACAAACCTCGACGCCTTGTTTCAGGTCATTGGAGATCCTATTCGTGTTCGATCATAGCAATCCGGTTCGAAAATCATCAGGAATTATTTTTGGTATCATCATTTACCATTCATCATTCCTTTTAAATTTGTTACCAACAATTGACAGAAAACTCCACTTGTACATACCGAAAGTTTATTTGACACATTTACACGATTAATATGTTCACTTGAATTAAAAATAAAATAACCCCGCCCACCCCCCTCAATTAATAAATAAATAAATAAATCGCCCAAATCAAAATCCATGGAGAAAAACCCTAACCCATAGCCAAATGTCATAAACCTCTTCTAGAATTATCAAGACATCAAGTTTTGTGAAGCCACAGAGATTCCACATAAACACATACAGACTTTTCTTATGTTGAGGGAAGTAATCAGTCACGAGGGGATGTCACAAGAAGCATTTCAAATGCGTCTATTCCCTTACACATTGAAGGAGAGCGCAAAAGCATTGATATATTCACTACCTCTTGGGAGCATTATATCATGGAATGACATGGTTCAAAAATTTGCCATGAAATTCTTCCCGCCATTTCAAGTTCATCAAATCAGAAATGAAGTATATCTTTTCAAACAGAGGGACTTTGAGACATATTCGAAAGCACGAGACAAGTTCAAGAGCATGTTTAGGAAGTGTCTAAATCTTAACATTTCTAAACTAGCACAAATATATCTCTTCTACAATGGATTGCGCTCAGAATTTCGTAACATTGTAGATGCTTCAGCGGACGGATCAATCTTGATGATTGAGGTAGATGAACTATATAATCTATTTGGGAGGATTGTTGAGAATCAAGCCAACTAAACAATAGATTGGGAAGCTCCGAGAAAGGCAGCTGGGATGCATAATGTGGATGCAATGACAACGTTAACTAGGGTGGGCATGGGTTGGGTTGGGTTTTTACTCAACCCAAACCCAACCAAACATGTTCGATTTGGTATAAAATCAACCCAACCCAATTACATGAGGTTACGAAGAGGAATGAACTAAAAATGAACTAAAAATCATTTAACAATTAATCTGGAGGCTATCTTTGCCTGAATTACACAGAACAATGATGGGACCCAACTGGGCCGCTCAACAAGGGCTGTTTTAATCGGGTTCCATGGGTCAACCCATGACCCGACCCAACTCGACCCATCATCTTCACCCAGAACCTGAACCCAACTAGAAAATAAAAAAAAAAGACCCAAATCGATCAGTTCGGGTCGATTGGGTGGTTTAGGCGGGTTGGTTTGGGTTTGGCCCAGCCCTAACGTTAGCAGCACAGATAGAAGCAATAACGAAGAAGTTTAACACTTTAACTCATTGTGCATATGGTACAGCGTCCAACTCCGATTTGCATAGGTTGTGGGGGTAGATCACATCACTGCAAGCTGCTATTTAACTTCCACTCACATCGGTCAACCAGTAGAGGTCAGTTATGCGCAAAACTTTTGAAGGCAAAATGGACCCTACCCACGCAACTATTATCCAAGTTTGAATAATTATCCTAACTATGTGTGGTAGATAATTCGAATCAAGTAAATCAGATGATGGGCAATCCACCAACGATTCAGTAACAAGAAAAAATGCAATCTTTGGAGGATCTACTTGTCAAATACATCACCAAGACTGGGACAGCAATGCAGAATTAGTAGGCCTCTATACATAATATAGAATATTAGGTGGGACAGATAGCAACTGCATTAACCAACAGACCACAGGGTACATTGCCTAGCGATATAGAGAAGAATCTACGAGAGCAGGTACTAGAAACTGAGGCAGTGAATTTTGAGATCAAAGAGCCACCATCATTCACTCTCGTCACCCCGATGAAGGCTTATGTACCACTCATTCAATTTCCTCAGAGACTGCGAAGGCAACTAACAGTGCAGCAAGTTTAGGCCATCACTACTAGGAGTGGTGTTCAGTTGTCAAATATCACTGCAAAAAGAAAGGAGGCAGAGAACACTCAAATATCTACTAAGGGCAAGAAATGGGTGGAGCTATCCGAAGAGGTACCAGAGAAAGATCAACAATAGTCTCAGACAACCCATAACTTAAGGCAATAGTTCCTGGCACTTCACTCGCATCTCTAATCTATTCTCTTCAAAGGCTACAAAACATCAAATTGGAGAGGCAGTTCACTAAATTTCTTGAAGTCCTCAAAAGTTGCATGTCAACATCTTATTTATTAATGCGGTCCTTTAAATCCTAATCTACTCTAAGTTTTTGAAGAAAGTGTTGACCAAAAAGAGAAAGCTGCCCGAGCATGAAATGATAGCACTATCTGAAGAATACAGCGTAATCATCCAACACAAGATCCCTCCAAATCTAAAAGATCTAGGGAGTTTTACTTTACCTTGCTTCATATGAAATTTACATAATATAAATTGTTTGATTGATTCAGGAGCAAGCATAAATTTAATTCCTTTGCATCTTTTCTTGAAATTAGGATTGGGGGATCCTAAGGCGACCTCTATTATCCTTTAACTGGCGGGTAGATCGCTGAAACACCCCTACAAAATAGTCGAAAACATGCTTATCAATGGAGAGAGTTTATTTTTCCAACTCACTTCATCATTCTAGACATAGAAAAGGCATATCAAATGCCAGTAATCTTGTGAAGGTCATTCATGACTACAAGCAAGACCTTGTTAAATTTTGATAGAATAGAGTTTCAACATGGATAATCCACTGACGCGACCTTCTTACTTTGAGGATTGCCAATGAGTAGACCATTAGAAGAGCTTCAAGGGCAGGCCAGATGTAGGTGAAATTGTTGGAAGGGATAATAATGAAAACCTGATTGTGTAGAGAGTCAATGATGAATAGAAAAAGTGCAACTAATGTCTAAAATGCAGGACTTAAAATTCCATTTCCAAGCCATCATGAAGAGCATAGAAACAACACGAGTCAAAATAGATACTTTAAAACAAAGCGCTTATTGAAAGGCAACCCAATCTTTCTTTCCTTTTATTTATTATTTTTTCTAATCATAGGATAATTTATAGTAGTTATTAGTTTTAGTTAGGGAATCATCATCCTCTCCCCGTTTCCCCTTAGGTCTTTTAGAAATTTGTTGGTTCACTAGATATTTGAGTTAAGTAACACTTGTTCCAGATTTTCAAGCCTTAAATCTTTATTTGATTGCTTTTTGCAGGAACATGACATCGTGAAACACTTAAACCCACTAAGATCAAGGAGCCAACTGGAGCAATATGAAAACTGGCCATTGGATTACACGCCATATCAAAGGAGTTTTTTCATCATTTTCTTGCCCGCCCCTTCATATGGGGACTTAGGATTTAGGACGTTGAGGATAATGTCTAGTTTGGTGGATAACATGAGGTTTCTTTTTTGTTTTTGTGTGTTTTTGTGAGCTTTTATTATTTTAAGATATATAAAAAAAATTTTGAAATTATTTGTTTTTTTATGTTTTCATGTACTTGTGTGAGTTAGTTGATCTGTCTAGCAATGATGAATATATTGAATTATGAATTGATCTTTAAGTATTATATAGGAATGAGTTGATTTCATAATTGGATAAGTTGAAATAGTGGACCATAGATGCTAAACTCAAAGCCACTATATTTTACATCATTAGACCAAATTTAAAATAGTTTGGGGGATTTCGCTGTTGTATGAAGATGTTGAGATAAATGGAGATTTTATGTATAAAATTAAAAATCTTGTGTGGATTGTGTAAGGTCAATAGGATGAAGTCAACTGATTTGAAAGTCAACGGCTTAAAGCTTGTTACATGAGTCATTTACAAAACTTAAGGGAGAGAATGTTGTAAATAAAAAAAAAGTATTGAAAAAAATTGAGAAAAAATATAGAAAATTAGAAAAAACATGTGCATGAAAGAAAAGATACACCAAATGCCTTGGTTAAGTTCCAAATACATAGTTAGGAAAATTTGACTTTTGATAGGAGATTATTAACCTAGTTAAGTTCTAGAGATTGAAGCAATCAAACTTGACAAAGAATCTTTGTTTATTGACATGCTGAACTGCAATTGGTGAGATTTACCTAAACTAGAGAAGTGATGATAGTATAAAATTCAACCTTAGATCACACATTTGAAAAGAGAGAAAAGGACAATTTTGGGGGTGTATGAATTGATAAGTGTGTTTTTGCACACTTATTTAATACATAAATATGCTAATAATTGATTAAATGAATGAAATTTTATTCACAATTGGGTAACATTTGCTTTTGCAGGCCAAAAATCACCAAATGAAAGAGAACAATGCGAAATGAGGAAAAAAAGGACCAAAAGCATACAAAATTTGTGAAGTTGGGAACCAAAACGTACAAGTACAAAAAGTTGAGGAACTTGGGCTGCAATTTATGGAGGGTGAAATGGATGAAACAAAGTCAAAAATTGAGGATCAAATTGTACAAGATCAAAGTCGAGGGACCTTAAGTGCAAATTGCTAGGGGACCTGCTTGTATTCTCGCCAAAAATTCGTAGACTTATCTGCGAATATTCTAGATTTTAATATAAAAACTATCATTTGGAGTTTTTGCGGGGTTTCCGTCTTCTACTAGCTTCTCTTTATTTTTCATTTTTCATTTTTCTTTCTTCTTTCTTCTTTTTTCTTTTATTTTGGGGGAAATCATAGAGCAAAGGGAGAATACATTAAGGTGGACAAATATTTGGGAACGTCAGGGCCAAGCTTCAAAAAGGATTTTATCTTCACTCTTGTAATTTCTCAATTATTTTGTCATATTTGAAATGTATTGTGTGAAATATTCTCCTTTTCATCATATATTTAACATAACCTAATTTATTGTGTTGATATTTATGGTATTAACTTTATCTAGCTTTAGTTAGTTTTAATATTTGCCCTTTAATGGTAAGTTATTTATTTTCATGTGTTTTTACTATTGTTATCATTGCATTTTCATTTATGTGGCCAATGAATGATTATGTTTAGTGATTTGTACATCATTCGAGAGAAGATTGTGCATTTTAGACCAAATAGTAGAAATCCTAAATTTGTGTAGGGGATAAAGATATACCCATAACCCTAGGTGACCCATTGAACTATTTTCATAAATATTTAATGCAGTTGTTTGGTTTAAATCGACATAGAGATATAATATGTTAAATCAATCAATTAGTGTTAATTTCGCTCGAGAGAGGTAAATAACTAAAATTGAAAAATCAGGTCTAACATCATAAATGAGTAATTTATTAATTGATTTGTAGAGAATGTAATTAGGCGATGGTTTAACAAAACCATGAATCACAATCACATTTTCCTCTGAAATTCCCAAGATTTTTATATTTTCTTATTTTGTAGATTTTTAGTTATTTTCCAAAATTTAAATCTTTATTTTATGTTTGTGTCTTTTTATTGTTAGAATTAAATTAATTAGAATTGTATAATCGAAAGTAAATATTCCTCGAGTAATTGACAATTCGGACTCAAAAAATTCACTTTATTACTTGAACGTTATCCGTGCACTTGCGATTTGCACTTTTATAGAAAACATGAATCTCACGTTGACTTTGCAATGGAAAAGTAAACTTAGATTTCTATATTGTGATCTTGAAGTTGTGCTTAGATTTATGTCATGGTTTCAATTCTGAGATAAAATGTCGAGCTAGCTAACTAAATATTTTTGCATGTTTGTATGTTTGTTCTACAGTTGGGTGTTAGTTTTGTTTGAGGACAAACAATGATTCAAGTTTGGGGATTTGATAAATGTAGTTTCTACATTTATTCGAGATCTTAAATGGTGATATTTTGTTATTCTTTGACCGAATTAGTACCTAATTTGTTATTTATTGCTTTTATTAGGAAAAACTTATGTTTGGACAAAAAATTGGAAGAAAGAACCGAAAAGGGCTAAAATGAAGCAAATCCAAAATTTGGGGACTAAAGTGAAAATATTGGAAACTTGTGACGGACTTCAAATTGATAGTTGGAAATTTCTACTTCTAGAAGAATTGTAGTTCTTTGAGTTAGCTTTTAACACATTTTGAATTTCCTCAATCGAATATTAAGAGAGAATGTTATGACCAAAACACGAAAAGATGTGCAAAGACAAAATCATGTGCATGCAAAAGCAATTTTCCTTATTTGATTGAAACTATTTTGGAAGGCAATTTGAACATGAATATTAACCTAATTTCATAATATAAAATCATATTATAAAATCATTCAAGAACGAGTGACAAATTCATTATAAGGTGGAGAAAAGAACAAATCTTGAAAGGTATTGAATCAAGAAACATCAAGAATTTGAAGAATCAAATCTTGAGGTTGATAATCAAGAACAAGAATTGGACTGTGACATCTCTTTCTTGTATTTATAAGTTTCGGATGATGTTCTTCTATTCTTCCTTTTGTTTTATCATTAGAAATATAATTAGCTAAATTTCATTTGTATTGGATGATTGGTGAACTCTATTTTTATTTAATTAAATTTAATACTTTAAATTAGTAATTTTTTGGGGTTTTGATTGATTTTGCATTGCCATTGCACTATTTAATTGTTTGTTCATCAATTGAATAGTTAGTTACTTGTTGTAGTATAAGAATATTCATAATAAGTTTAGAACGCGGTAAAATCAACACATGAGTGATAGAAATTAGGAATAATATCTATGACATGTGCATTCATATAGATAAAATCAACTAAATGAATTCATATGAATTTGGACTGGGAACAGGTTCGGGTCGTGTTAATCATAGGTTAATGTATCTCGAAAAAAACATTTAACATATTAGCAATATTGATTGTCAAAAATATATGAAACTAACTAGATTATTAATTGATAATTGAATAATATGGAAATATGGGGAATCTGAATCCAATACAAGTATTTACATTCGATAAAACCATATTTTACTTAATTTATTAGGATAGATTAGTAGTATAAATAATTACAAAATCACTCTTTTTCTATCACTACTCAGTAATTTAATATTAACTATTTAGCTATATTTTAAACATTATTCATCGTGAGAATGGTAAACTCGAAACTCAATATTTATATTATTTGTACAAGGATCCTGTACGCTTGTGGGTTTCAACATAACAGTAAACATTTGAATAAATGAGTGAGTAGTGAGTAATCATTTTTTTTTGTTCGATGAGCAAGTAGTAACTTAGGGTAAAATTCTGTGTGCATGAATATTCTTTGTTTCTTCGCGGGCACAGGAAACGTAATGAAATTTTTTGGAATCAGGAATCATTTTCTTCATGCCATAGCAGCTCACTTGTGGTATATTGAGATTTCTCAAAGATCTAACCACTTTATTCAAAAGCTAGAAAGGAAAGTACAATCTGTCTATAGCATTAACAACCAAGCATAAAATTCCTCCAAATTCCACTTCGTTTGTGCCTCGTTTTGAAGGACACCTTATTGACGTATCATTGGTTCATTCTCAAAATAGTCAAACATTTTCCATCATTACTCATCAAATAGAATAGCTAAATTCCTTGTAACTCCATTCGGGCCTGTTTGTTGGCTACCAAATTCCATGGAAAATGGAAATTATTTTATATTTTCACCCATTGAGTAGTGTTTGATACCAACATTTTTCCATGGAAAATGATTTCCCACCCACCCCCACGCGCATTTTAAGTGATGCATGTATGTATCATTGATTTTATGAGGGAAAACTTTTAAGAGCAGAAATTTTTATTTCGCAAACAAACAATTTTTAGTCATCCACAATAGCCTCCCAAGTCTGATTTGCAAATATTTATATGAAAATAAGAGTTTGAAAATGTAGTATGATTAAAAGTCTGCGTATTTACCCAAATAGTTACAGGGGTTTTATGTCAGAGGTTATTAACTAATGAACCATATTAATGCCGAAGTCGTAAGAGATAAGGCCAAAGTGGCTAGCCTTGAGGCTGAGGTGATATGCCTCCAAAGTCGAAGTTGTAGGAAATCAACTCGAGGTCCACATGTTCTTTTTGATGATTCCAATAAGTCTTTAACAGGCGGGCCAACAATGATTATCTATCATTTGCACGTCCCAGAAAAAACGGCTGAAACGGTTCCACTTCCGATACACGCAACTGTCGCATTATTTAATACAACATGATGACTGTCGTGGGCACATAGTTCGTGGAGGACATGTAGTAGGGAACGTGCGGTGAACGTGAAGATCTGGACCGTGTAAGACGAAACAACAGAGATTGTGGATGGTTCAAATTAATCCGCCAAATGAATGGCCAGATGACTCGGATCGCCATCTAACGGCTGGGATCAAATTTCTTTGCCTATAAAAGGCAATGTGAGGGCAAAATCATTCTCTTTACCTTTTGCATTCACTCTCACTCCCAGCGACTCTTTTTGCTTTCTGTGATCTTTTCCGGCAACCTTTCACCAACGATTCTATTTGTCACCGTAAGTATCAAATAGTTTTTGTCTTTATAGTTCTTAAAAGTTTATGAAATATTTAATTATATTTGGGACGTTCAAACAACGGATCGTGGATTCTTCATTGTGTAATCAAGGGGTTCAACGCATCTTCATTATCGTTGAGTTGTTTGGTTCAAATCCAAAACCTAGAACTTATCAAAGGATTGGACAACCTTTGTGGCGTTCGCAAATCGAGATTCATTGGTTTTGTAATCAAGATATCTTTCGAGTTTCGTTCTTGTTTGGTTGCTTGATTCAATAATATTCGGGTCGAGATCCTATCGTCTACAACTTGAATTTGGGCTTTCTCGACATTTTTGAAATCATTCCGCGAGTTCTATGAGATTCCCCCAACCAGGATCTCATTAAGTGGTATCAGAGATCGGGCTCCAGATTCAGGGCCTATCTTTGTTTTTATTTCTTGTAGAGTCTTTGTTTTCCTTTCTTTTTTTCTTTTTTGTGTGTCTTCATGTTCTTGTGTCCAGTAAATTTTTCTAAGTCTTTAATAAAAAAATTTTCAAAAAAGAGAGTCATCAGTTGTTTTTGTGCTAAATTTGGTGTCCAAATCAACTTACGTTTTCTTTGGCGTTCTCGTAGTAAAATTCTTGAGTTTGTAAAAAAAATATTAAAAAAACTTATTGTTCACGGGTGTTGTTCGCGTTCGAAAATTAATTCTTTTTTTGATTTTTTGGAAATCTTCCAAATATCATACTTTCTTTTCTAAATTTAAAATCTATTTCTGTTCAATCCAATCCAAATTCAAGAACCACTTTCTTGAATTAAATTCTCACTCATCCAATTCCCCAATTCTTTTCTTGAGTCTTTTTTATTACGCTTACGTTAAGGATGGACTGTGATTTGTCCATCAAGAACAAAGAGAAAACAAAGCTTTAATTTAATTCATATCAAAAGTTAATGTTTACAATGAAAAATAAACCTATTTATATTAAAGCAATAAACCCTAAGAATTATGGAAAATATGAAATCAAAGAGTCCAAAAATAACAAACTTACCCAAAATAGGAAATCTAGAAAAAAGGAAATAAATCTACCGGACGACCCTTCCTGACGTCCGGTTTCGGTGCGCCCGGATGCACAGAGAATTTACCGGACGTCCGGTAGGCCATTGCTCATCCGATTGGGCAGGAAAATCTTCGATCGACTTTATCACGTGGATCCAAGTATTTTCGGTCTTCGACCCCAACATGAAACTTGTCCATTGACATGTTATCTTCGACCCCATGTGCCCCGTTTCCGGAGCATGCATTTGTACGACTTTTTGCGACAATGTTAACTTGAATTAGTCTCAACCGAGCCATTTGCATCTTCTCTACGAACTTTGCACTTACGTTCGGCTTTGGCCTATCCTGGATCATATCACCCTTCCATCCTCTGGTAGAGACGTATATATTAGTGAAATAGCTGCCGAACTGGGTTTCAGGGCTACCAACATTGCTGAACTTAGGAGGGTCATTATGGCTGGGAAAAGTAGTTTGCCAGTAAAGAGGTTGGTTATGATGTTATGGGGCCTAAAAAATTCAATCCAATGTCACTGCTGAACACTTAGTTAAACTTCGGGAAAATATTGTATTCCCTATGACATAGAACTTATAGCCCTATATTCCTAGGAGCGTGCCTGCTACCCTAGGTCGGGGTGTGTCGCCATCACTGTGTACCTCCTGAAAGCACGACTTTTGCTATCTCTACATCCATTCTTTAGAGCTGTCCTTAGGTTATATGGACTGGCACTTACCCAGTTCGTCCTAAACGTATGGGCCCAACTGATGGGGTCCTTTTTCCTCTTGAAAGAGACCTCCCTAGGTAAGGACCTTCCCCTCCACATTTTTCAAACCCTTTTTCAACCTCGTTCCTTAGGAAAAGGGGATTCTCGGGGATGTTACTCCTTGTGTCCTTGGAGGTTACATTCATCTTTTGTCATAGAACTTTCCTCTTCCATTAAATGGTGGAAAAAAACCTGGTTCTGGGTGAGGGAAAAATGACAAGAGTGCGAGGGTAACCTATTCATTGTAATTAATATATTGGATGAGTGATTTGAAGCTTTGAAGAACTAGATGAAGCCATATGGATATGATTCAACGGCAGGTGAAGGCACTTCATCATTATCAATATGAATTACACTCTACACAACCTACCTGGATTGAGTACTTGCATTATTCCAGTGGCTTGAATTCTGATTTTCAATTGCCTAGGCCACACCTATCCTATTCAAGGA
Organism: Osmanthus fragrans; assembly: GCA_019395295.1. Classification (NCBI taxonomy): domain Eukaryota; kingdom Viridiplantae; phylum Streptophyta; class Magnoliopsida; order Lamiales; family Oleaceae; genus Osmanthus; species Osmanthus fragrans. The sequence goes on along the minus strand of CM033356.1, from coordinate 33,599 downwards.
TTGATGGTCTCCACATCTACATCTACATGGCCTTTTTCGATGCCCTAAACTTCTACCTCCATATTAGAACAAGAAATCAAAAATTGACAGAGATAAAGAATATATTTCCTTCTACAGATTTACAACCAGGGCATACTCAAACAGATTACAGACATCATATTCTTCGACAGAAACACAATTTCCCACATCTACAGAGAGGAAAACCAAGTTGCAGATGCTCTTGCTGCAGAGGGTTGGGATCATCAGCGATACCAGATTTTTGAATCAGCTGATCTACCACGACATATCAGGGCACTCTTACAGATTGATAGACATGGACTGCCTAGCATTAGATTTAGATTTCGATATTTTTTATTTAATTGTGTTAGCTCTTATTGTAAGGAAAGTAGTACTTCATTTTTTACTACTTTACAGTTGTTTTTTATCATTTATTGTCGTTGTAAAGGAAGTAGTACTTCCTCATTTATTGTTTTTATCATTTCTATATGTAACCACGGTATTCCTCTGTCACAAGTGAGGATAATAAATAAAACCTCGAAGGTACCGCCCTCTTTCAACTAAAAAAAACCTTTGACCCTAAACCCTAGAACCCTTAACCTTAAAACCTTAAAGTCTAAACCCTAAACCGGGAGAATTCAGTTTTAACCAAATTAACAATCTTCACCATGCCTTTCATCATCGCTCCAAGTGCTAAATTTATAGAATAGTTACAGAATATTCTAGAATGCACTGATTGTTGGTGAATAGTGGTATAGTGAGTGGAGTTAGCCATGACATACTTTACTCTTAAATTAACCTCGTCCTCGAAGTTTAGAATTTGGATATCCTCCTTGTATGAAGTTAGCATCCTTTCAAGTTGACTCATTCTCTTCACCATCCTTGGATTAAGCAGATAATGCAAAGTGGCACTTTCATCATTGGCTGTTGAGATGAACTTCATTATTTTCTAATACTGTCCACTACTAACCACATGACCAAGCCTGCAACCTTCCTCCAATGGGTTTGAAATTTTGATATTCTTGCACCATTTTACCAACTTGTCTAAGAATTCTAATGTAATGCTTTCACGTACAAGAAGCTGAGAGTAGCACTGCAAATCTTACCATTTGTCCAAAAATAACCAAACAAAGACGATTCGGTATCTTTATCGAGATCAACATCCTCGAACACAACAATCAAGTTTTTTTCCACCAAGCTCAAGTATAAATGGCTCGACAAATTGAGCTGCAGCAGTCATAATTTTGTTCCTTCTAGCAATACTCTCAATAAATGCTATCTTGTCAACAAGATGATGAAATGCCAAAAGAGCACCAGCTTCTGGCCCCAGACCTGTCAGAATATTGAGAACGCCAGGTGGAATACTTACCTCTTTACACACTTCATCTAACTTCTCTGCGATAGTACATTCATCAACAGCTTCTATGGATCTTGTTGTTTCAGCAAGTACTGAGGTCCAGAGAAAGCTTAGATTGAATATATTGACGATCTCTGAAATCTTCAATTATGGTAAATTTGCAGCGAGAAAATGCGTATGTTATTGCCCAACCTTTAACTTACATACCTCAATCAACTTGTGGTCACTTTCACCATTTATATCTGAGACAAAATCAACGTCATTTTTTACCTCAGCAAAAGCATCCGCATTTTCTGTTGTTTCATTTTGAGGATAAACTTCACGTTCGACCACTTCAGAATCTAACTTATCACAAAGTTTTTCCTATCTATCCACTACTATTACTTTAAGATCTGAAATTTTTCTTCTACAGAGTCAAAGGTCATAGAAGCTTTTTAGATAAGCCTTATCTTTTTTCCCTTTGGCGTCTACAAACTGTTCAACGCTCACTGGCTCTTGCTGCATGTTTCTATCACCATCTTCATTTATATTACCAGTGATTACATCGGTCTAACTCTTAGGTTTAATTGGACTAGACTGTAGACCATTAGTAAATCCAACAGAAACTGTTTCAAATGTAGTATCACTTTGTGGAACAATACTCTCCTCCAACTGGTCCACCACACATTCCAGTTTGCACTTTTGGCTGCTGCTTGTGTTGTCCTTCAGTTGTTTAGTTGTCTTGGTAGTTTCATCAGACTTCATTAATTGGTTCCTATAAAGATCATCCACCACTCATTTTTCCACAATATTATCCGAAACTCTCTCCAAACACTCCTCCAGACCTGGACTAACTCTACCATTTGAAAACTCCATGACTCCCTCTGTAAACACTTCATCTTCTGATCTGCCTCCATTAATGATATCTCCTAGTGAAATATTCGACTCTCATCTAATTTTCTATGCATGAATCTAAACTTGTTACCTTGCCAATCATTTAATTGATTTATAAACCATTGATAGTAAACAGTTTAGATGAATAGCATTGCTCTAGAACAAAATATTATCCGTCTATTAAGAGCTTAATTTGCATTTGATTTAGTCTATTCGAGTCTCTACTATTGTGTTGCAAAGTTCGAATTTGTGGCTCTAAAATGTTATTATTAGCCCATTATAATTACACATGCACAACACTGAAAAGACAGACTAAAATTAAGCAGTACAAATGCCATTAACATCAACTCATGTATTAACGATATATTTAAGCTCGATCAAAATTTGACCTATACTTCAAAAGTCACGTTGAAATACACTTTACAAGAAAGCACAACTTTTGCAAGGGAACAAATAATACAAAATCCATTAAAGAGCTATGATTTCCGAAATTCAAGATCACATATTATATGTAGCAGAATCACATATTCATGTGTTACATTTACGATAAGGCTTTCCAGCTATAACCAATTATTCTATACACCCTAACAATGTTCTTTCATTTAACCCCCATTAAATTGATTCTGATCAGCTTTTAGTTGCTACAGCCATCATATCATTAATCATTTTGGAGAAATTCAAATTATTGATGAACTGAGGATTTCACTTTAGTTGAAGTACGTACTACCGTCATGTCCCTCGGGGAAAATGCCTGCTTCATTTCTTTTGGTTCCACTTGGCAATTGAAGTTCCTGTACGTGGGAACTTGATAGCACTTCCAAGTGTTTTCTCTTCAACCTGTTCTTCGACTCCTCTTCCTTCTCATCCACAAAAGATAAGAATCTTTGGATTTGTATAGAGCGTGAACTACTTCGGCAAGAAGGTTCGGATTGTTCAGGGAGATACCGCTTGAACTTGCGTAGAATCGAGCAAAAGTAGACAAGAAGAGCAAGAAAGCATGCAATTCCACATATGAGGAAAAGACCCCAAAAGCTCTTTAATTGAAGTTGGTCCGAATCCTGCTCAGAGCCCTGCAGACTACAATTTTTTTTCTTCAACCACCTGTCATGTATCTTCTGAAGCTCGCCATTCTCTGATAACATTAAGATAGCAGTTGACATGTCCACGGCTAAGGGTGAGTCTCTCGGAAATGCCTAAAATGTAAATAAAAAGTTAGGTACTGTATCCATGGAAAATAAAATAAGAGGACAACAAGGAGGAGAAGAGGAACAGCAAGAGATCAAAGGGGCATTGGATCTTCACTGCCCTATCCACGTTTAGATATCCAGATTCTAGAAAATCAGAGTTTTAATAGCTTCAGACTGGATTACCTAGGAACTCATTTAATTGAAATATATAAATCTAATTTTAAAGCATGCTGAAGCGTCTTTTAGTTGTTCATATAATTTTTGTTGAGAAACTTAAAAACATTTCATCCCTTTCATTTCCCAAGTTAACTTCAAATGACATTGCATGCCATCCAGTCACTGCAAGTTGTTTTAGTTCAAGAATACATGATGATTGATTATAAAAACTTTCATAAAAAAGAGATGCTTCAAAGGTATTATCTCGTAGTTCTAGGATTTGTTTCTGTCCTAGCTCGTAAAACTGGTAAGAGAGGATGATGAACAAAACTTTGATGGACCAGAGGTGCGATGTGGAAAGCACCATGAAGTGTGATCTCATACTGAACAAAAGGACTTGATATTACTTGCAAAATTCAGTTCAGAGATGCTAAAAATCCAACCAAATCACCAATGACAACTTATGACGAGGATGCAGAATTGCTTTAACATAGAAATATTCACTTCTAATATCAAGTTTAGAGACACTCACAAATCCCCATCCACTTTTTGTGAACTCTTGTCCAACAATTTGGAACCTGCAGTATGTTGAGAGAAACAAATCCACATATGGACGTTCATCTACCACTGCAGCAACTCTACCTCTCTCAAGGGCATCTGCATACTCTTCCGGTGAGCCAAGAGGAACAAGCCTGGATTTGGCGATGTTGAGTTCCTCTCTCAAGTAATTTTCAGCAAAGGATCCTACCTGGAATCCAATAAGATCACTGCTTGTAGTTAAGGATTCAATTCCTCTAATGGATGAGGCTAGCTGTTGTACTGTCAGGATCGAAGTCAGGCTTGCAGTATAGCTTGAGGTTATTATTAAAACCACGAACAACCAGACAATTAGAACCATTCGACCAAGTGAGCTCACTGTATTTTCTCCTGAAAGTTATAAATTGTTGCATGTCAGAAAAATGCTATGCTACTGCTAACTTTTCAGGGCCTGTTTGGCAGGCTTTTGAAAAGCCAAAAAGCTACTTCAGAGATTAAGAAGTTGCTTTTGAACATGTTCGAATAATTTTCTGAAAGTGTTTTGTCAAACTAGAAGAGCTTTTAAAGAAAGCTAGACTAAAACAGCTTTCTCAAAAATCTATTTTATAAGAAGCAAAAGCAGTAATCCTGCCAGACAGGTCATTAGTTTATACAATGGATACTTACTGTGAGCAAAAAACATAGTTGAGAAGCCAAACCTGCAACGAAGAGAAAAAGCAAGTATGAAGTTTGAAGCACCACAAACTTCCATGGACAACGTTAGAAGCATAAATAAACAGGAATATTGGATAAATAGAATTCAATGTGATTATCTTAACATGCCTAAAAGGAGTTAGAGCACATATGGAAGTATATTTATTGCCTTGAGATGATGCTTCAGCTGTATTGACATCCAGAAACAAGGTTAATTACTACTATTACTTTGACTCACCATAAAATTGTGATGAACTGCTTTTTTGGTGGACCTCGAAATTCGTCATTCATTCTATGTTCTAGAATCCACACAACTGCCCCCACAATAAGGAAAAAGGCCGCTGTGACTCCCCACATTAACGGAGTGAAAGGCCTCATGAAAGCCCAAGCACTGGATTTCAACTTCTGAACTGGCGCAACAACCACAAGCCCCGAGTCTATATAAGGCTGAGTAAAGTCCACAATTTTTGTACGATTCATTACAATTGCAATGTCACCAACAGCTGCATCAAAGACCTACAGGGAGCTAATTAAGTCAGCTCAAATACACATTCTATTTGTGCATTCATTACTAATATCAGCACTCACTCACATTGGTTGTAATCATGCTTACGAGCTCCATGTAGCTTGGATTCTTGTGTCCATCTCCAAACAAGACGAACTTATGAGGTACTGCATATGGAAGTAACTTTATTGCAGCAAGGAAAACATCTATGCAATACCCAAGGACTGTATTGTTATTTTCGTCTTCTGAAACAAAGTCCTTGTAACTAACTCGGTATGGAATTCCAATTCTTAACTGCCGCCCATTATGTGGAAAAAACCCACCCCCGTGGCTTGACTGTTGTTTTTCCTGGCCACACCACACTGTATAGTTGTTGGTTTGAACTAGAACGATTGGGTGCTTTAGTGTAAAGGATATCTGGCGGCACAACAGAAAGCCCCGAATGGTTAGACCAGTACCCTATTTTCTTGTTTCCTTTCCCAATTACATTGAGGATATCATATGAAGGATGTGTTATGTATCTAACTGGATTACTGAATGCAATATGGCCAGCTAAACCTGTCATATTGGTCTGCAAAATGTAGCTAAGCAATTGCTCCCCTTCATCAAAAATGCTTAACGCTCCGAGATTCAGTGCTCCTCCCTCATAACCATTTAACTGGGAATTATTTGAAAAGGAGATGGTGCCACCGTGATCCAGTAACGATTTGACTGCATTAGCAATAATCCAAACAGTATCATAAGCATACAGTCCATAAGGATTCAACCCAATAGAGCCATTGCTTAACTTGTTCCATCGAGAAGAGAAGGCTCTTTTCCTTTCAGAATCTGGTGCGTGGGGACGAAGTGTGAGAACACCTTGAATGGATTTGGCGGCATCTCCAGAAACTGTGGAGGAATCTAATACAGTAGAAAGCCAAGTAGTAGCAATCCAAACATATCCACTCTCCATCATCCCAAGTTTATGGGCCACTTCAAAAACCTGAAGACCAATTTGAGCATAGGCATGTAGGACAATCACCCGGGATTCCATCAATGTGATCTTAACCAACTCATTCATAATTTGATCACGAGATGCGAGGGATTCAGGAGATAGAACTGCTTTGTAAGAGATTTTACAAAGTCTTTCAGCTAGTTTATCTCCAAGAGCTATTATGTTATTACGACCCTGTTCATCGTCTGAAAAAACTGCTATAACCTCTCTGTACCCAAAATAGCTAACCATATCTGCTATGGCTGTCATCTGGAAAAGGTCATTGGGCGCTGTTTGAACAAAATAAGGATATTGAAGAGGTGAAAGCATAGGATCCAGTGCAGTAAATGACAACATTGGGACGTGCAGTTCATTCGCAAGATGTGAAAGTACATGAGCCATTCCAGAGGTCTGTGGACCAATAATTGCTACAGTATTAGTCTCCATATACTGCAACCCTGTAGAGAGGGAATAAAATGGATCGTTAGTATGACCTTATCTAGCCTATGAGGAAAAGCTTGAGGGTTCAAAATTTAAGGGGGTACAGTGAGAATAAAAAAGGAAAACATGTTTAAATGACAAGAAAAGTAATGCTGACTCGGTTCAAGGAAGACCATTAGCAGTTAGTTCAGAATTTTAGGGGTACAGTGAGAATAAAACAGGACAACATGTTTAATTGACAAGAAAAGTAATGCTGACTTGGTTCAAGGAAGACCATTAGCAGTTACCTCCAATAATACCAAGAAAGCCACTGTAGTTTGAATCATGCAAGGAGAGATTCAATTTACTACTGCCCAGAATTTTAGGGTCAGAATTCACATCTTTGACAGCAGCACGCATTGCAATCTTCGCCACTCTCCCATTGATAGTGCCAAATGAAAAAATGGCTCCAATATTTATAACATTAGGTCTTGAAACGTCTTCTGAAAATCCCCCAGTAAAGAGAATAGACACAGGCACCACCAGCCATAAAAAATTCATGATGCTAATCAATATGAATTTCAAGTCTTCAATTGTAAAAGAGCCAGAGCAAAGAGGTACTACAAACAAAGAGGATGACAAGGAACTCAAATCCCCAAAAAAAAAAAAAACTAATTAAGAGACATATGGCCAGCACTCAACCAAATTGATAGAACAATTCGAGCATAGCAAACTTTATTAGATCTTCATAGGAGGCATCCGATACACCTCCCAGCATAGCGAGCTGGACAATATGAAAAATGATGTCATTATATTTTGTAAAAACTAGAGAAAAATAAGAGCAATAAGTAGCAAAAGATTCACCGAAGCAATAAATCCAGAAGATACGGGGTAGCAAAACACCTTGCATAATAAAGTTGTCTTAGAACTCAGTACAAGAAAGTAAAATTCAATACCATTTCACAACAACACGGGGTAAAATGGTTACCTCAGAGAAGGAAAATGCTAATGGAATAAAGTCGGTGGAGCATAATCCACCCCATTTATTGAAAATGGAAAAGAAAGAAAAGGGATACTCAATGCAGATGCATTCAAATACACAAAAGCGAAAAGAAACTAAAAGTAACCAACTCACGAGAAAAAAATTAGGCACTTAGGTAATCAGTGGGAAACTTGCACAATTTTCAATTATAAGATGATGAGAATACTTGACGATAGAGAAAAGGAACAACTCGGTTAAGTTGGGCATCCACTTGCGAGTTGTGACTGCACTCTCACTCACTCCTGTACTTTATACTGGTAGCACGCTCGAACCGAAAGTTTTTGATAGAGTAATAGATAATACACAGGTTAGGGCAAACCACAGTACTGGGATTTCTCTTTCATTATGATAACAACGGTAGTGGTGGCAAATGAATGGTTGTAAACATGTGATGTAACAGACTCAGTGGAGAGAATATACTTTGCTACTGTTAGGGTGCCGGATTTGAATAGCAAACTTGGTCGGTCGCATTGAGCTCAGCTCTCTTTTTCCCTCTCTCGAAGTAGGACAAGTCGTACTAAGTAAAAAATATATTTTTGTAATTGTAAATAGAGAAGGATGGTGAATTAATTTCCCCAAATGTGGGACAGAGTTTGACATGCCACTAATTGCTCATTGATACACTATTTATGGAGGTGAAAGTCACCCGACATGGTGGCAATACATATCAGCTACATGCGGAATGGAAATGCACATTCTGGAGTGAAAGCGCCTCGCACGCTCTTCATGGTATTATTCCTTATCGTGCCAGTAGGACCACTACCCACTCACGGCAGGCATCCTTAATTTCATAGGTTCGATTTGCCCACGGAATAGATCCCACTATTTTGTGGGTCACTAACTATTATATATATCCCCAGATACTGACTTTTTAAGTAAAAAAATTATAAATACAATATCAAGATTTTGAAACACTTTCGAAAAAGAAAAAGAGATAATCAATTTTCTATTTAATAAGAATACAATAAATCAATATTTTTTTTCTCTTCAATCAGGTATTATTTTTCACTTTTCAATATTCTCATTTCGTTCTCTCTTTGTTTTTCATATTTTTCTATGAAAAAGATTAATTTATAATTAAAATTTCTTATAAAATTTTTCTCTCTTTCTTTTTGACCATTTTCTCATTTTCTATTAAGAAATCAATTTATAATCATAAGAATTTTTAAAATAAAGAAACCTATGAAAAACTTTCATTAATTCTATCAAAATATTGTTATCGATTTTTAATTCAAGGTTGTCAATTGCGTACCGAATCTGCAACCATTCTGCTTCCCCACCAAACCCGACTTCTTGTGTTACTTTTTAATAACGTGTAATAAATATATCCCACACGTTTTAAACCTAACTTTCATTAATATATCCCACAGCTCCTTTTGATTTTCGGCTGCCGGTGGTGATGGGCAAGAAAAAGCCCAACTCTACCCAACATAGTGGGCTGCCCCCACTTAAAAGAATTGATACCCCAGCCCAGGCGTTGAATATGGAGGTTAAGCAGGGTAACGTTTCACATTCAGGTAGGCAGCCTATCAAGGCAGGCATGTCCCCTAAGGAGCAGGTTAGAGCAGGGGTGAATTTGGGATGCGAATTTAGCTAGGACAGATCATTGACCGTCAACAATTAACGATAGTAATAGCGATGTCTATTAATATTTGCCTTATTATCTCTCATAATTGGATTAAAATTACTTCTAATATTTGCCTTTTTATTTCTTTCCCCTTCTTATTCAACTGCATTCTCTATTTTCCCTTCTTAATTCTTATTCTTCTATTTTCTTGTCTCATAGACAGACCACGTTCTACAGTTTCACTTAGTCATGTAATGCCTTTCTTCTAAGTTCTACACATTATTCTTCTACCTACTTCTCTCACAAAGTCACATTCATAATAACTAATAAGTTAATAACTCATAAGCAATGGTGAATCCAGATATTGAGAAAACAAATTGTGTATTGTTAGCTCACTGATTTTTTTAACAAAAATATTATGGATAAAAACGAACTCGATTAGTGAGGAAGCAAAATATAGCTTAACTAAGTCGGGCATGTGGAGATCAAATGAGGAAATTTAGAAAGTTTTTATCAACAAATTGTTCAATTATACTGCTTCAACCCAGCATCATATTTACAATAGAAAAATGAACGAATTATCGTTTTACCATCACTCAACCAAAATTGATAACTTGCATAAATTCAAAATTCAAAATAAATAAGTTTATACTCTGAAATATAAATTTTTAGATAAAATATTCTTGGGAAAACCTTAGGGCACACTATAATGGTGGAGGGTTGGCATAATAACTTGGTACTTCTGTCGCCACACCATCCAAACAAGACCTTTAATCCAATCTCCTACCCCCTTCCACGTGCAATCAATAATAATGTGCATATATCTCCCTTTCATCTCTCTTATTGGTAGCATATTGTATAAAAATGGAAATGGAAAAATTATCCTAATGTTGTCATATTCAAAGTTTTGTACACACCCACTTATCATATAAATGTACCAATCTTACCAAAACCATATTAACCAACTTCTCTCAATCCCAACAAATCTCTCTCCATCTCTGTCTCTCTCTAGAATGACAAGATGAGCTAACATAACAAACAGAAAACAAGGTTGTCGAACTTACCAGTTACTATTACGGTCAGAGCCGGAGACAATGGTAGTCTGGCAGAGACAAAGAGGCCAGTGTTGGGCTCACCGGCATCAATGTTCGATTGTTGGTTGCCTGAGTTCAAAATCGTAGCCTCACTTGTAGGGAAGAAGAAGGGTTGGAAAAATTGCATGTGAAATTCTTTTTTTTTTTCATTGGATTGTCAACTGATCGTGGGTTTATAATTGTAATTGGCATGTTTGTGAACAAAAATGACTTAATTGAACACTTGTAAAAGTTCAAGGACATGTATGCAATTTTGTATAGATGAAGTATGTTAGGGTTCAAGGTTGAAAATAAGGAAAAGGCGACGCCAGAATTTTCCTAGCTTCTCGCCAGCACTTTGCTCGAGCGGAAGAAATAGAGCAGTCATCGCTCGCTTCTCGCCCCGTCTGTCGCTTGAGCGTCTTTGCTCAAGCGACATCTTTCCTCGCTCGAGTGACAATATTATATGGCCAAACGTAAGTCGTGATTTTGAAGAGTTTTACATAGCCCATGACACCTGTTTTGCCCTACATATAAATAGAGGTGTCTTACACGAATTTCAGTGGGTTGCTTATTGTGCTTCTATTGCTTAACATATTTTTATCATCCTTTGAGAGATCCAAGAATATAATTCAGTAGTGAATTCATTTATATCATTCTTGAGTTTAGGGTTTAGGGTTGGGGTTTGGGGTTTTGGGGTGTAGGGTGTAAGGTTTTGGGTTTTGGGTTTGGGTTTAAGTTTAGGTTGAGGGTTCCGGGTTCAGGGTTCTGGGTTTAGGGTTTAGGGGTTCAAGGGTTTAGGGTTCAGGGTTTAGGGTTTAAGGTTTAGGGTTTTAGGGTTTAGGGTTTGGAGTTTAGGGTTTTAGGGTTTAGGGTTTGGAGTTTAGGGTTTTAGGGTTTAGGGTTTGGGGTTTGGGGTTTAGGGTTTAGGGTTTAGGGTTTTTTTGTTGTTGAAAGAAGACGGTACCTCCGAGGTTTTATTGATTATCCTCACTTGTGACGGAGGAATACCGTGGTTACATGAGAAAATGTAAAAAGCAATAAATGAGGAAGTACTACTTCATTTACATGATAATAATTGATAAAGAACAACTGTAAAACAGTGAAAAGGGAAGTACTACTTTCCTTACAATAAGAATTGAAACAATTAAATGACAAATATCAAAATCAAAATCTAATGCTGGGCAGTCCATACCTGTCAATCTGTAAGAGTGCCCTAATATGTCGTGGCAGATCAGCTGGTTCAAAAACCTGATATTGCCGATGATCCCAACCCTCTGTAGCAAGAGCATCTGCAACTTGGTTTCCCTCTCTGTAGATGTAGGAAACTATGTCTCTGTCGAAGGATATGTTGTCTCTAATCTGTCTGAGTATGCCTCTGGTGATGTAGTGGATGGCTGTAGTAGAGTCGGACTCAATCCAAATACCTGAAAGTCCTAGTCCTCTGGCCAAAAGAATCCCATCAAGTATTGCCCTGAGCTCGGCTTCTAGGATCAAACACGTGTCATACAATGTCGAGTATAACCTGATGCAATGTCCAATGTGATCCCTAATGATGCCTCTACCACTCGCAAAGCCATCCTTGACGCATCCATCAGTGTTGATCTTGTATGATCACTACAACAAAAATGCTCTTTTACAACACTTAAAAGGCAACATTTATGTATTAAATGTTGCTAAAGGGGTCAATTGCAACATTCGAATAGGTGAATGTTGCCATTGCGTAACATAATTGAACTTTGGCAACATTTTTTAAGTAAATGTTGCTATAGACCCCTTTTTGCAACATTTATTTAGTGTTGCAAAAAATAAAACTTTTCGCAACGTTTATAAAACGTTGCAAAAAACTTTATCTTTCGCAATATTTTTTAAACGTTGCTAAAAGAGTCTTTTGTAACGTTTATAAAACGTTGCGAAAAACTTTATCTTTCGCAACGTTTTATAAACGTTGCAAAAGACAAATCTTTTGGCAACGTTTATAAAACGTTGCGAAAAGTTAAAAGTTTTGGCAACGTTTTATAAATGTTGCCAAAATATATTTCTTTTGCAACGTTTATGAAACGTTGCTAAAGACAAACTCTTTGACAACGTTTTATAAATGTTGCCAAAATGTTTGTCTTTTTGCAACGTTTAATAAACGTTGCAGAAAGAAAATACGTTAGGTGGGCTCGGATTTTGGGTTAAGAAGACGAATTACGTTGGGTCAATTTATGGGTTGGCCCATGAAAATTCGTTGAGGCCAGGCCCAACCTGTTTATTTGAGTCGGGTTATGGGTTGAAAGGGAATATCGATAGAAACCGACCCGACCCGACCCAACCCAAATACATTAGAAAATTAAAAAAGAAAAAAGAAAAGGTAAAAACATTAAAAATGAAAGAGAAGCCCTAATCGACATTCACTTTTTCACTTCTTAGACTCCATTCTCGCCGCCAATCGCCTCAAAGCCACGACTCGCATCAATTTCTCCCAAATCACCGACGGCGATCTTCATTTTCCAGTCGCCGATCATCGAATTTGTTTGTTAACAGGTACAATACATTTTCTTCTGATACTGTAAAGAAAATGCCCAAAGCAGATCTGGCTAATGAGGTGATTATCTTACAGTTTCAGTTTTTGTTTAGTGAATGTCTGTCCTTTCTTATAGTTCCCTTCAGTAATCCTCATATGAGCTAATAATCTAAACTTCTAGGGGCTTGATTAACCATGATTGAGTGTTCCACTGTATTACTCAACTTTCTTAGATATGGATACTACAAGAAGCACTTGGTAAGCAAACAGAGATCTCAAAGATTAGCCAGGACGAATTTGAAAGACTAGCACAGCCCATCTAAAACAGTAAACCAGTTTGCCCAAATTATCAGAGCCAGAATCAACCATATGCAATAGGGAAAGAAACGTAATAACAGTCGGAAATTTCAATTCTTCTACGTAGCTCAGGTATTAAAATTTCAAACCCTAACTTTATAGATTACTGGCAATTGATTGTTTGGTTATTTTGATCCTTGTTTAGTATGTATTCGGTACCAATAAAAGCAAACTGCAATTATTTTTAGATATTATTTTGAAGCTTTTCATTTTGATTTATTTGCTTTTATCTGTTTATGCATTTGCCTTTTTATACATTCTACAACATTAGTGGAATTGAGCAAATTTGTTTACTTTTTAATGAATTCGAAAAGTTCAACCAGATTACAAGTGTGGTCACATTAAGTTGAGATCTTTGTAGTTATTTATGATAGTTTACCTTCATGTGTGCGGCTTTGCATGCATATGTTGGTAGCTAAATAGTTGAAGAAATAACGACTTGATTTTTAATGGTTTATAGGGATTTAGATTGCAGTAATGGAGTTGGCTACAGAGCAAAAGAAGACAAGTGTGCCGGTGTTGCCATGGATGAGAAATCCAGTCGATAATAGCCTCTACGGAGAATTGTTGACGCTTGCTTCAAGACGTTTGGCTGTGGTTCTACAATTGCATCCTCCTCTGTTGGTTAGTTATTTAGTTATAATTCTACGAATATTTGGTTTGTAGTGAATTTTGATGCATTAATTCGGTTGTTTTTTGTATATAAATTTTCAGTTTTCCCAATTGTTCTTATTAAGGTGAATTTCAGGGAATTTCTTCTTATATGTGTCTTAATCAATTTTTTGGCTGATTAATGAGCTGGAAGGTCGATGAATGTGAAAATTTAGAGCTATAATGATTTTCCTCTGCTTTGTGAAACTTTGCTTTGATATAAGTGATAAAGTTGAACGAAATTGTTTCACCTTTCCTGGTTTTGTCTACTGAGTTGGTACCTGCAGTGTTGGCTGTGACGATTGATGATTCAAATTTGGTTTTTAATAAATGATTAATTTATTAGCATCGATCATTATAGGTTAGAAGTTGACAGTCATGAAAATGTGCATATGAAATAGAATACTTGTTGATTGGTTCACGCTTCTTGGAAGAGTTGATGATATAGTATTTCTTCCATTTGGTTTTCAAAAAATTTCCACTATTTTAGCTTTTGACATAGATAATCTCATATTGCAATGGATACATTCTTCGAGCACGATGCCCATGGAGCTTTTGGAAAGGAACTGTATATGATATACTGTTGTATACTTAGAGCAGTGGCTCACAAGTTTTTTGATCTAAACAACAAATTTCTTTATTTATGCCATTTATGCTTTTGTCATTTGTTGGTTGCAAAGCAATTTTGGTAACACAAAGGTTTCATTTTCAGCTACTGAATGGGTGAAAGGGAAACAAATGGAGGAAGTCGTTTCCATTAAGAATACGTAAGTTGGATAACTTTGTTGATTCAATCTAATACCCCAAGTTTTGTATTTCCTTTTGGATCTTGTCTAGTGACTTAGAGCTTCTTGTGCTAGTTTTGATTGCTTTATTTGTCCTTTACATTCCCCATTTTGCAAAGTCTCCTATAAGATTTTGTATATTCATGCTCCTTTTGGTTTTAATTAGATTCCCTTTATTCTTAGGTGGTCTTAGCATTACCAATCCTGTACATAGTAAAAAAAAAAAAATGAAAAAAAAAATAATAAATTATCTTATTTCCTGCTCTACCCTATTTTTCTATTTATTGCTTTCACAGCTGTACTTAAATTATTGTTGTTAGTCGTTCTTTTTTAAAATTTGTAGTCTTTGTTTTGCGCTTCTTTAACCTAGTGTATTACATATTATTTTCTTCAAATTAAAAGCTCCAAAACATAGTTGTGATTTGTGAAAAATTGTAAATTGCAATAATCAGCAGAATCTCTCTTGTTATTGTACGCGAGTCTTGAATGGATAGATGAAGTTGGAAGATAATTCTGTGGTATGACTTGTTGTTACAGCAAATAGAAGATTTGAAGGATCTGGTTAGCTACAATGTCTAGTGCCCTTTTTGTTGTCTGTGCTAAATTTTTTATTTTTTTTTTATTTTTCAAGTTACGTTCTCCTTTGGTTGAGAACTTTCTGAACAAGAACCGTCCGATTGCTTTTGATTTCTGTTCGTATATTAAGGATCAAGAGACTTGGTGTAAGAAAGGATCGTATCTTCAAGGTTCCATTTTCCAGGATGTGATTTGACATGCTAATGTCTCTGATCTAAGTGGTGAAGTAGATAAAGTGAAAAATATGACTGCCACAGATAGTGTAGAGAAACTATGGTATGGTAATTAGTTATCTTGTTGCTTAAGTATTAATTACTGTTGCAATTTCATGGGACATTCACTTGAAAAATTGATTGTTTGTACGAATATTTCTTGTCTATTATGTGATCTTCAGAAGTTTGTTGTGCATATTTCTATTTTGCAAATGTGTTTTAGGTTGTTGGTGTGGTCTATGGTTGAAACTATTCAATTTCCTAAGAAGCTTATCTCTATTTAGCTTCAATTTTGCCCAATAATTTTTTTTACTCGATTATATTGATGTTGTAGGGAAATTGCAAAGCATCTTTCACTTCCACCAGTGAAACTGCACTGCAGCATGCTTGCTGAAGATGCAATAAAACCTACACCAGAGGCTG
The DNA here is from genome assembly GCA_019395295.1 of Osmanthus fragrans. NCBI lineage: Eukaryota > Viridiplantae > Streptophyta > Magnoliopsida > Lamiales > Oleaceae > Osmanthus > Osmanthus fragrans. The sequence continues at coordinate 17,706 of CM033356.1, read as the reverse complement.
GAATCTGTTTTGACTCAGAAGACTTCTTATTGGGCTTAAGAAGTTCAGTGGACATACTGGTAGCAACACCAGGAAGGCTGATGGACCATGTTTATAATACGAAGGGTTTTACGCTTGACAATAGTATCTTCAAGTTAGTTTGATAAAATGGAGATGCAAGAAGAAGACATTTATTTCCATTTTATATTTTGTATGGTTTAAATATATGTAATGAAATTTTAATCTCATTTTATCAAAAAATTTCCGTTTTATAAATGTTGCTTAATTTACATATCTCAGTTTCATGTACTATATATTGATATTAGTAAAAGTAGATGAAATAATTACAAATAACGCGAAAAACAGTAAAATATTTGTTAATAAAATACAACGTTTCAGCAACGTTTAAAAAACGTTGCAAAAAATTAGCGAACAGGACCTTTTTGGCAACATTTTTTAAATGTTGCCAAAAGTTACAACGTTTAAAAAATGTTGCCAAAAGGGTCACTTTCGACAATACTTTAAAAACGTTGCCAAAAGTGACCATTTGGCAACGTTTTTTAAACGTTGCGAAAAGTCACTTTTGGCAACGTTTAAAAAATGTTGCCAAAAGGGTCACTTTTCGCAACGTTTAAAAAACGTTGCCGTATCCTTCCACTCTACGGCAACACTGAGATTTGCAACATTCGTCCAAACGTTGCAAAAGGTCTTTAGCAACATTTTCAAATGTTGCAAAAGGCTTTTTTTGTTGTAGTGGATCCCACTTGTAAAGTGCGCCAGAAAACCATAACAGGAGGTGGTGAGAAAGGAGTAGTAATAGAAATACCAAAGAGAGGGGCGAGTGTTAGGTCCCCTCGCCAATGCGCAGCTCTAAAAAGTCCTCCCATATGGAGAAAAGAGATTATGCGGTAGACCCCCCAGATGATACGTCTGGCCACTATGCGGATCTCTCTGTGCTTCGCATCATTCCTCTCGGTCCATAAAAACCAAAATATAAGTAGAGGAATGATAGTGCGAATATGTCCACAACGAACATACTGTCCTGAATACCTCCATCTCTGGAACCTCTATCTGACCCCCTCACCTGATCTCATAGGCATCTGAAAAATGTCCCCAAAGTACTGGCATACCTGATCAGAGATGCTGCTACCAGTGAAAACATGACTGATGGTCTCGATCTCGGAACAACACGGACATCGCGAGGCCAACTGACAACCAATCCGCATCTGAATAACCACATCTACTGGAATGAGATCCTGCCATAATCTCCAGCAGAAGAATGAGATAGTGGTAGGTAATGTGGAGCTCCACAATAAACGGTACGAGTTTTGAAATTGGCGCCCCGAACGAACTAGATGCCATGCTAATTTGGTAGCAAAGCTACCATCCGATGTATCCCTCCAAACAATGCGGTCCGGGGTATCAGCACATAAAAGTATCACCCCTATCTGTTCGGCCATATGAGGAGGAAGAGCCTGTAGTAATCGTCCAAAATCCCACCCAGTGTCATCAAAGAACTCTTGCACCCAGGCAGATGTGTGCTGTCTGTGTGGAAAAATGGAGGCCAACGTAGACTCGCCCATCCAACAATCATGCCAGAAGAAAACCTGACCGGCTCCAAGGTGCCAAGCAATGCGGGACTCAGTGTGTGGTGCAGCTCTTTTCAACCTCTTCCAGGTAGGAGAGGTCGAGTAGGGAACTGCTGCAAGTGATGGATGTGTCCCCATTCAATATTTTCCCAGTAAAAACTAAGCCCAAAGGGAATTCTGCGATCGAAACAACCACTAGAGCTTCATGGAGAAGGTGTCCACCACATCCTGTAATCTCCTGAACCCGAGGCCCCCCTCATCAGTAGGAAGGCAAATCTCCTTCCAACTCTTCCAGTGTAGTCGACGTGCCTGATCCTTAGAATCCCATAAGAATCGTGCAAAGATGCTCTCCAACTTTTTCAGTACAGCCTTGGGAGGCCACATGATCTGAAAAAGATAAAGTGGTAGAGATGATAATACTGATCTCAACAGAGTAATTCGACCCCCAGGAGAGAGTAGTCGAGAAGCCCAGCCAGATATCCTGCTCCTGACCTTCATCACTAGGTCATCATATAGAAAGCTCCTCTTGGCCCCTTTAAACTAGGGGACTCCCAAATAAGTAAACGACTGCTGCTGATGAGCAAAACTAGTCAAGATTACTAGCCTCCTGATCTGAATATTTGATGCCCGTCTAGGTAGTATAAGACCGCTCTAGTCTCTATTCACCAACTGGCCAGAAACTCCCTCGTAGTGCTCCAAACAGTCGAGGACTCTCTTGATCGACTGTTTCTAGCCATTGACGAATATAATCATGTCGTCAGCAGATGAGAGGTGTGAGACAAGAGTGCTGCCTCCATGCCTATATCGCATACTAGGATATGCCTGAAACCTCTGAGTGAGAAGGCGAGAGAAATAGTCCGCAGCTATAATGAACAAAGAAGGTGAGATGGGGTCGCCCTGTCTGAGCCCACGCGAGGATGGAAAGAAACCACATGGACGACCATTCAGAAGCACTGAGAATTGACACTCCAAAATACACCGTCTGACTCTGTCAATCCACAACCGATCTAATCCAAACGCCTCCAGTATAAAATAAATGAATCCCAATCCATGCTATCGTATGCCTTAGCCATGTCAAGTTTCAACATAGCATTCCCCTCTCGCACTTTATCATCCAAAGAGTAGAGGAGCTCCTGAGTCAATAACACATTATCCCCAATAAGACGCTCGGGAATAAAACCACTTTGCTGAGGAGAGATAATACGGGGCAATAGTGAACTCAATCTGTTGTTCAACAGCTTAGTGATGAGCTTATTGAACACCGTACAAAGGCTAATAGGTCTAAAATCTGTCCACCAGCAAGCATTTTCCTTCTTCGGGAGCAGAACAATGGAGGTAGCTGCAAAACCACGAGGCAGATGGCCACCCTCAAAGAAATCAACGACCGCACTATAAACATCCTCCTGTATGATATCCCAACAATGCTGGAAGAATAGTGACGAGAATCCATCTGGGTCTGCGACACTATCAGCGTCAATGCTGAAGACCGCCTCCCGCACCTCATGAATTAAAGGGGGGCGGTTGAGTGCTATATTATCTCCCTCCGTCAGTAGCCTGGGTATGATGTCTAGGCGGATGGGATCCAGGGACTGGGTGGGAGCAGATAACAAGTCCTGAAAAAAAGATATAGTCGACCTCTGAATGTCATCAGTAGAAGAAAGGACCTCCACTACCTGAGTCCTGATAGTTCTGAGACGAGATCTGGTTCGACGTCCTTGAACCAGCGCATGAAAATATCGGGTGCTGTGGTCTCCCTCACACACCCAACGTGAATCGGCCTTCTGCTTCCAGAATCCCTCCTCAATAGATAAGGCCCGGTTCAAATCAGCTTGTGCCCGATGCAATAAGGCACGATACTCCGGTGTAGGTTCACTCTCAAAATCAATCTTTGCCTTGTCGATCCTCTCCTCAGCGTCCCTCACCCGTTGGAAAATATCACCAAATACCCGTCGATTCCACCAACGCAGACCTTGTTTCAGCCTGAATAACTTCTCCCAGAGAGCAGCCATCCCCGTAAGATGAGTAGGAAGTGACCACTTCTGAGAGACGAAGGCTGAGAAATCATGGTGCTTGGTCCATACGTTAAGGAATCGAAAGGGCCTGCCTCCCAAGTCATCATCAGATGTCCATTGTAGAAGCAAAGGTGAATGATCAGACGAAGTACGGTTCAGATGTTGCCCTGAACAGGGGTGGCAACATTCACTATCGCTGGAGTAGCCTGAGCAATCTGGGCACTTGAAGTACTGGTATTCTACTGTCTCTTCTGATCTTGACGAACCGGGGTCCACCTCTGATGTGGCTCAGCCTCAACCACCTTCTCTTTACCCCTATCCTTAGCTGGGAATGAGGAATAGGTTCAGCAACAGGGACAGAAGGTGGTATAAATCGTGTACCAAGTATGCAATGATCCTCCAAGTGTCCAAAGTGTCTGCGTCTATAACAAAAATTTGGTTTTTTTTATTATCATATTTGACCTTCTGCGAATAGCCACAGAGCTTCTCCCGCTCAATCCATACTCTGTCAGGGAGATCATAATCCAGATTCACCTCCACACAGACTCTAGCCTCGCTGGGGCGACGAAGATCAGAAGTCGTCTCATCAGTGCGTAGAGGTAGGCCAATAGCTTTGGCAATAGCGTATAAGCTGCTTTTAGCCCGAAAGTGAATGGGCAGTAATGGGAAAGATACCCAGACTGGAGTAATGGGGTCTCCTGTTGCGAACTAAAGCTCGGAGTCCATTTAAATACTCTCATAGGACATCCATCAATATACCATGTGGGTTTGAGGAATAACCGTGCATGGTCATCCTCATGTTCCACGTGAATTAAAATGTGTGTGGCATCAATTAAACCAACAATGTAATTACCACAAAAGCCAAAGCGTGAAAAACAATCATGTACCTTAACCATAGAGGGCTTGCGGTGCACAAATTTTCCAACAAGTGTAAACTTGTATGGCTCAGCAAGCATATCCTCATCAGCATCCATAAATAGGACTGCGGGCTCACCGTGATGAATGAATGGCTCCCTAGTTACAAGCCTGTGATCATTAAACTCCTGAGGTGATCTAAGAACATGAGCAAATGACTTCCTCTAACTCCTCTCCGCTTGAAAGATAACTGGTACATTACCAACTGCTGCAGCATAAGACTTTGGGCCAGTGGTAGCAGTAGAGGTAGTTGTATTACACCGATGAGCTGGTTGAGATTTCTTTCGTGGTGGAGGAACACGCACATGTGTGACCCCAAGGGTTTTCCCACGCTCTGGAATCATTGGTGGTGTCAAAATTGTCGAATTCTGCCCAAAAAATACATGAACAGTAGCCTTGATTTGCGTGCAATGGGGCACAAAACCCAATGTAATATTTTCGGCCAAATTGGTAGTGCCCCCCAATGTTTTTGGGCCTTCTGGATCCAATGGTGATGTCAATTTGCTCAAATTCTACCCAGAAGTAGGAGAAAATGGACCAGCAGCTCTAGGTGTAGGAATAGCCATATTTGACTCCAAAATTTGACAAACAAGGGCTGTAATTTGTGCAATTGAGTGGTTACCCAGAGTTGCTTGTGGCTGAATATGATTTTCCCCAAGTTGATTTGTGTGTTGGGTCAAAATCGTGCCCCTAATTGAAGGAAAAATTTCAGTTTTACGCAGGCGGAAAATTAGGGCGGATAGTCCAGAAATTGACATGATTTGCTGGGTAATTGGTGCAATTGATTCATGGCAAAGAGTATTACCTACTTGAATTGAAGTAATTAAGCCTGAATTTGCTGTTTGGAGCAGTGTGGAGTCATCAAATGAAGTTGGATAGATCCCGATTTCGTGCGTTTGGACTGCTCTGGCTGAATCGTCCCCTTTAAGCCTGAATTCTTGAAGACCCATGGCTGTACTAGCTTGTCTAGGGGGTTCGCAATCACGGGGATCACCACCGGAGCCAGAATCGACCATTCTAGGAAGTGAGTTCGCTGTCTCGAAAAAATGGTCGGGATTTTGATTTAGGGTTTAGAGTTTGGGGTTTAGGGTTCGGGGTTCGGGGTTCAGGGTTCAGGCTTAATTACTTCAATTCAGGTAGGTAAAACTTCAAGTAGGGTTCAGGGTTGAGGGTTGAGGGTTGAGGGTTTAGGGTTGAGGGTTTAGGGTTTAGGGTTAGGGTCTAGGGTCTAGGGTCCAGGGTCCAGGGTTCAGGGTTCAGGGTTTTGGGTTTTCGGGTTTCGGGTTTCGGGTTTCAGGGTTTAGGGTTTAGGGTTATGTCATTCTTAATGGGGCTGAATGATACATTTGCTCAAGTCAGGGGGCAACTGCTACTTATAGACCCCATACCTTCTATTAACAAGGTGATTTCTCTGGTTTCTCAAGAGGAACATCAAAGAAGCATCAATGCCAATGTCAGGGTTATTGGAGAATCAGTGGCTTTCTATGCAAAAACTGATCCTAAGAGAGGTAGCCCAGGACAGATACATACCAAGTTTCACAGGAAGGAAAGGCCCGTGTGTACTTACTGTGGACAGGCAGGGCATTCAGTGGATAAGTGCTACAAATTGCACGGTTATCCTCCTGGTTTTAAGGTGAAACAAAAATTTACTGATCAACCAAGCAACCAGTCAAGACAAGTGGCTGCACATCAGGTAGTTTCTAAGTCTAATTCAGAACAAGCACAAAATATGGCAGGAGATTTCATGCAGTCTTTGAATCATAATCAATACCAGCAGCTGATGGATATGTTGAGCAATCATCTGACCTCTGCAAAAATTAACACAAGGAATGATGAACACTCTAATCAAGTGACAGGTACATGTTTCTCTATTGCACTTAATCCATGGTTAATTTCACCGAAGCATTGGGTAGTGGATTCTGGGGCAACGAGCCATATATGTTTCAACAGGTCAGCTTTCTATACTATGAGATCAGTTAAAAACACCTATGTTACTTTGCCAAACCATGAGAAAATCTTTGTAAACCTCTTTGGAACTGTGAAATTTGGGCATAACCTGATACTCGAAGATGTGCTGTATGTGCCAAACTTTAAATTCAACTTAATGTCCGTAAGTGCATTAACCAAGGATCCATACATTGATGCTAGATTCTGCACTAACATGTGTGTTATCCAGGATATGCACAACTAGAGGATGATTGGCAGGGGTAGGAGAATCGCGGGCTTATACATAATGAGTGCATCCATCTCTGACTCAAGGCAAGATAATAGAAGGAACTCTTTATGTGACGATATTTGCGCTTCCGCTAATGTAAATAAAGTGACTGCCCATACTTGGCATCACATATTAGGACACTTGTCATTTCAGAAATTTGCATTGTTGAAAGACCTTTTGAATTTGAGTATTGATAAAAATGATGGCTACAATTCAACTCCTTGTATTACCTGTCCATTGGCAAAATAGAGAAGACTCTTTTATCTCAAATAATAACTTGTCTGCCAATCCATTTGATTTGATACACTGTGATACATGGGGATCTTACCATATTCCATCTCATGCTGGGTATAAGTACTTTCTTATGTTGGTAGATGATTGTATGCGGTTTACATGGGTATATCTCATAAAACAAAAATCAGAGGTCAGCCACATTATTCCCAGATTTTTTAAACTGATTGAAACTGAATTTCACACAGTTATAAAGAAGTTCAGATCCGATAACGCCCCAGAGCTAAGATTTACTGATTTCTTCCATTCTAAAGGAGTCATCCATCAGTTCTCTTGTGTTGAAAGGCCTGAGCAGAATTCTGTGGTAGAGATAAAACACCAGCACTTGCTGAATGTGGCTAGATCACTGTTCTTTCAGGCACATATTCCTATTCAATTCTGGAATGAGTGCATATTGACTGCAGCTTTCCTCATCAACAGAATTCCATCCCCCATTTTGCAAAACCAAAGTCCATTTTCCTTATTGTATAAATCCCATGTTGATTACCATCGATTTAAAGTGTTTGGTAGTCTATGTTTTGCATCTACTCTACCTTCCAATCGAACAAAGTTTCAACCTAGAGCTAAAGCCTGTGTTTTTATGGGATACCCTCCTGGAATTAAGGGTTATAAGGTGTATGATATTCTGTCCAAGAGTTTCTTTATTTCTAGGGATTTAGTTTTTCACGAGCACATCTTCTCCTTTGAATCTATTTCCCATTTCTCTGATTTGGTCGATCTTTTCCTTGACCTTGTGTTACCTATTCCTACATCTGACACTTTTTCTCCTCCTTCCAATCTACCTACTTCCAGTCCTCCCTCTAATTTACCAGTTGTGGGTTACACAAATGACTTGCCGCTTAGTGCACCTTCAATCCCTTATCATTCAAACACACCTCTTGTTCCCAGAAAATCATCTAGATCCAGAAGACCCCCTTCATATCTTCGGGACTTTCATTGCAATCTCCTAACCAACAATCTACAACCCCTTGATCATTTACTTTACTCTTTGTCCAGATACATTTCGTATAAGGCATTTTTTCCTACTCATCGCCATTTTCTTCTAAATGTCTCATCACATTATGAACCCGAATACTATCACCAGGCAGTTAAATTTGATCATTGGAGAGATGCTATGTCAGCAGAATCGGATGCAATGGAGATGACCAATACCTGGTCTGTCACATAACTTCTTGCTGGAAAACATACCTAGGCTGTAGGTGGATTTATAAAATCAAATATCAATCAGATGGGAGCATCGATAGATACAAAGCACGCTTGGTGGCTAAGGGATATACCCAACAGGAGGGGTTGGACTTCATTGAGACCTTCTCACCTGGTGCCAAGCTTGTCACAGTCAAGGTTCTTTTGGCCATAGCAGCGATTCACAATTGGCATATCACACAACTTGACGTTAACAATGCTTTTCTCAATGGGGATTTGTTTGAAGAAATATATATGGAGTTGCCTTTAGGCTATAGAAACTATGCAGGTTCCAAACTTCAAGGGGAGAATCTAGTTTGCAAACTTCACAAGTCTATATACGGTCTTAGGCAAGCTTCAAGGCAATGGTTTTCTAAATTTTCCAATGCTCTCATTGCTCATGGTTTTACAAAGTCAAAATCAGATTATTCTTTATTCACCAAAAGGTCAGGTCGTTCCTTCATTGCTCTCTTAGTTTATGTTGATGATATTCTCATTACTAGATTTGATCAGCTTGAAATTACCTCACTAAAAGGTTTCTTGCATAGTCAATTTAAATTGAAGGACCTTGGCAACTTAAAATATTTTCTTGGACTTGAAATAGCAAAGTCTAAAAAGGGCATTTTCTTATCACAAAGGTAGTATACTTTACAGTTACTTGAGGACACTGGTTTCTTGGCATGTAAGCCAGCAGCTTTGCCTATGGATCCTAAGTTGAAACTCAGTTCCTTTGACGGTGAACTCATTGCTGATACTTCCATGTATAGGGGACTGATTGGGACTGGGGCTAGTTAAATTAGAAAGTGCTTAGTACATGATCTTACTAGTTTCTTCTTTCTCTATTTTCTGTTTCACTTACATTCTTAATTTTCAGGTTGTTGCAGTGGTAGTGGTTGTCGGCCATCGCTGAAGTTATTAAGGTATAGCATCCTTATACTGACGGGTAAATGGTGGAAAGCATAGATATCAAGGCCAAAATTGGTACAGAAGCTGTCATATGGCTTATAATTGGCATCTGCCAGATCCTAGAATTCTTGCATGGAACGGTTTGTAATGTCACGAGCCAAAAGAAAGTCAAATTTTCTAATGTTATCAAGACTTTTAGCTGACAGTGACGTTAGGCTCTAAGTTGGAAACTCAGGTATGTTATTAGCTGTGTACCCCTAGTCCCTTAATCCTAATGTGAATCAAGAAACAAAAGAACCTTTTATATTGCTTTTACATTCTTCCAAAGCATATTCAGCTAAATCAAGTTAGCAAGCTTAGGAGTGATAATTAGACATAAGATATATTGGTTTTGATTTTGGCATCTATGCCACATCATTGCTTAACTCCTTGGCTAGCCATTTGGCAGAAGTGCATAACTGAACTACTGCTAAGTAAAAAAACTAAAATGTAGTGTGCCAGACAGTTGCACTAGTAAAAAGAGGTATACCTTGCTTCGAGAGGATTCAGTACTTGCTCGTCCTGTCGAGGCCAAACTTGGGGTAACGCTATATCTTTGTGGGCAGTGTAGAGCCTCTGAAAATAACTGGACGAGCAAGTGATCTGGATGGCATTATTACGTAAAGCAAGATGCTTGGAGGCAGCATCTCGTCCAACTGAATGGCAGAAGATGTAGAAGTGATCAGCGCCTCCAGAGGAATTCCAGAACTGGAACTCCAAGCTTATCCTGGACGTATACTGGGCAACAAAATTGGAGATGGATGATTCTGAGTGCAACAGTGGGTGATTACGCATGTTATTGATGGAAAAGGGCATGAAGAAGAAATTCGCCTCCTCTGGATGTTGGGTGACGAGAGAACTCCGTAGAAGGGCATGCTTAAACACATGCTCACTGAAGTAATTCCCAATTTTTGGATTAAAGGGATCAGGATGGGGAAGAAAAATGCGAGCGAAAGGGGATGATTCATTGCTTATGGAGACATCGGAATATACAAAAATCTTCAAATTTTGCAACATATCCCGATAGTCAGCTGCGAAAACTTCCCAATTGTGATAAGGACCAGCACCTATTTCCGCAGAAGAATAATTCGAAATAGGATCAAGATTCCCTTGGGGCTGAAACTGAAACAAATTCATTTTGTTCATCTTTGCCGATTCTGGCAATTTGAGCCCAAGGGTTCTTGATAAATTCAAGAACGTGAAAATCACAAGAACCACTAACACAAGGAATAGCAACAAAATTACGCGCCATCGGATATGACCGCGAGCCCGGCGCATTTTTAGAATACCAAACCAAGCGCACATAACCATTTTAGTGTGAAGGTACTGGCTTTCCTTGATTTGGTGCTGACTTGAACGGCTTTTATCTGGAAGTTTTGGTTTTTCTCTGCAATTTCAGTTTGTTCTTGTGGTTTGGCTGGACTATTTGCAGATTTCGGGTGGTTTCTTCCAGCTCAGATTTGCTCTTAGTTTTGGTCAGATTCTAGGGGTTCAGCTTGTAGTGTTTCTTCGGCCAGCTCTAGCCATTTTGTGGTATTGGCTTCTCTTCGTTACTGGGATTGTTAGCATACTCTTGGTGGATCTTCCAGCTTGGTTTGCCTTTCATTTTGGTTTTCAGCGTCACAGGGCACTTTGGTCGGCTGGAGTGGGATATTTTAAAAAATGTCTAATTTTAGAATCAAACAATCTATTATGCCCATAATTAAAAAAATGAATCAATTAATATTTATTATTATTATTATTATTTTTTTCCAATTTATCACAAATTTTGAGAAGTATCTTTCATGAGAAGCTACATTAAAATGGTATTCTCGATATTTTAAATATTGTTCTCAATATTTGATTTTTTTTTCAATTTATCACAAATTTCGAGAAGTAGTTTTCATGAGAAACTACATTAAAATGATATTCTCGACATTTTATATGTCGTTTTCAATATTTGAACAATATTTATTTTGACACTTCATTTGTCTAGAATGACATTTCATTCCCAACATGATAATTCTCTATATTTGAAATGTAGTTCTCGACATTCCCATATCAATGAGAAAAATAGCATTTATTGTGATTTGACATGTCTACTTTTGAAATAAATAGAGTAGGTTGTGTCCAAATATTATGGACCATTAACATTTTGCAAAAATGTCCATTTTTGGAATTAGTGTGGAATCATAAATTGTTAACAATGATATTTTGGTCTAAATTATTCCAAAATAGACATTTCTTGCAATGGTGGATATTTTTACAAATACACATGTAAAAATGGACATTTCTTGCTATTCCCTCATTTGAAATTTGTCCCACTACCTTGTGTGTTGCATATTGGTATTATCACTTTGGAAATATTATAATATATTGCCTTTTGGTTACTTTGCACTTTCTTTTGGGCCCGCTTCAACTTTTATTGTTGGGAAAAATTCATAATTAAGGAGTATATTTTACAACAATTCAAAAATCAAGTATATAATTTAAAAATTCAAAAATCAAGTATATAGTTTAAAAATTCAAAAATCAAGTTTATATATAATTAATTAAATATAATAAAGTCACAATTATACAATTAATGATCACGGATTTATAATTAAAGTCACAAATTATTTATTGGTCACATATTAATCAAATTATTAAGTCACAGATTATTTCGAGGAAAATTTTACAGGTCACAGTTTATTTCGATGTCACAAATTATAGGTCACAATTTTTCAATTAGTTAGCCACATACATTTTGCAGCCACACATTATCAAATTTTTAGGTCACAAATGAGTACTTGATCACAATTTTTAGGTCACAGTTGAATGCTTGGTCACAAATTAATAAATAATTGATCACATACACCAGAATCCCCGAATCTCGACCCCCAAAATTGGTCACAGATTGACTAATAAGAGAAACCATTTTCCAAAAAAAAAAAAAAAAAAAAAACCACCACCGATCCATAGTAGCCCCACCAACCTGCACCACCACACCCTCTATCACAGCAACCCCACTAACCGGCACCACCACACCCTTTCTATCACAACAGCCCCAGCAACCTGCATCATACCACAATCTCCAAATCGTCGTCACCATCACCATTGAACCACAATCCCAAAATCGCCGCCACCAACTCTACCACACCACATCCACCACCCACCAGCAAAGTCATCAAGTCCGCCACCATACAAAACATCATCCAACAATCAAAACCGAAAAAAAGAATTCAAAGAGAGCCAACTCAAGAGAACTTATCATCACAGCCTATGAGGAAAGGAACGCGAGAGCAGAAACTAAAGGTTCAGTTGAAACGAAAGAGCATGTTTGGCTAAGGCTCCTGGCCGGCGACGACGGGAAGGTGAGAGAGTGGAGGGAGGCGATTTGGGTAGGTTTAGAGAGAGAATAGGGAGAAATGAAGAGAGAGAAGAGAGAGAGGGAGAATAAAATGATTTAGGGTTAAAGTTTGTATATATGGATACCTAATTTGTGAATAAATAAACTTGATCCCTGAATTTTGAATTGCCATCTTTAAACTCCTGGAATTATGTAATTTTGCCTTTATTGTTGGGCTTTGTTCCTGGACCACTTGGAATTATGGGCAAAA